>JAJLXN010000002.1:1052087-1405913 GCA_030571295.1 [Candida] citri | reverse complement strand
TTAGCAGCAGCAGCCTTAGTGTCTAGACATTGTTAGTATGAAGTTTAGGGTCATCGTAATCATGATATGAGACAGGAAATGACTTGGGCAAAAAGCCTAGGATGTTCAGATGAGGGAGCTGGATTGATATCTGGTGATATTTGTACACTTTCTTGGTGGATGGGTGGATATTTGCTGGACTCATAAAGGGGTACTTTGGTGGAAAAACTCATTTCGAGCTGGGATAGAAATTTCAGGACTTTCATGGGAATTATTTGGATAAAACTGGATAGAATCATTTTCCCGTAGCGAACACATCATGACCGTAAGTTTTCATGGTTTAAACATACTTGGAGCCATCTTTGATCTATGTCTAACAAGAGTGAAAAGACTTTGAAATTGGGTGTACGAAAAAATTCTGCATTACGCAGAGTGCGGGAGGAGCCCTACTGCAGACAGACGGGAAGACGGCGTGCGCATAGCCATGTGAGGTGTGTGACGAGTGCACGTGAGACGGTATAGGGCTGTGCCCTAAGAGTAAAAAGTGTCAAGAATATCGTGGTTGGGAATGATGTAGATTTTAAGTTGGGTTGAAAATGAGTTTGAGGGGATTATATAAGGTGATATATGTGATTTGAAACATTGTATGATGATTGTGGTGGTGGTTTTGGTGTGACTTTTTGTGTACTTCAACAGGTGGATTGAGTGAGAGTGACTGAGAAATGAGCGCCTCTAAGTAACTGGTGAGCCGCTTAATTTAGTGATACCTTCTATAGGTGATTAAGAGGGTTACCGTATTCATTACAAAGCTTACTCGAGAAACTCCAATTGAATATTTTTATGTTTTTTGCATGATCACAAATTAACAGAAATTTTCTTTACCAAGAAATTGTCCCAATTTCGTGGAATTTCATCGCCTTCCTTCTTGAGTAATAGGTCTTACTGGTTGGGTGCGAAGGTCCATATCAAGAGACCCAAGAACTCCACCAATCCATTAACTTATCCAATTTAAAACATTTATATGGAAAACACTATGTTAACATTATTCTCAAAAATCTCTCACTCCATCCCCCACTCTCCTCCTACTCATTCTCTCGATCCGTTGTTCTCCATTTCTTATGGACTATTATGCTATGTACATGTCTACAAACGACGCAACTTCTTCGATCTGGAACCACCAAACTTCAATCTGGTGTTGTCGGTCACTCTCACTATGTGTGGTCTCACATTTGCTCCCTCTTTGCCCTGCAACGCAGATGTGAATGCTTCTCTACCTCTTCCAAAATCTCTCAAAACCAACTCAATCTTATCGTTTGGTCCCAACAACTTCTTCTCCTCGATCATCTTAAACAAACGGGAACTCACTTGGTATGCAGCTTCATATTCGGCTCTGTTGGACTTACGGAATCCCAACATACCAGCACTGACATGGAGCTTGACTTGATGTGGTAATTGCATGTAGTATAACACCTTCTCATTGTAAGTCAAGTGTTCGTTCTTCTTCAAGAAGTCCAAGTCTTCGACAACAGCAACAAAGGAACATAACGTGTTGTGTCTGTGGAAGGTGGCATACAATTTCCACATGACAACTCTCTCGTTCTTCTTGTTTTGCAATGCCTTGGACTTCAAGGCTGGATCCACCATGCTCCGGGCAGCAGCGGTGACGGACGCGGTATTACTGAGCCACCTGGACGCGTATGATTGTCCGAACACCGAGTTCGTTGTCTGGCGGAGAGATCTGAGGCCAGCAAACATGATCGATGTGGATTTATGGATGCAAGGTTGATTTGACACTCAAGCGCTGACTTTTTTTCCTCTTGGTAGGTGAGCTAGTCGAGGATGTACGGGTGTAGATGCTTACTAGTATTAAGATTAGGACGTATTAAGGCAGGCTAAAAGAGAAGATGATAAGAATTTAGAGCAATTGAGGCATGAAGAGAATGTACACGTTAAAAATCATTCGATCTCTTTTTTTGGAATTTTATCGTATATGTCCCCACTCTTCATGTTGTTATGTGCCAAGCTCCATGACCATTAAGGTGTCACATTTTCAATATTCCTTACATAATCAGCCTGGAAATTAACCACCTCAGCCACAAAGAATCTACATAGCCACTCTAAACATTATACGAACATGACTATTCAATTCGTACTGGAAATTTGGCATCGGAATATTCAGCTGCTTGGTCACGTGCCCGGACTATTTTAATAGGCTGCCGCCCGCGGTTTTAGTCTAACCGCCAACCAGCCAGGGCCCCCAAGACAACTGGCCAGAACAGCAAAGAAACTTTGTGAAAAGAACGCGTCTAGAAAGTGAACAAACCCAACTCTCACATCATAAACTCTAAAACTAGTAAAATTAAACACGTCTCCCAAATCTTGCAATGTTCATGGCTCATTCCTACACGTGACCCTCCTGCAGAAAATCCCCACCACGGCCACGAAGCTGATAACAACACAGTCAGTGACACCATACTAGAATTAGCGAGTGCCACACCACCCATTGCCAGAATTGATCAATTAAAGAATAACGACAATTTTCTTTAGGTCACTATTACAACTCCGGCCCACCCTTTTTTATCTGAAAAAACACGTCCTATAAAGCCAAGCCGAAGCATCCCAAGTTGCACAAACCACAATAACTAACCTCACAATGGAAGACTCCAACCACAACGAATACGTCTTGAATGAGGTGTTCAACAATGACACAAATGAGACAAAACGAATGTACGTGAAGGAGTACAAGAAAATCGGAGAAGGTGCGTTCGGTACTGTGGTGGAGGCAGTATTGGCAAACGTTGACGACAATGGCAATCCACAAGCAGAACGCATGGGACCCTTCGCCATCAAAAGAGTTTTGGCGCAAACTGAGTACAAATGCAGAGAGTTGGAGATTTTACGAACGGTGACCCACCCAAATGTGGTGAGTTTGAAGTTTTTCTTTGATAAGCGGAGCCACCTTGATGGCAAGGTTTACCAGAATCTTGTCATGGAGTGTTTACCATCAAATCTACAGAATGAGATCAAGTACTATCGCCAATCCAAATACACCATTCCTTACCCACACATGAAAGCATATACGTTCCAGTTGACGAGAGCGATGCTTTACTTGCATGGGTTCAACATCTCTCATCGTGACATTAAGCCGTCAAACATTTTGGTTGACCCTTCTACGGTGAGATTGAAGATTTGTGATTTTGGAAGTGCTAAGCAGTTGGAGCCTAACCAGCCTTCTGTGAGTTACATCTGTTCCAGATACTACCGAGCCCCGGAGTTGATCGTGGGGTGTACGGTGTATACTACTAAAATCGATATTTGGGGGTTGGGATGTGTCATTGCGGAAATGTTCCTAGGAAAGCCAATCTTCCAAGGACAGTCTTCCGAATTGCAATTGAAGGAGATTTCCAAGTTGTTGGGTCCTCCTCCAAAGACATTTTTCTTCAAGAGCAACCCTCAATACCGCGGCAACATGTTCTCAAACAAGCTTTTCAGCTGCTCGATTAAGGAGAGATTTGAGCAAATATTCTCCAACTCTCCACCAGATGTGATTGACTTATTGCTCAAAATACTAGTGTACGATCCGGAGTTCCGTGCTAGCCCCAGATCGGTTTTGGTTCATCCATTCTTTGATGAGCTAAAACGTGATAACTTCCAAGTGTATCCAAGAGGAGCACAAGACCCAATTCGTTTAAATTTATTTGACTTCAGCAAGTTCGAGCTAGATCTTTTGGGGCCGTTGAAAGATGAGTTTTTAAGGAAATAGCCTGAGAGGTTGGCAATGAGCTATAGAAGGTACTGACCGTTGATAGATAACGCCCGTTGCATTTGCTTCTTTCGACTATATATTTTTTCTTCACTTCTCATAACTAATTTTCTCCAATTATACTAGGTTCTTATATTCAATTGTAGAAATGTGACTTAGTTCAAGGCCAAGCTGTAACTGTACTCGTCCTCTATGTTCTGTGATAACCACAAGACGATACAACTCAACATGATGCACCCATTGCACACGATATTGGACACTCCCATGCCCAATGTTGGGAATGTGAATTTGTGCATCAAGTATTTCAAGATGAAAACCATGAAAGAGCCTGCCAAGCCACCGGCCAACAATGAGAAGCCAAAGAATAAGATCACTCTGGCGGCCCAAGCATTCGTGTTTCCGTCTCCCAAGAATGAGTTCTGACCTTCAGTGAATAAGTTGGATTTTTCAATGGAATTGACAATAAGCATTCCCAAAGTGGAACAAATGAATGGAATCCAATCAACGAAAGTGACGTGAACCACGCTGGCGTTGACGGTCTTGGAGTACACTGCTGAGTCGACCATGGCCCAGAAACCAATTGCGAAAAGGGCACCAGCGGCGTAGATTCCAAAGGATCTCAATTTCTGAGACTTTGGTAAGTGAAGTAGCGACGGATCGAACCGAAAAAGATGCCTGCGTTGTTCCATAATGTGTTGGATTGGTGGAGTAGTTGCTGGTGAAGGCGATAACAAGGGTTATTAGGGGAGGGACGGGTGTATGGCTGTGGGGTCCATGACATGGAGAGGGGCGGTGAATTAGATTGGAAAAGTTCAAAAAAAAAATTTAAGAAAAAGAAGAATAGAAAATATATTGATAGAAAGTAACTGAAAGTTATGATGTTAGTTGTTTTGTATTTTATTTTGCAATTGTTGGTGTACTTCGACTGGTGTGTGTTGTGTCTTCTAATATACATAGGCTCTCTAGTGAGCATTGATGGAGTCAATAAAGTACACCTTTTTGGACGAAATTACCTTATATTTTTTCCGAGTAAATCAAAAAAAAATCCCCCCATTAACATCATTTAAATACCTTATGATCCTTTTTGTAGTCATTCATGATGACTTTCCATGACCTCACGACAGACTCTTCAAAAATCTATGGAGACACCAGAGTTGGCTCGCTTGTCTGTAATGGCGTCTCTGTATCGAGTCTTGGGGGTATCAATGCTTCTGTAGTTGAGACTTTCTTCTTTTCATACTCCTCGTTGAGGTCATAAACTTCAATGTTACCTTCAATTGTAGAAACCACTAAAAGTTTACCTCCATTGCATTCCTCAATACCAAGAACGTTAGTTCCTGGCAACAATTGAAACACGACATTTTTGCTTTGAACATCCCAGAAAAGTACACCACAAGAATCAGAACCAGATGCTACCAATGGTGTCTCGGTAGCAGTGACGAAACAACTACCACAATTATACTTACTGCAAACAGGAGTTGTTCCATCAATTCCAGTGTAAGTCTTCACCACCTTGTTGTTCATATAATCCCAAAGTCTGATTTTTCCATCCAAACTCGAACTTAGAATGTACTTACCATTTGGTGATATCTTGATTTGAGAAATTGGGAAATTGACCACGTCATTCGTCGAGGCAGTGGCTGTACCATGTGTGGAACTATTGTAAACCAAAGTTTTGAGACATTGGCCTGTTCCAAGATCGAATAGTCTCATAAGTCCATCGTAGGATGCGCTCACGATGATAGTATCATCTGGAGTCAAACAAATACAACTCACTGGGTCTGAATGGGCAGCTAAAGTCTTGAGACTTCGTCCCGTGGTCAAATCCCAGACGACGATAGTCTCATCGGCTGCTCCACTGATAATTAAGTTACCCTTTGAATTGAAAGCGAGTGTAGTGATATGGTAGGTATGTTTCTTGAGAATGCGGATGCACTTCTGCTTGCTAATAGACCATAGTCGAATGGTGATGTCATCTGAGCATGAGGCGATGATATTTGAGTCGATTGGAGAAAATGCAATGTCAGAAACGCCCTTTGTGTGGCCCGTTAGCGTAGCTAGAAGAGCTCCTGTTTTTAGGTCATGAACTTGTATTTTTCCCTTGGAAGAACAGCTAGCAAGCTTGGTTTCGTCAGGAGAAATCTTAATGGCATTGATCAGGCCTTCGTTTGAAATGGAATATCGTCTTTGGTATAGGTGGTTGTATTTGAAAGGTGTACTTGGAACAGTAGCAGAACCATCACTAGATCCATTACTAGGACCATTGCTCGTCCCATTTAGACTTTGCTCGGTCTTAATTTTCTTCTCAATAGGTTCCTCCATTTGAATCTATGGTTTTTGGAGGTGGTTTGGAGGGAGTTGTGGTGAAAGTAAGTAGTAGGTGGAGTTGATATTTGCGCGCCCATAGTGTTCCCAATACGGTTACAATATTGAATTCTGTTACTATGGTTGAGAAATCCATACCCATAAAGTTTCGAAGAAAAACATCCTTTATTTAATAAATTATTATAAACCCATAATTTTGAAAGTCCACCTTTTTCAGTGAGTACTTTTTGCCACCATATTCAATAATCTTTTGCCACCATATTCAAATATCCATATCCAAGTCCCGTCTTATTCAGCTTCTGCTCATTTTCTCAAGCCAAGACTCCATCAAGCTCCGAGCAATATCGTCCATTGGCCCACTTAATCTCTTTCTCGTAATATTGGCACCTTGTGAGCTTTCGTTAATCTGTATGTTGGACGGTATAACCGCCTTTTGGAGTGGAGTCCTGCCACTGTCCAGTGCCGTTTGTTTGGTGACTTCTTTGAGGAAGTACTTCAAGTATTGGCAAATTAGCACTCGTGATTGAGGATTGTTCATATCTGAATATTGAACTGGTGAGAAAAGCTTAATCAAGCGATCGTTCAAATTGACTAGCTCATCATACTGTTCAGTAGATAAGCTCAGTTTCAGTTCCATTTTGTGGAATACCTTATTGAGAACCTTTACGAAGTCGCCTTTCATTGCTTTGTTCACTTGAGAAAATTCGTTTTTATAGTCCATGGTGCTTCCAGCAGGCGAAAGTGACGATTCTCGCTTTGATGGAGGTGCTGGTGGTTTAAGCACATCTTCTGTGATTTGATGACTCGTTGCAAGTCCAATCGTACTCAAATCAAATTTGATTTCTTTAGATGGACTTGCGTCGTTGTCACCGTTTCTCCATTTCTCTTGGTTGAGTGCAAGTTCTGTAGGAGCATAGAACTTCTGAGTCTTTACTATATGGTTCTCTTGGTCCCACAAGAGTTTCCTCGTAATAAGCTTCTTGACAAGCTTGCGACGCGTGTCCAGAGTGATATTCTTATACTGGCTGATAAACTTGTGCTTTAATAATTTAGAAGCCGAGAGTCTCTCTTTAGCATCCACAACAAAGCACTGCTTCAAGAAATCCTTAAAAGGTGCTGACCACTCCTTTTCTTCATTCAAGTTGATCAAATCCAAGAAATCTTGGTTCGTCTTACATCCAGAAATCCGTCTAAGTGCCTTCATTGGAGCAAAGTGTTCTTGTAATGGTGGACGACCATTTCGGAGCTCATACAAGCAACAGCCCAACGACCAGATGTCTGCTTTGTATCCGTGACCTCCATTACTGTTCATGATAACTTCTGGAGCCATCCAATATGGAGTTCCCACGGTAGTATTTCTTCTTGAGAAGTTTGAGTATAGCTGAGTAGAAACACCGAAATCTGTCAACTTCACCTCACCATTTTGACTCAAAAGAATGTTCTGAGACTTTAAGTCTCGATGAATCTTTCCCAGTCCGTGTAAATAGTCCAATGCCAACAATATTTCATGTGCTACGGTGGCAATCACTCTATCATCGTCAATCGCACCAGGTCGAAGCAATTCGAACAACGAACCACCATTAACAAACTCCATTATGACCCATAGTTTGTATCCTTTGACAAAGCAGCCCAAATAGCCTGTAATTTGCGGAAGCTGACACTCAGACAAGATCTGAATCTCTTTGTTGACCTCGAATATGTCTGTCTCATTGTTATCCAAGTCTATCTGCTTAATGGCAACTTCAACACCAGAAGCCTTCACGATTCCTCGATAAACCACACCAAACCCTCCTCTGCCGACTTCCTCGCAGACTTCAAGCTCCTCCGAGGTGTAAATTCTATTCATGTGGGGAAAGAGACGGGTATTGTTTGGTTCTGCATGGGCCTCAGTAACGCTCTAGCGTAGGGTCCGAGAATGAGTATGTAGTTGGAGAGAGGGTAAGAGAAACCGGTGGCATTGATTTTTTTTGAAATTTTGAAGTGATGGAAATTCAATTTTGGATGTTGAAAAAGGGTTTGCATTTCTTAAATATCTCAATTTTACCTTGCTTTGCCCCATTCTTCTGGCCCTGTCAATTCTGCTACTACCTCTATCACATAGAGATGTATGCACGCTGCGACTACCCATAGTCAAGCAATTGATCCTCAAGACTACTCCACCATATACCCTAGGACACTATGAATTGGTCCACAAGATTGCTCTCACAAAGACTATGTCTATACAAATTCAACCAACCAAGTCTACGGCAATTCTCGCTGATTTTCCCGCTTCGACAAGACTACTTTAATGATGTCTTCATCAATAACTCCATCAAGACCATGAAATCGCAATCGGACCATGAATATGTCCATTATACGGTGTTCAACAAAGATGGAGACATGGTGGTCCACGGAAAGAACATACGAAAGTCAGAATTCATGAAAACTTACGACTTGGCCCCTCGAGATCTACGAAAGATGGTCAGGTCTCATACTGGTGCAGCTGCCAGTGGTGTCCATACGGAGTTCGTGCCGCTGTTGGTGACCAGAAAGAATTGCATTTTATTGAACTTACTTAACATTCGAGCCATGATCAAGTCCGACTCGCTTGTTATATTCGATAACTTCTCATCCACTGGAGGATCCAAGTTCCACGAGTCACATTCGTATGGATCGTTCCTTAATAAATTATCGCAGATTCTTAAGACATCCAATCCTGATTCTCAAACGCTTCCATATGAATTTAGGGCTTTGGAGGGTATTTTGGTTGATGTCACATCCAACTTGAATACTGAAATGTCAGTGCATAAGACAGTGCTCAGCAATATTCTAGCAAGTCTAGATACGTCGATTGAGAGAACAAAATTACGATACCTTTTGATTCAGTCGAAGAAATTGAGTCAGTTTCAACAGAAAGCAAAGCTTATAAGAGACTTATTGGACGACTTGCTCAACCAAGATGATGAGCTTAATGACTTGTATTTGACAGAGATTCTGCAAGGTAACAGAAGACAATCATTTAATCATCAAGAGGTGGAATTGCTTCTCGAATCTTATTACGCCACCATTAATGAAATTGTCCAAACTGTGGAGAATTTGATTTCTCAAATCAAGACCTCAGAGGAGATCATTAGGTTTGTTCTTGACTCAAACAGAAACGACTTGATGCTTCTTGGTCTTAGGTTTTCTATTGGTTTATTGTCTATGGGTTTGACCATGTATATTGCTGCATTGTATGGTATGAACTTGGAGAATTTCATCGAGGAAACTGATGGTGGTTTTGAGGTGGTGATTGTTGTCTCCACCATCTCCATGGCCGTGCTTTTCTATTTCTGTCGTCGTGAAATCGCTAGACTTCAAAAATTGACCATGAGTCATGTCCCGAAGGAAAAGACAATGGTTGCTAGGGTAGTTAAGACCAATATTTAGTCCTTTTCTTCGAATTTAATATCGATTGGTCCCAAAAAATTCACACTAGAACTTCTAGGCACCGGGTTGAGATCCACTGATTTTTTCTTCTGATGAACAGGTGAATTGGCAGGCGAAGGTCTTGGTGTGTTGCCTGTTCTGAAGGGTCTTAATGAGAAATCACCTGAGATTGGTTTAGGGCTTTTGGCATTTGTTTTCGACACAACCATCTTTGTTGGAGTTATTGGAGTGTCTGGTGTGACTTCGACATCTGGCTGCTCTGTAGAATTGTCTGCCACCTCGATTGGGCGCTCTGGGAGCTTCTTTTGGATGCCAAGGTTGAGTTTTTGCTGTTCCTGTCTTTCTTTAAACCTCTGCTCATTCTTCACGAGCTCGGTGAAGAGGTTGGATCTCACTTGAACGTCCAAAATGTCGGATAAGAGCTTGTTGTATTGTTCCATTGGAGGCTTGAAACCAGTTGCACTCTTCACCACAGAAGGACGTAAAATGAGATGGAGGAATGGAACTGCAGCAACAATTTCCATCAGATTCAACTCAGTGGCAGCCTTTTCCACGCTCTTTCTTTCATCTTTACCTACTGACTTGAGTGTGTCACTCTCTCCAAAATTAGGTAGAAGGCTAAGATTGAAGACCTTAGAAATGTGTTCCAAGATATAGACAAGTGAACTCAAATTGCTTCGAGGAATCGTCGATAATACACGAACCGCTTCGGCGCCAGTGTCATTGCTCTCAGCTCTGTAGACACCAACCAATGAATCATAGACAGTAGATGGAATGATGGAGTCACTTATCTCAAGAAGCCAGTTTTTGAGGAAATTGATCACTCCAGATACTTCCTTCTTTTTCAATATGTTGACAATGCTAGATATAATTGCAGATTCGACTGAGTGTTGATCATGAACGTTCAATCCTTCTGGTGGTGTGAAGGATTGAATGGAACTCACGATTTCATATTTCAGCAGCCAGTAGTCCTGATGCTTGATTGGTTCTAACCAATACTCTCGAAGCCTGTCGGGGCTTTCGTTGATGCAGTTGATGACTTCAAACAAGAACAATGGGACCGAATGTATGCTGAGAATAGATGATGGATGCGAGTCTGCAACCTTAAGTTGCAACGGAACGTCCTTGTACAAATTGAAGCTCAATTTGATGTTTTGGAAGTTGGTGTTGAGCTGACTGGTGTTGATATGCTTGTTTGCCAAGGAGTCCGGTGAGATGATGGAAGGGAAGTAAATGCCTGTGCTGAAAGCCTCAAGAGTTTGAGAGAAGTCTCTTCTATAGTTTTCTGGCTGATTGAACTCGTTAATGAATTTCAGTGTGAAGTCATGAAGTCTGGTAGTGGATTGCAAGGAGTGATTGTAGATGATCTCCAGCAACTTTGTCAAACTTTGGTAGACGACCTCAACTTTAAGTTTTTCAAATCTCTCCAAAGTTTGAGATTTGTTGAAAATCTCCATATCGAGTAAATGCTTGAGTCTTTGAACTTCTTCATATGCCTCATTGTAGTTCACCTCTGCCTCCTTGATAGCCTCCTCGGAGTATCTAGGACGCAAGAGAGAGGTTCTGACGGTTTTGAACATACCATTGAAAGTTTTCGATGTTGAAGAAGCCATATCGTTCATGAACTTTTGGGTATCATCAAGACGCATTTTCGCTAGCTTCTGACTTGGCAGTTGTGACCCAATAGACTCAGTTTCTTTATCTGGAGCAGAGGGCAGAATCACCTGCATCACACCATCAGACCATTCAAACCACATACCTTCTTTTGTGAATTTCTTAGCGAAAAATCCTGTAGTGACAATGATTTTCTGGTCAATGAGACTCTGTCCAAGTCTCTCCAAATTTAAACGCGTAGGATTAAATCCATAAGGTCTATGTTTGGTGAAATGTTCACACAATTGATCACTACTGAAGAGCTCGTTTGTATGGCCAGGAATTGGGATCTTTCTCTTGGTTGTCTCAATGGCACTGACAAGATGAGTGAGGAAAGATTGCAAGTCTTCAAGTGTCTTGAATTCCAAGACATTGGCAATTGTCAATGGGAGCTTAAATTTGACATCTGGTTTGACTTTTTCGACCTTTATTTTATCATCAACAGCTTGATTTAATGAGTTTTCTGGAGATGCTTCGATCTTGGATGTCCCATTCGCGTGTCCATTTGAAGGACTCTCGTCTGGCTGAGAAGAAGTGACAGACGCGCCTGTTTCAATGTTTTTAAACTCGCCCAAAGTCACAAACGCTTCGTACTCCTGTTTGTGGCGTTCAAGGTTCACGTATGACGCCTCATAGTCATTGAAGAGCTCCTCAAACAGCTCCAAAGTGGCCCTGATTTGAGGCTCGTGGTGCTTGATGAATCCTGTGAGTTTCTCCAACACTTTGCTATCAATTTCAGAGGCCATACTCTGCTGAGCTTGCAGTTCCAGCTCTGTCCTTTCAATATACTTGTGATAGATGAAACTCATGTCGATCTCATCGTTCTGAGGCCCTGAAACCTTTCTTAAACCGCTCAATTGTCTTGGTTGTCTCTTCTTACGAAAGTGACTATCGATTGGGTACGAATCGACTGAGAGATCAGCCAAGAACTCGCCATTGGAATAGTAATATTTCATATAATTGAAGATTAGCTTCCTGAGCTCATGAAGCTGACCCAAAGAAAGCAACAGCTGGTCAGCCAACTTCTCTATTCCTGTCTTATAGTCAGGAGACCAGTAGCTATTGGAGAAAGTGGCCATTTTTGCAGATCCCAATAGGGGAGTATGTTTACTATGGATCAGCTCGGTTAACATGTCAAACATTCGGGGTAGTAGCACCTGCAGGCAAAGCCCCATTTTGCTTTCACTAAAGTCTATTGTATATGCTATGCTATTTACAGTGATTATCTGATATTCCGTAATTTCATCTCGTTCTCAATGTGTTGATCGAACCCATTTTTCAATTTGTTGATCAAGTTGAGGTCTTGACTGATTCCCATCCTGATGGTTGTGACTTTATTATAAGTCGCGATTATGCCTGGAGGAACAGTATGAGTGGTTGGTCTGAGGCCCAAGGAAATGCACTTTTCGGGGGAGTCCATCCAGAAAAATTGGTCATTTTCGATTGATAGTTTGATTTTGTTCCAATTTTCGCTTTCTTTTTCAGATAGACGCGTCCAAGGGTATGGAACTTCCGATGGACCCTCATTCTGAAGGTATATGCATTGAGCCTCAAGATCAGTCAAGTAATGCTTAGTTAGTCTCTTCATGATTCTGTAGTGTTCCGGAAAAATGGCCTTAGGGATCGAGAATGGCAACTTGTACCGATTTTTGCCCTCTGATGCATCTGTTTGTTCCCCTGTTTCATATGTATGGTACTCAATTGGGAGGTGTAGATTGTCCACTGCATCACGATGCACCAACCCACGTACTAAGAAATTCACATCTGTAACATCATGATGGCTTTCATTGGCACAGAGACCTTGAATGAGTTTTCCGTACACTTCCGGAGGCACGGAACTCACCCTCTTGGACATGTGAATGTAGGCACACAATGCTAGGTAGCTCTTATTGGTGAGGTTCATATTGGCCAAGATGGCATTGATTAACACCTTCAATGTTATACCGTCAGTGGCAATTTCGCTAAGAAGACCTCTCCATAATTCTCCAAATTCAGTATTATCCTTCAAGTGGATGATTTTATGGTAAAGCACCTTCTCTGCCAATCTTGGATCTTCTCTCCAGCCAGGACGATGTAACTCGCTCTCAACGAACCTCACAACCTCAGAAGACTGATCTGTGGTCTTTGAATAGTCCTCGAGAATTCTTATGCAAAAGTTGTCCAGGAGTGGTAAATTAATAGAGGCGATTTTGTTGACGAAAATCTCTTTCAAAAAGATATTGTCAATGCAATCGTACACTCTGTTCCATGTAGATAAGTTAATGCTGAGGTCCATTCTTTTGGCAAGCGTCAAGTACTTGATCACCACTTTGTATGTGCTTATCAATGAACGGCGGTTGGAGTGGATCCGACAGATTTTCAAGAGCTGGTTGATGGTATCGATATTAGGCTTGTGTCCGTCTTTGGTCATGACCAAAAGCAACTCTCTGGCAAAAGAGTTCTGGAATTTGTCGTATCCGAAATACTTGATGAGGTAGTTGTACGTCTGGACGGAACGGTATGGATGAAACTCCTCGTTTTCCAAGTGATGAGTATATAATAGGATCTCTGGGACTATACCACTGGCCAAAGACGATGAGTTTCGGTATAGGATCTTGGAATGAGTCAAATGGTAAATGTATTCTTGGAAATTCTCCTTTGTCAATGGATCTGGAATTGGAGGAACCTCTTTGAAGTGGTATCTGGGAATATGTGGGTACCGTTCACCACCAAACTCTATGCTCTCTTCTCGTAGGACACTTGCCAACGAACTGGTATTATTAACGGTCTCTTCTGACTTCAAATGGCTTGGAGTGAGTTCAACAAGGAAATCCAACATCTTATTAAATACAAATCGCTCGCTGAGGAAGTTGTTGAACACATCTATTCTGTCTTGACTTGTCTTGGAAGCTAAGTTGGCCTCGGCTCGTTTCACGTCGTACTTTCTTTGCTGATCGTTGTAAATTTTGAGTTGGGGCATGTTGAGTGGCTCAAGAAACCGCTGGTATCGTTTTTTCTGGTATCCTCGTAGAAGTGGTCGGAGTTTCTCGAGTTGAT
This sequence comes from [Candida] citri, assembly GCA_030571295.1. Taxonomy (NCBI): domain Eukaryota; kingdom Fungi; phylum Ascomycota; class Pichiomycetes; order Serinales; family Metschnikowiaceae; species [Candida] citri. The sequence goes on along the minus strand of JAJLXN010000002.1, from coordinate 1,391,749 downwards.
CTTGGGGCACTCTTTCCCGAGATGGAGATTGAGTGTACTTCGGCGTTGGAGCTTCTAAATTGGCCTGGCTCTTTGGCTGAGGTTTTCGAAGCAGCCCAACCTGTCGAGCCACTCTCGTGACTCGAGTTAGAGCATCTTTTAGGGAGCTCATTGAAGCATGGGTGTTACCTTAGTATGGTTTTTTTCTTCGCACTTTGGTGATAGTGTAGGTCCAGAGGGCTCAGATGCAAAAAAAAAAAGACTCCACGAATACATAAATAGAACATTTGTTTAAAAATGAATAATCTGTGTTGGTTTCAGCTTTGATTTCGATATTGACTGTATCAACTTTAATCTTTGCTTGTTGAACTACTTGATGTAATTCTCACCTCCATGTCCCTACATCTTTGCTCACACTCACTGTGGTTATTACTTCTACGTCCTCGATTCTATTAACAGACAGTAGCCAAACCCGTAATTTACATAAAGTCGTCGTCGCCAAAGTCGTCGTAGTTGCCATCCAAATCGTCAAAGGCATCCTTCTTGAAACCATCGTTGTTGACGTTGGTCTTGACCAATGGCTTGGCCTTCTTCTTACCAGCACCACCAGTAGCAGTTCCTCCGGACTTCTTCAATCTAGCTTGTCTCTCTTGTCTCTCCTTATCCTTTTGGGCAACATTCAATGTGGAAATGACCTTTCTCAAGTTCTCAACACTCAATGGTTGGACAAGATCTCTGATCAAATCAATGGCCAAACTGGAAGCGTAGTTCAAGGAAGAGTCCTCGGCCAAATCGGTCAAAACAGGACCCAAAGTCTTTCTCAACTTCTCAAACTCTTGCTTGTTGGATGGTTGGAACAATGGGTGTTCAGACAATGGAGTATCCTTGTTGAAACCAGCCTTTGGCTTGGCTTGAGCAGCCAACTTCTCTCTTGGGTGGGCGTTGACGGACTCAAGGTCAGCAGCAACTCCCAAACCACCAAACAAGTCAGCAGCGTTGTTCAAATCGGCCTCCAATTCAGCCTTTCTCAACAACTCTCTTCTGGTCTCCTCATCGACCATGTCGATGTCCATGAGCTTGACTTGACCGTTCTTGGCAGCCAATTTCTTAGCCTTAGCCTCGTCTTGCTTCTTCTTCAATTCGGCTTTCTTCTCCTCCTCTGCCTTCTTCTTCTTCTTAGCCTCGGCTTCTTCATCGACGTCCCAGGACTCCATTAATGGGTCCTCTTCCTCGTCCTCCCAAGAGGCAACGGCGGCTTTGCTGGTAGTTGGAATATCAAAATCTTCGTCGTCCCAAGACATGCTGGCGGTTAATGAGATCAGGAGTGACTTCGATTGCAAGAACTTTTTTTGATAGCTGCTCTGTGGTGTACGGGTGTCCGACCCGGGGGTAGGTGCCGTTTTCGGTGGAGCAGTCGAAAGTGAAACGACATGGGAAAATTTGGAGTTTTTTAGGTTATAGGGGGAGAAATTCGAATTTGATTTTCACAATTTCATTTTCCTATCTTCTTCTTTTTCTAATTTTAGGCATATCGCCGTGTGACCCTGGAGCTGTCATCAATGTAGTGCACACAGCACAAAGAAGCCAGGCTGAGACACAAGGTATTAAGGTAAAAAGCATCAAAATACATCGTAATTTAATTTAGAAACAACGCGAGGCTTTTCGTTTTGACGTGTTTTGTACGATTATGTTTTCAGTTTGAATTTCCTCCTAATCCCCGATTTTTAATGCACCTTCTCGGTGTTTCTCAACTACACATTTCTATGGAAGAGTCGCATTTTATATAATAATGTGAATACACGAATGCACTGGCATAGCAGGTACATCCATAAATAAACAAACGCCACCAAAACAAAAAGCCACTAAAATGAAAAGCTGCCCGCCTCAAAGCCCCAATCCTGAAATCGCCATCAAAATATATAAATACCCTTCTGTTTCTATCAGCACGCTCAGTGGTTAAACCAAGATCTTGTGACGCTCTCCTGCAGCCCACTCGTACCTTACATAGTACATAAACATTGTTGCACTTTGTTTCCATCAGGAAGGATCGTCGTATTTCGCCCCAAACGTGCCTCTCAGAGAAATTGATCAATGGAGAACGTTGCTGAGTTTGTGCAATGGGCCATTCTGAAAGGGGTAGTCGTCTCTAATGGAGTTACCTTTGGTCCCAGTGCTTTAGGCGGGTATGGTATCATTGCCACTGAAGAACTAGCAGAAGATGCAATTGTGCTTCGAATTCCAGCAAAGCTTACATTCGACATGTATTCCTTGCTTCCTATGACCACGAAAATGAGAGAAGATGACAAATCAGGCATTGTTGATCAGGTCATCAAGACGGTATTGTCCATTGAGGGAAACCTCACTGAAACAGCAATTATACGAAGCTATATGTGGGGATTGTGTGTGATTGATTCCATGAGACAGAAGAAAGAGTTGGATGTCCAGAATATCGATGCAATTGATCGGTATTTGTCCATTTTAAAGACTACAGAAGTGTTGAATGTGGACCATCTGGAGGATGACACCGATCACTTGATTCAATCGCAAATCAAAGAGAAAAGGAAGGTTGAGGGTGAATACAATGAGCTTGTTGAAAGGTTGCCCATTGTGGCAGATCACATGTCATTTGATGTTGCCTTCCAAGTTCATCAAGCAGTCAAGTCTCGTGTATTGGAGATCCCTCATGCTGTGGAGAGCTCTGACATTGAAGACGAAGATGGTGGACCTTATGAAGATTTCACCACAAATGTCACTTTGGTCCCAATGCTTGATTTTGCCAACCACTCAGCACAAAATAATGCTGTGTTTGATGTTGACAGAGACACTGAAGATGTGCTTCTCAGATTAGTTGCTCCAGTTGAGAAAGATCAAGAAATCTGCATCAGTTACTCACCAACAAGCTCATTGGATGTTTTCTTCCGTACGTATGGTTTCACCCCCGAGTCTGCAGGTGTTCTTAAATGGAGAATCCCAGACATTGATGGAGTATTGAATGCTCAACGCAACACCAAGGACGTTAAGTATTCGCTAATTGCCAAATGGCTACACATTACTCCTAATTTAATTTTACATATCACTTCTGAGGGTTCTGTTTGCTTGGATCTTGGTGAGTTTAGGCTCCCACTTCTCATGATTAAAGGACTAGAGTATGAGAAGAATTGGCAGGAAAGAGTCAATGTTGATGAGTTGAGCGAAATGTATAAAGGTGGAAAGGACGAAATCATTGCTGAACTCGAACAACAAGAAAAGGCCAGTGACGTCATTTTTGTCGCTGATACCGCCTATGGTGTTTCCTGGAACAAGGAGCCAGTCTCTATCTCCAATATCATTGCCCAAACATGGGAAGATAGCGAGGAAGCGATCAATAAGCTCATTGCGTTATCCGTTCCTGCGATCCAAGCAGCAACCGAAAGGGCCCAGGCATTAGACCGAGAATCGGCTTTGAGACACAACAACGCAGTTGTTGATGCTTACTTCAATTACAAGAAGAAGCTTTTAGATAAATTGAGACAACTCACTTTCGACGATTACATCAATATGATGGAAGGTGGGTGCGAATTAGAGGAATAATTCGGTGCAAGATCGGCATCGGCCCGTTGAGCCACAGTCTCACTTACAGGAGAGAAACGAAGACATCTTTTCGAGAAATCGCTGACAAAGCATCCCGAAAAGAATACGACAGAACAAAACGAATAAAATTAAGGAAAACAAAAACCATGGACAAAAATCATGGAAAACAAAAGAATAATCAATCATAACTAAGCGGTCATCAGTAAGCGAGGAGCTAATGTTAATTATAATGAGGGCACAATGGGCAGGACCACCATTTGTAAGCCGCTGAAATGGAGTTTCTAGTTCCTTCTTGCTTAGGTAATTTGCGGATAATTCGACCGCGCGCACGGCTCCCTATATAAGGAGCGAAATGCCGGCGGACGTAACTACAAGTGGTTTTTTAATACTTTCACAACTAACTCACACATACACAAAATGGTTGCTACTGTTGGTTCCAAGTCCGAGTTTGACGCCGCTTTGAAGCACGACGGTTTGGTCGTTGTTGACTTTTTCGCTACCTGGTGTGGTCCATGTAAGATGATTGCTCCATTGTTGGACAAGTTCTCCGCCGAGTACACCTCTGCTAAGTTCATCAAGGTTGATGTCGACGAATTGGGAGAGATTGCTCAACAATACGAGGTCTCCTCCATGCCAACCATTCTTTTCATCAAGGGTGGTGAGGTTGTCCAAAAGGTCATCGGTGCCAACCCAGCTGCTTTGAAGCAAGCTTTGGCCGCTAACGCTTAAATAATATTTAGACATGACAATTGATTGATTACGGATAAGGATTTTGTAGAATTGAATGATTTTGTAGAATTGGTTAGATCGAAGATAACTTTTGATGGAATTGGGAGTGTTATACGAAAACTGATAACCTCAATGGACCTAACTTCACTATCTTAATGGACTTGGGTTCACTATCTCAATGGACCTAACTTCACTCGTGTAGATATCTTCAATCTACATTGAAGAACCTACGATAAACCCATTTCAATTGACTTCAATTGATTACAAAACTTTTAAAAACCCATAATAAACCCATTTAATATTTACTTCTCAATAGATCCAATAAAATCCTTTACGATTCCAAGTCCACTCATGGACTTCTCGGAATCTCCATGAAGCGCATAATGCATAATCACATCGTAGATCAAGCAGTACTGTCTCATTGTTTGCACCATCGAAATTCTTTGACGACGCAAGTTGTTGACAATATCGTACACTGGATCACGAGCAAGATCGCATCCGTTGTCATTATAACGTAAGAGTGAGATGACGGTATCAACTGCGCAGAAAACACCCGTACGTCCACATCCAGCAGAACAGTGAGTGATTGTGGAGTAATGCTCGGGGTTTGCTCTTCTCAAGACGTAATCCTTCAATTGAACAATAGCCAAAAGATCCTCTGGATCAACAGCCACCGTCATGTCACCCCACTTGTCTAAATGCACTTGAAGCACTTGAGTGTGCTTTTGATCATCCAAAGTCAAGTCAAAGTGTCTGAGCGTGAAATTGCCCGAGACTTCTTCTTTCCTGATCGAGACATCCACCGAGCTTGAACCCGATTGGTAGTGTCCTGGCTTCCAGAAGGCGTCACATTTGTGGAGTCCACTTTCATACTCACCTGTCAAAGAGACAATGAGCAAACAGCCTTCATCAATAACACATTTCCAGAAATCTCCCGATGTTTCTTTGAGTGGTCCTTGGGTGGCAATAACCTTCAAGTCTTTCAATGGTAACTCGTCTGGCTTTTTATCACCGTTAACCAAATCACAGAAATCCTTCATTGGATTTAAGTATGATGCGTTGATGTAATCACAGTCCTGCTGTTTTAAAGTGCAATTCGACTCTTTACCCAATCTGACTCTGGAATGATCGTAAAGGAAGATATCCTTGTATCTGTTTTTGTTACCAAAATCCAACCCACAATTGATTTCCGGACATATTTCTACACGCCCACCTGGTGTAATAATGTCCCTATCACCATTGAGACTCAATGCGTTGTTGAGTCTCATCTTCTCACAAACTTCAAGCTTGTTGAAATCCTCTTTTACTCCGTCGAAATTCGTCATTGCCACGCTCAACCATTTAGGCAATTTTGCCAAAACATCTGGTGGGAGATCAGCGAACTTGGACTCGTGGTCCAACTCAGGAATCTCTGGAACACCGATGATTTCTTCGTTGTGTCTAATTCTAAATTTGGTTTGAGGAAGATTTGATGGGAGTGAGAAATTCGAAACGTTCGGCGTCGAGGAATCCATGTCCATGGTCGACAAAGTTAGAAGACCTGACGTTGATTGAGAACGAACAGGTGCTGTCAGGTTTGGATCGATGCGAGGAATAGTGTCAGCCTTACCAATCAGCATTTCTTGGATGTTACTGACCTCTAATGACAGTAACTCGATTCTCTCAATCTTACCAGACTCAACAAGGTCTTGCTTGCACTGGACAAGATCCGAGAATGGACCATCTAGAAGGTAAATTGGAGGAGCGGAAGAAGAATCCCAACAGGAGTTGTCGATCAACTTCTTGCACATGTGGTATAAGTTGGAGGTATAGTTGTAGTTGTCATAGACAAAGATAGGAGCCATGCCGTGAAGCCCAAGCACTGAGGAGTCAAATGTCTCGTTGTCCCTCAAGTTTTTGTTGTTGTGATGCAAGTAATTGTGAATGATAAGTTTTTCGTAGTTAGGCAAGGAATTGACACATTTCTTGAAGTTGAAGTTTGATCTCTTCAACAAAGTCAGCGGAAGACAAACGTTGATGGCGTCTGTGATATGTTCCTTCACGTAATCAGCAAACGATCTGATATCAATAACCCAAACGGACGGAAGGTTAGTTCTTGGATCAAGCTGAACCAGCCCGAGTAATTCAGCTGCAGCAGTAGGATCTAAGTATTTGATGGAAGGGGAAAGGTTGTTAATGGCCTCTCTCATATCCTCTGGAGGAGGAACGTACATCAAACGTTTTGCTTGCTCATTCTTGATGGACTTGATAAATGACATCTCCTTTGCAGAAGACAAGCCAGAAAAGGTGGCCTGCTTCTTCAAAGTTGGCAAGGCATTCAATCTAAACGTGGTCAGGTCGCATGATACAGAGCCAGATTGACGATGTGGAACGGAATCATATGAAAGTGCCGATGGATCGAAAGAATGCTTGCGATCGAACGGAAAATGTGAGTCAATAGCGGATCTTGATGATGGCATGCTAACGCCTTCCTCTGCGGTGAAGAAGGAGTCGGATGTGCGAGGAGTTCCGAGACACGCGGAATGATGTTGTGGTAACGGGCGTTTCGAGAGGGGCAACTTTAACAGAAGTTTGTTACGACGAGCTTTTGGAGAAACGACCACCGGATCCTCGACCAAAGTATCTGTGGAGACACAAAACTCGCTATGTGAGGAAGATACACCCTCCACAAATGTGGTGTCAGATGTCATGGAGCTGATGGAGTTTGCACCAGCCTTGTGGATATCCGGCTTTTGGGGTGAGGCGAAGCTAAACTTCATCGGCAGGGCCTGTGGCCGAGGATTCAAGGCGAAGTAGTCGGTGCCTTCGCTGACTAGGCGTGGGGAGGTCATGTTAATCGCCGCCATCCTGGATGAGATCTCCAAAGAGCCAAAGGCGTCCGCTTCCACGGAGGGATCGATGCCAGAACTTGGTGAATGCACCGGGAACTTGTACTCAGCGCAGCAAGGACTCGATGTCATAAGCTGTGTAAGCAAAAACTGATGGATTTTTTTTTCTGGATGAGTAGAGAAAAAGTCTCGATAAACTCACGGTCCTCGTAAAGAACACCAGGTGAAGGAAAAAAAATAGGAGCAGTCAGATGAGCCAACCTCGGTGGCAATCTAGTTTTCAGTAAATAGGATTGTTAAGCCTTCGAGACCGTGAAGAGAAAGGAGGGCAAGGGATAACGGTGTCGTTAGACCGAAAGCTATTTTCGTCCAGACCTGGGTGGCTCAAAGCCTTACCAATGGCTCTCTGCGACTATGACATAATGCGTCATTGGACCGGCGGGGTGCCGGTCTAGACTTCTAAAATCATGCAGACCGCCAGATTCAAGCGCTAGCAAACGCGAAGTGTGCATATAGAAGGATCGATGATACGACTGGAACGGTTAGTCCCGCTGACCTTTAGCCAGTAATCAGCAACCAAACATATTTCACAGTAAATGGGCTAGAATTTCCCCTCAATTCTGACACCGGCCATACATCCGGGATTGATTAAGGGGATTGCCTTGATTGGTCCAGGGGTAGCAAATCCGAGACAGGTCGTGCGCGCACCAGCAGACTAGCAGCTGGCTAATGTGGCGAATAAAGGAATTGTTACGTAATTAGTACGCTGTTTCGGCTTTACTCATAAGCCCCCATAATTGATCAGGCTCCTATCCCGCTAATTTAGGCTTCAGAGGCTTGGCGCTAATGATCAGCCATCAGCGGTGGTGGTGACATCGATCAGTTTATTGAAACCCACGGTTATCCCCTGAACCCGCTCTATGCCGTGGCTCGGACCAATATTCACTGGTTACGGAGATGTCGTTGTGCCAAATCCTCATGCGCACTTTGCTCATGAGACGCAATCGTGCATATAGGTATCCCTTACGATGGTAAACAATAGTGCTTTTTTAGGGTGATGCCGCTCTATCAGGTGCCAAAGCAATCCCCGAGACAAACACAATTCCCTCACTTTCGGATTTGTTAAAAGCTCTCAGAAATACTTTTCGGAATTATAGAAAGACGATTATTTCAGGCTTCTCTTCCGCTTGCTCTTTCTGTCCTCCTCTGTAAGCTCGACGTCATCTCTCTGCAATTTCGGGATCTCAGGCCCCACAATTCCTCTCGATTTCCTGCGACGTAGTCTGTTTTCATATTTCCCTCCTGCTTCTGCATGAAGTCCACGCTTATCGTCAGCCTCATTATCTAGATGTTCCACAGAATCTGAGGACGCATTAGTATATGTGCTTCCCTTTTTGACGTTTGTTCGATCTGGAATGCTTCTCTCAGCTTTTGGCTGTAGCCCCAGAGGTTTAGTAGAAGGGACTGTGGATGATGGGGTTTCTTCACCTTCCTCTTCATCATCAAAGAGATGTGAGTTTGGAATTTCGCTTCTAGCCTCTCCAACTAGAGCCTCATAAGCATCAGCGTCTTGTGCCACGCCGTTTTTGATGAGTTTCTTCATCAATTCCGCTGATCCACTTTCACTGTTATTAGCTGCTGATGTTTGCAGCGCTGAGGCCGAGTTTGGAGCACCTGGAGTCGCAACTGTCTGTGGAGTGCTGGATGATGTGTCTACCAATGATTGGCGGTGGACAGTGTTGAGTGTGTTGCTGAGTCCATTGAAGTAAATTTCGTTGACGTTGAGGTTCTTAGTTGCATCCAAATTCTTGGTCTTGAGACTCTTTAAACTATTGAGACCCTCTTCGTCTTGGAACTCATCTGGAAGGATTTCACCACATCTCAATGCTGCAGCATCTTGGGAAGTATATTCTTTGGAGTGGGCGATTCTGCTGTGGTTGAGGAATCCTTGAGCAGAGGAGAAATTGCTTCGTTGACAATCTGGACATGTAAGTTTCACAACAATGCCATCGGTACGACGATAAAGACAGCCTGGAATACGAACAGCTGGGCCTGGAAGTGAAGGCCGAAGGGAGGATGTGGCGGAGCGAGTTCGATATGAATGCACAGGCTCGTTGTTGGAAAATACGTCTTCTTTGAATGTAGGATTGTCGTGCAGATATTGTTGCTGCTGTAGCTTGGTATAACTCACTGAAAGGGATTTGTTGAGGAGATCATAGTATTTCAATGTGAAATCGTTGGGTTCGTTGCGGAAACTGATGTTGTTTGGGACTTCGAAAAACTTCCGAATGGCGAGCATTTGAGCTTCACATTTGCCGAGCTCTTCCTCTGTAAGTTCCAACTCTTTATGCTTGAGACGAACCTCTAGGTCGATTTGATTTGTGAGGATGTTGCGGAGTGTTTCCGTAGGGATGCTTTCAAGTTTCTTCAAGAGCGTTTCCTTATCGACGATTGGTGCTCGGTTCGATGTTTGGTCAGGATTACGGACAGCGGTGGTCTCTTGCGTAGTCTCGGACAGTTTCGGAACCTCAGGAGCCGAGTTTGTGATATTTGTATCCTCCATGGTCATAGGAATTGTAGGAGGCAATTAATTCAAGTAGGCAAATAGGAAAGATCAACTAGTATAAGGAGTGTGCATAGTGGTCCGTCACTTAACAACAAGCGTTGTGGTAGTGTCGATGCCTGCCTATTAGGTCAATAGGGTCTCTTCCAGGAACACACGATTGTAGCAATTTTTTGTATAATTTTCTTGTTTCATTTTCGAGTTGGTCATTAGGAGTAGGAATTGGTTGTAAAGGTGGCGTGTTCAATTTGTGTGAGGCCCCGGGGGTTCTTGGGCTTGCTTGGGCATGGAGGCCCGCCTCATACACATGAATTTCGGCATTGGAAGAGTCCGAGGAATTCGGACGAAATTCCGGATGCAACGCCTTTTTCGACGGGGAAGCATCATGATTTGTCGGAACTGGCTCACAGTATTTTTTTGAGTCGACTTTTGCTGTGTCTTGTTTGGGTGGCGTTTTGGGTAATTGGCTGCGTGGATGCGATTTTGCGGCCAAAGATGTGGATTGGGTGAGCTCGGCATTGGCAGCCGATTCGCAATGCTTCAAATTAGAAGCGCCTTTTTTGCTATCCCGATTAGGTTGATTTTGCTGCGTCAGATAATTTGGTGGCAAACTCGGCGGCAATTTCGATGGATCTGGCCTCGTATGTTTTGACAGGTATTTTGACACTTCTTCGCTATTTTGATCGATTACTGGTGCCTTCGATTCCGTATGTGGAACTTCCCGAGCCCCATTTTTCTCATTCTCCCTTCTAATTGGCGATTGAGTCAATTCCTGATCTAAAGAGAATTCATAGGGCAGAATTTCTCTATTTAAAATTGGATTCAAAGGTGGTTTTTTTGCTGCTAATGGAGTGGATGTTGCGACACCAGTAAAGATTTCTTTCAAGTTACTTAACGGATCCTTCCCCAAGGCATTCAACTGAATTGCTTGAGCCTTCTTTAAAGATAATTTTACTTTTCGTCGACACGTCCGTGGCTTCCTACTATATGTTCCTATGCATTAGTATGAGACTTTACCCTCACAAGACCTGGTATGCCATACTCCTCTGAGATTTCATGATTTTGAAGGGAAAATTCAAATCTTGACTCTTTTTTTTGAAATTACAAGAGTATCAAAATTCCAAAAATCCTTCCCCAATTTCAATATTTTCCGTGCTTGGATCAAATCACTGAGTTTATAGGAAAAGTTGGTGGTCTCTATGTGCCTACTCCATATAACCCGCACACCTACAGGCTACACTAACACCTACAACTACTAACTGCTATCACATAGCCACTACGATCTTTGCACAAGCCAAACATAATCAGAATCAAAATGTCTGATAAGCCTATAATAGCGTCTGCGGCCGCCATGAGCACATTGACGATCAACGACACATCTAAAAATGGGTTCGGCTACAACCCAGCCATTGGCCCAGCGTCTAATGCCATAAACCAAGAATCTTCGTCGATTCTCCTCAACAAAAGAACACTCAGTTTGACTCCAACATCACACAACTCCATTTATGACAAAAACATCAACACAAAGAAAATCAACGAGATCAGTCTATCGACGCTAGCGTTTCTCTTTTGTGAGATCGTAAACTGGGCACACGAGAGATCAAAAGGAATTCAGGACCTTGAAAACAGATTGAATGGTCTAGGCTACCAAATCGGTCAACGTTACTTGGAGTTGGTCAAGTTACGAGAAGGTACGAAGCATGGAAAGAGAGAAACAAAGATTATTGAGATCTTACAGTTTATCCATGGACCTTTCTGGCGAGCCGTGTTTGGAAAGACTGCCAACGAGTTGGAGAAGTCTCAGGATGTGCATGATGAGTATATGATCATCGATAACGTGCCATTGGTGGCCAAATTCATCAGTATTCCGAAGGAGTACGGTAACTTGAATTGCTCAGCATTTGTGGCTGGTATAGTCGAGGGTGCTTTGGATAGTGCTGGATTTCACTCGACAGTTGTTGCACATTCTGCTCCAATTGATGGTCTTCCGATGCGGACGGTGTTTCTCGTGAAGTTCGACAGTCTGTTGTTCACAAGAGAGGAGATTAGATTCAGCTAGTGGGACTAAGGAGGACTTCCCTAAGCTAAACTGACATGAAGAATAAGACACCAAGTAAGTGCTACATTTTTAAAGCTTACTTTTTGGCTTCACGAGACCAAAAATGTGAGGATTCAGTGAATGTCAGTGGTAATCGAACATTGAGACGGACAGGTGTCAGACCCATCACCTCAAAGCACCAGCCATGCCTTCAAATTAGATAGCTAAAACCGGCAATGGAACGTGAATCAACAGATGAACATTTTAATTTTCAAAACTTCAAAATTACCATCCCAATTGCACCTTTTCACCAAACTCATAAAACCCACCTCTCAGCCATAGAGTGCGCACGACCTGATATCAACATTTTCACCAGAGCCTACTACTTTCCTACAACTAAAGATGGGTGTCACTATCAGAAGGGCCACCATCGAAGATGTGCAAGCCATGCAAAATGCCAACTTGCTGAATCTTCCCGAAAATTACCAATTAAAATACTACATGTACCATATTTTGTCATGGCCTCAAGCAAGTTTCGTGGCCACCACCTATGATGCTTTAGACGGAGAAATCGAAGAAGAGGCCGAAAAACTAGAGAACCTTTCGGAAGACGCCGCCTCTGGTGACAAGAAATCGCAAGAGATCACCAACAATGTCGCCTTGAAAAACGTTGACGCCGACCCAAAGGGCGATACCGCATACATCAGAAAAGGAGAGAAAATCGTGGGCTATGTCTTGGGAAAAATGGAGGATGACCCAGAGGCCGAAGACAAGACCCCACACGGACACATCACTTCGTTGGCTGTCATGCGTACCTACAGAAGAATGGGTTTGGCTGAGAAGTTGATGAAGCAGTCGTTGTACGCCATGTGTGAGACCTTCAAGGCCCAATACGTGTCGTTGCACGTCAGAAAATCCAACAGAGCTGCATTGCACTTATACAGAGACTCTTTGAGCTTTGAAACTACCACCATAGAGAAGTCCTACTACCAGGACGGAGAAGATGCATACGCCATGAGAAAAGACTTGAAACTAGAAGAAATGCTTCCCTACCACGGCCACAGCGAAGTGGACGACTTGACTCTGGAGTTGATATAATTCATGTTTACAACGCCCTATCGAATGAAAGTAATATACACCTACAAATTGAAATACCTAGACCCTAGTAACGTTCCTTCATTCTGGAAGCAACCGTACGCAAATTGCCGTACACCTTTCCTGGAGGAGAACCCAAAATTAACGACACAATTGACTCTCTGGCCATTCTGATGTGGGTGAAACCGCCCAAGATGTGGATTTTAGAGTCTGCCAACACAACTCTGGTTCTGGTAGCGTTCTCAATGGCGAACTTGGTCTTACCGTCCTTACCGGCAATTCTACCGATGGCTCTCGATAAATGGTCACCGGTCAAGGTCTTAACATCCTTGACTTCGAAAGTCTCGATATATAGATCATCCAATCTTAATAGAGCAATGGCATCGTCAACATCGAAACCCAAAGTGAAGGCCTTGATGAAGTCTGCACCCTTTTGCAATGCGCCGGCGTCTTCGGTGAACTTGTTGGTTCTCAACTCGACGGTCTTAGTCTTCAAGTTCATTCTGACTTGCAACTTCAAGTGCTCAACCAATGGTGGGTAGATCTTGACCCATGTGTTCTTCAAAGGAGTCATTCTGTGTGGTGGAACTGGCACTTTTCTGCTCTCCAACTTGACCTTCATGCCGCTCTTGGCAGCAGCAGCAAACTTAGGCTTTCCGGTCTCGTCCAAGACGACGCTGGTTGTGGCTGGTTGGTCTTCTTCCTTCATTTCTTCATCCTCAGTGATCTTCTCGGCTGGGGCCTCTTCTGGCACCGGAACGCCGGTTGTGTTGATAAGGAGGTCATCCTCTTCTGTTTCGACGGGCTTGGAAGCCGGGAGAACGTCTTTACGAGCGGTTGGGGCAGCCATCTTTGGGGTCTATGTTGGTCTGGTATAATAAAGTTTTTATAGCGCAGAGATGAGGACGGTCACGTGCAAGATCAACGGAAGGAACAGTGAATTTGGTAATTTTAGGATAAAATCCGGGAAGCAATAGACATTTCCGATTCAGATAATCAATTTCTCTATACTTACCAAATTTCAATAATTTCCATGATTTTTGATTTATTTTCGCTTATTGGCTCTGAATAGGTCCGATAGCTACGTACTGCAGCCAAGACAGGAAAAGCAATTTGGCAATCTTAGATGATATAGATGACCCGAGGCAGGGGTGAAATTATATAAGATTGTGAAATTTCGTATAGAGTTTTCTTCATATTTAAGCAATTGGCATTTTCATCGATTTTCTCGAATTTTCATCATTTTCCCCCTTGGGCTTGTCTTCAATCGCTCCTCATAGGCTGCCTCCGCAAATAGCGGCAGTATCCGCGCAGAAAAACTTCCCCGTACTTTTTTCGTACTCGTCTATCGTCTTGAAAATTTCCAATAACTTTTACGTTTGACTTGATATTGGCTTCAGGATAACTGGCCTGAACAGAGAATAATTGGTTTAACCTAGGGCCTTTTTTTCCGCCGAAAAATCTGCATTTTATCCCATTTGCCCCGGTCATGTTCTCTTCAAGACAAGGTCTAGGGTTGCTTCCCAGAACTCGGGTTTGGAAGGCAAACACCGGGTTCAAAGTGACCTCAGTGATCACTCCAAGACCACATGCATCTAAAATCCTCCCCAGATTCTTCCACAGCTCAAGTTTGCTCCGAATCCAGAAGGAGAAAATCACAAAGTCTCAGCTCCTAGCACAGGCACAAAACCCCATTTCAAGGATGTGGGTCCATATCAAATGGCCTCTTACGAGAAACAACAGACCATTCTCGTTGGACGATTTTTCTGCATTTGCCTCCTGGCTCGTTATGGGCAACTTACTATGGATTATTCTCGGAACCACAACTTTTGGCTTGGTCACCATGTACTCCATCGACAAGGTCGACAAGGCTGTCCAGTCGATCAAGGGCGAATATGAGAATGAAATGGAATCCAAAACTACGAATCTGAAGAAGGACGAGAGTTTCCTCGCTTACGTGGCTGGGTCCATTTTATCGCAAGGATTGGGTATTAAGATTGTCTTCGAAAAGGGCAATTTAGTCCCTGAACTCATTGATGGAATGCTCAAATTCAAGAACTTGAGAGTTTATTCCACTAAAGCCAGCGATGAAGAGCAATCTCTCAAGTTTTCCGCTTCTATTCTGGAACTTAACTTGAACTTGTCTTTCAAGAAGTGGTACGAGGGCCAAGGACTCATTTACGAGATGGAAATTTTCGGAATGAACGCTGAGGTTTACAAGTACGACGACGCGTCTTTGGAGCTTGCACTGGCTCCTAAAGATAAGTCGATTCCTTTGAGTTCCATGGCCATGTCCTTCAGTAAGTACAACGACAACATCAACGTCCAAAACGACGTTAATGAGCATAACATGGAAGAGTTACAAATCATCGACAGATTGCCAAAGCTGTCGCTCATTGATTCCGAATACGAGTTGGCCCATGTCAAGATTCATGACTCATACATTGAGCTATACGAGAACCAAGACAAGATTCCATTCCGTATCTCGATTTTCAACTGTGACTTGCCCCGTTTGCGTGGTGACAGATTGTTGATTGATTTCTTCAATGCTAGCAATGTCACTGGTGCAGTCAACAACTCCATGTTCACCATTCACAAGCACCAGACGTTCTTGAACAGTGACAATGTGGTCAGATTCAAGTTGGACGGTATCAACATGGGCTCGCTTTCAAGAGTGAACCCTCAGCTGAAGTTCAACTGGATCGCCAACGGAAAAGCCGAAATTGTGGCTGACATTCGTCTTCCATCTTTGGAGGAAGACACCATGAACGAAATGCCACTCGGAGGTTTCTTCCACCGTATTTTCAACGAGTTTAAGGACTCAACTAATCCTAAGGAGGTGACCAACAACAAAGAGGACCCTGACAACAGCTTGTTGAAGGGTGCTATCACCGCCATTTATGAGACTTTCACCAATCAACGTGACACCAAAGTCGTCTCCAATGAGAACGAGTATGTCATTGTTGATTTCAAGGTGAAATTCACAAACTTGAAGGCAACTTTGCCTCTGCATTTACCCATGGCATCATCATGTAAAGTGCCATTCATTACATTACAAAACTTACGGTCTTTGATCGCATACATTAACGGTCTTGATGGAGACAAACAGAAAGACATTGTGATCAACACCACTGTTATTGAAAAGTTGTCCGACTTGTATAATTTGGATAACATCTCACAAACAAGGATCTTTGATGCTATTGTGAGTGATATTTATGATGATCTAATGAGAATGATCAAGCTCGATGAGAAGAGGATCATCGAAGAAAAATCCAACATGTGGTCGCATTCGGTAGTCAGCCAGCTTTTGCTTTTGGGACTTGGAGTGTTGGCCTAAATTAATTTATTTCGTATATATAGCATTCTAATGATAATGACCCTATTGCTTATCTTTCCTTATCATAGGCACTGAGAGCTTTGTACCTTTCTTCATGAGTTCCTGCTCAAGTTCTTTCTCAACTCTCTCTGATCCAATACCAAGGACCACTCCTCTTTGACGATGTGACACCTCTGCAGCTTCTGCTTTGGTAACTTTACCGTCCCAACCCATGCCTCGTAGTAATGCAGCACCAAACTGCTCCACTGGGATATTTTCATAGTCTTTCTCGGTGTTATCTTCAGCAGTTTCGTTGTTGCCGATCTCTATCGTCATTCCATTCGTTTCCTCTACACTTTCTCCGGATAAAAGCGATTTTCGAGCCAATTCCTCTGCTGTTTCTGTCATACTCTGAGCATTGTCACTAGCTGCAACTTTCTTGTCCTTTTGCAAACCTGTAGTCAATTTTGAAGGCTTGATTATAAGCACTTCCTCTTTATTGATCGATTTCTCGCCTTTGAGAGCTCCATCCTTAGAATCGAACCCATCTATTAGTGCCCTCTTTGGCTCTTCATCTTGGTCATCTTCAGCAGCAAGAACGCTCTTTGAGAGCACTTTTTTCGGTCGAGAAAGTAGCGATGGCTTCTTGATTCCGTTCCCAGGCTTGGTAACCTTATTTTTTTTTAGACTGAACTGGAATCCACTCATATTTGGAGATAAGTTTGTAGTAAGAGGGTATAGATGTGGAGCTGTGCAGGTCCATCTCCAATATGTATAGACATGAATACTTAAAAGGTGCAAGAGATTTTGATGAAAACACCAGAAAAATAAAAAACAAAATAATCTTCTAATTCACAAGATAATCAATAAGCGACGCGTCTTTTCAAATTTTCAAAATCTGCCATCTTTCCCCATAACTCACCAGCCCCATCTCTCTCGCATAACGCTCCACGTTAACTATGCGGGCTCCTCTACACACCTGCGCGTCTCTCTATACCCGTACCATCACCACGAAATGCCATGCTGCTAGGCCTGGAGCAGTTTTTGTCAAGAGACCAGAGTCAAAACTCCATGCCGATGGAGTCACAAAGCATGCTGGGCAGCTTTGACTCTATACCACCAAGCAGCGGTGCTCTATCTGAAGATATCACTGACATCGATGAAGATACCATGACTTCACCACCACAAGCAGAATTCCCACCAAAAACGAACACTCTCATGAGCATACTATCAGGGAGACAAGACGCGAAGAGAAAGACGCGAAAAACACGAAAAGCAGAGAAGCAGGTGTCAACGCCGCTGACTGAGGACCTCTCGGAAGTGGCAGACACGTCTTTCGATGTTCTGGACTTTGAGAGGAGCTTGGACAAGCAGCAGACGTTAATTGAGTTAGAGAAGAAAGTCTTTGGCTCGGGGAAAGCCATCAACGCACGCGATTTCTTGAAAAAGGAGAAGATCTTGCTTCCTACCATGGAAGTTTTAGAGGAACAGCCAGTGATCGATATAGTGGAAATTGAAGATAATCCCATCGAATTGCTTGAACAGAAGATCAATGCTAAGAAGTCGATTGCAGCCAAAGACTTATTTGCACAGTTTGGGCCGAAGAGATCTAAAAACAGTAAAGGTGAATGGACTCTAAAGGTCAAACTACGCATTAGTCCAGCCAGATTGGCATACTTCAAAGATCTTGAGAACCCAATGATATCCAAGGGCTCTGCAATCAATTCTACTGGTGGCGTATCTATGATGTCGGCTTTAATGAAGCAAAAACCCTCCAGAAAAGTCACTATCAAGCTCCCTGTTGAGGTCTTGAGAGATATAAAGAAGTCCAGTGATCCATTCTACACCAAGAGCTCAGGTAACCAAAAAGGAAAGCCTGCAAAGAGTGTTTTTGCCATGATGATGCAAAGTGCAAGCAAATCGTCGCTTCCAAAATTGACACCCATACAAAAGCTCAAAGAGCTCGATCCTCCAAGTATACCACGGTCATCGATGCATGTCTACGTGGAAGAAGAATTCACTCCTTATCCTCAAGACTTCTGCTCAAATCTCAAGCTCAAACAATTGCCAGATTTGACAGACTTGACATTAAGTGACGACTCAATAGAGACACTTCCACCGAAGTCTCAAGTCTCACATCTTGCATCCATTTTGGGGTCTTCATCATTCCAGAAAAGTCTTATAGATGTCTTCAACATCGAAGATCTCATCTTGTCTCGTGCACCTCTAGCATTAAAGAAATCCGCTCACAAGCACATTTACGAGAACTTTGTGCTTCATAAACCAGACAATGCCAACCATTTGAATTGGCCCCAATTATTCCAGCCTCCAGATTTGGGTAAACTGATTCTACCGCGTCAATCTCGCCACTTTATCAAGTGCTGGATCGACAAAGCATTTGCCATTCTCAAAACACAATCGACTAAAACTCCACGTAACGTGAAGTTGAAGGAGCAACAGAAAAGACAAAAAAAGAGAGAGGCAAACTTATTGAACTTCATTGTTGATGATGAATTCGACGATGATGAAGAGACGGAGGAAGACATTTTCCATCCAATTCTCATATTGCACGGCGAGACTGGTTCTTGCAAATCGTCATCGATTTATGCTGCAATGAACGCGTTGAATGGATACGTCCATGAGATCAATTCTGGTCAACAAAGATCAAGAAAGGATTTAATTGGGTCATTGAAGGAATTCTGTACTACGCAGATCATTCACCAAAATCAGGAAGATAAGAAGTTTCAAAAGGGACTAGTACTTTTCGAAGACTGTGACATCTTGTTTGAGCAAGACAAGACATTCTGGACAGTGGTTCAAGAAGTGATAAACTTCTCAAAACGTCCAATTGTCATGACTGTAAGTGATCCTTCTGTTGTTCCTCGTAATATTTGGGAATTAGCAGAAGAGCAAGAGTCCATCATTACTTTGCAGAATACCGACAGAGAGTCATTGAAGCAATACATGTGGCTCTGTGCCTTTAGCAAAGGTTTTGATGTCGGCTCTGCCTTGCAAGACAAGATCATGGATGATTGTCGTAATCTTTCAGGCTATGATCTAAGAAAGGTCCTTATGACTTGCCAGTGGTTCTGTGCTGGCGAGCCTGTTCCTCATGGAAAGCTTATGAAGCTTGATTACTATGATCAACCTAAAGCAAATTTCACTGATTCTGACAGTCTACTATCAATGGCTCAAAAGCTCGATTCGCTTTCTATATCTGATGTTATCAGCGAAAACACATCATCGGCAATTCTACATGACCAGCAACACAATGAATTATTGGATGTTTATGTCATTCATGATTCTATGAAATACAAACAACCAACTCTCCCATATGAGCTCAACGTTGGTGATTACATTAAAGGAAAGGTTCACGGAGATTACTCAGCTGCATCCTCCAGGAGTTGGACATATAATAGCATGCATGAAGTCGTTATCGATTTCATCTCTTCCAGGCGCAAAAAGTTGCCGAAATTCATCCAAGAGCTACAAGTACTCAAGTCACAGACCAGAAGTCGCTCAGCATCGGAGTCTTTTGAAGAGATTCCAGAAACTCAAGGCCTACCAGATACGTCTACATGTTTCAACATGTCACAACAGCTGTTCATTTTGGACTTGGCTCCTATGGCTAGGTACTGGGCACGCTTCCAAAAGACAATTACTGCAATGGATGCCCAGAGCAGGTTGGAAGGGTCCGAGATTAACGTGGAGACGTTTTTGGCATGGCGACGGTTTCACAGAAACGTCGACAAAGTTCTCGAGACATCAACTTTGGAGTCACATATATAAACAATGCATTTAATCAAATTAATCTGGTTCTAGACTTAAGCATACCTCCACCAAATGACCGTGCAGCCTTATGTTTAAAGT
This sequence comes from [Candida] citri, assembly GCA_030571295.1. Taxonomy (NCBI): domain Eukaryota; kingdom Fungi; phylum Ascomycota; class Pichiomycetes; order Serinales; family Metschnikowiaceae; species [Candida] citri. The sequence continues at coordinate 1,371,761 of JAJLXN010000002.1, read as the reverse complement.
CAGTCGATTGTAGCCTTCGCCAAGCCTCTTCAATGTGATATGGCTGAATTGGCTTCGCTAGCTCATCTGGCTTATCGAACAAATACTTTCTTTTCCTTTTGTTGATCTCTTTATTAAGCATTCCAGTCTTCAGTAGTGATTGCTGGAACAACTTCTCCTCTGCAGCTTTGATACCCATTGCCTCTTCTGTTAATGAACAAACGATTTCAAAAGTCAAGAAACCCAAAATATCCACAACATCATCGTTTGGCCTCGACTCACAAATTTGAGAAATCTGGGCCCATTCTCTAAACTTCTTCACCTTCCTGAAAGTGAAAGAAGCCTGTCTACACTCGGACCAATGGACATATTCCTCTTTTGTCATGTTTTTCGTTCTCTCGTCGGCCATTTTCAATCTTTTTAGCGAGGCCAAAGTGGCTGCTTTCTCTTCATCATCCACTTCCTCGGCTTCTTCTGCTGTCTCCAAATGCTGTTCACTGAACATGAATTGGACCTCCCAAGGCAACCGAATCTTGGATTTTCTATATCTTGTGATCATCTTTGATTGGTCATTTGCAGCAGTACCACCGGCACCACCTGCTCCAGCACCTTCTTGTTCCATAAACGACTCAGTTCCTCCACCTTCATCTTTCGTATTTTTACGCACGTCTTTCCATGATAAATACGTTATAAGACGGTTGACCTTGGCCTTATCGTGTCTTATAAGAAAAATCACGTCTTCAGGTGCGATAGACCTCGTTCCTCTGGTTGCAGCTGTCTTGGTAGCTTGTAAGAGGATCTCGATCACTTGACCTCTCACAATATCTTCAATTAGCGATGTTGTTTCCACCGGAGGGTCATTTGTCTCTCCGGAAACAAACATCATTTGCTGCACCTCAACACGGTACCTGTACTTGTCTTGGTTTGACATGTTTGGGGGTGGTTGTTGTAGTTGACTGTTGTACTATGGGGGAGCTATAATATGGGCCAGTCACGTGAGAGAGTAGATGGATTATGTGGAGACAGAAAGAGATCAGGCTAGGGCGATTTGGGAAGTGAAGTGATAGGAATGGATCAAGAACGTAGAAAGAAATGCGGGTTTCGGTTGCATAATTAATTATTTACTCTGTTTCGTGATTTTTCTTGATGTATCTAGTACTCATAGTGAAGCCTCAAGCTCCTAACTATGAGAGCTCGAAAGACACCAACATTTCTTCACCAACGAAGTTTCATGATTTAAAAAATTTACATTTCTTTTCTACCAGACGTCTAGTATCTCACATAGATTTTGTAAAATATTTTTTCTTCCCAAGTTTCATCATACCCCTACCCCAAACCCTGGAGATGCTGTGCCGGGTAACTCTGCATGCGAAGCAAAAAACTTTACTATATAAGGCGCACTTTCCCACCAGTTTAATGCTATCAAAAACAAACTACTTCACAAAATGTATGTACACTAAGTGAAAGCAAGTGATTATGATGACTCTGAGTGCATTTGGCTCGAGACTTTCTGTCGGTGTGGAAAAAACCAAGCTACCTTTTTACTTTTGGCTGATTATCACAAAGCTTAATTACTATATTAGCTCATTTTACTAACTCATTCAGTGCCTTCCATTTTCAAGTAACTATTCGTAGATTTCTGTCTCATAAATTATGCTATCATTAAAACAACTAGCAAGATGCAAAGGACTACCATAAGGATTCCGATGCACCAGTTGCTAGCGGTCTCTCGGTTCTTCTCGATGACATAGTTGACACGCTTCAACCCTCGTTGAAGTTTGTTGCCCACTGTATCCATTTCCTGGTCTAGGTCATCTAGCATGAATCCTTGGTCCTCCAACTCTCCGCCCATGAGCGTGGCCTGCTGGTTTAAGCTTTGCATGGTCTGATGGATCTGATCCAATTGGAGGTCTTGCGATTGAATAAGCTCTTGCTGTTGAAACTGATTGAACTCTCTATCGAGTCTCTGACTGTCACTGAAAGGATTACCACCATCCTGACTGATGCGATTTGACATGGTGGTAACTTCACGCATCCTATGAGGATTAGCCACTCTGTCATCCCATTCTGTTTGTAGAGATGCTGCCTTCTGCTGTAACCGAGCCAAAATCTGCTTACGGTTCACGATGTCAGACGAGTTCAAGTTGAATTGTGAAGGGTTCGATTCTGAGATCTTGACTGCCTGGTTTAGGTCTTCTAGAGTCTCGGTTAACTCCTGGTAATTATTCAGGAAATCCATCTTGGAATCTTCTGTGATGACCCTGGTCTGGCCCACAAACGACTCCAATGAGCTGATTTGTGACCAGCAGTCCTCCTCGACTTCATTGAAGGGATCCATGGCTGTAGTAGTGAAAGAAGGTGGGTGGTTCTAGTATAGTATGTTGGGGCTAAGTGCAGGTGGAAAACACCAACTAGTATCAACAAACAACCATGGAGTCTACGACAGCACCAGTTAAAACGGAAGCAGAAAACGTTTCTCAAAACGGAAATCATGCTGTTGAAGCCATTGCAACTTCTGTTGCTGCTCCAGCTCCAGCAGAAATCAGAGAAGCATCACCTCCACAATCTGAAGAGCCAGCTACGAAAAAGATCAAATTAGAAGAAGTTCACCAGGAAATTCCAAAGCACACCGAGCCTCCAGTTCATGAAATGGTGGGTGGATCATCTGTGAGACAGTACTTGAATAAGAACTTGACGAAGCATCTATTAGAGGGACTCAGAAAGGTGAGCAAGACACAGCCAGAAGATCCACTCTATGAGTTGGGACAGTTTCTTATTGAGAGGTCAAGGGAATTGAAGGAGAAGGAGAATTGAAGGAGTTAGAAAAATATGGGGAAAGTTATTGGAATTGTGTGTTGGAGAATGGCCTTAGTGAGTGCAGTTGAAGCTCTTAGTGAGTGCAGTTGAAGCTCATAGTGAGTACAGTTGAAGCTCTCGAAATGAGGACATTTCAGCTGGAGAGGTCCCTTAGCATGGTCAATTGATTCAGGAGGAATTACAATGGACTGGAGAAACTTCTTAGGCTTAAGGATGCTCCACATTGGCTCTTTACAATTGCCTGTGAGGCCTTCGAAGAATGGTCTTCTAAGGTTGCAGTATTTAACAAAGTAAGACCGAAAAAGAGGCCAAAAAGATACAAAACCAGAAAAGTCTGAAGTCCATCTCAGACTTGAAAATATCCAAGAATTTAAAAACTCACTAAATCCAGATCATATATGGAAATCTACCATCGTATACTATCTACGCTTAGTCGCACTCGCTATACTGATCATATTAGTAGTAAAACTCATACAAAGAAGCCACATCAAACCCACTAAAAACAAATAAAATTCCCCTTAAAAACAGAAATCCACTATCTTCTCCAAACACTAATTCTCGACTAGTCCTCATTTTCCACCATCTCCTCCCATCACCCACTTCATCCACACTTGCCCCCAGCTGGCCCTCTCCACAATGATCCCACCCTGCACGCCCTACCTATTGCCTCACAAAAAACACTCCACTACTTACTCCCCATCCTCTCCATACTATGCCTGGGGATAATACCTTGCGTCCTTACTATGACCACGATACCTTCAATGCAGGGTACTCCGTGATCTTCAAGCCTGGAGTTGGGCTAATAGACACAGCAACTCAAAAACCCATAGTGGCTGGTTTAGGCCATACATTATCTAGCCAGTCCAGCAACTTTGCCCCAGGGAAGATTGGCTTGCTGGGGATGTCGAAGGCCAATTCGAGCATATTAATGAAGACCACAGACAAGAATTATATCTATGATTTGGAGCTTCTGGAGTACTTTGACTTCAATAACTTGCTGGAGTTGTTTAAGAACTTAGTATGGAACTTTGTTAAGAACTATTGCAAGGTATTGCTTTCTCAGCCTTTGGAAATCACCAGATTGGTTCTCCAAGTTGGCTACTTCAACTTTACTCCACGCAAATCCGATGAAAAATACTCTCGTTTGGTAGAGAACATGAACGGGTCGTCTAACTCTTTAGACGGAAACTCCTCTGATGAATATGAAGAAGAGATTGATTATTTCCAACTGTCACAAGAAGCCGATGTTTCTGTCTATCGTAAGGCAAAAACTGTCGCTCCTCCAGTCCAACAAGCCAAGGCAAAGAACCCATATAAGATCCATCCGATCTCTCAACATACCATCGATATCATGACCGCAATTGCTTCGAAAGATGGACCATTTGCACTTTTCAAAGGTTTGAATGCATCTTTCATCCACTATACTTTGTTGCATTCCATTGAGGCCTGGATCACTGGATTCTTGTCTCCGTTCTTGTCGATTCCAGATCCATTTTTCCTTGATTTGACCCATTCGACCAACCCTGCCAAATCTCTTTGGCTTTCTGTCCTGGCTTGTGTTTTGGCGGGTGTCATTTTGATGCCATTGGACTTGATAAAGGTCAGATTAATGATTACCCAATTCAATAAGCCACAAGAGTCACCAAGCGATTCTACTTCCGATTTGACCCCTGAGGCTAATAGCACCACCAATTCCATTAATTCTGAAGTGTCAGAAAATGCTATTAACACCAGATCTATCCGTGATTCCATAAAAAATTACCCTCCATCGCTATGGTTCCGTCCTCCTCCTACTGTTACTTTACTTACGGTTCTTCATCAATTCGCCACCACAGTTTTTAGAAAACTGGCGCCATATTTGCTCTTTGTTCGTTACAACATCGACTCTTACCTGTCTCCAAATCTCTATACTGTGGTAAACTTGATGCTACTGATAACAGAGTTGTTCATCAAGTTGCCAGTTGAGAACATGTTGAGAAAGGAGCAAGTCAGATTCTTGTTGACGCCAAAATCACAAGAAGAAGACAAATATAGAGTGGTAACAATTGACAATCCAGAAGAAAATCTTATCGTCACATTTAATGGCTGGGATGGTGCTCACCTCAGTAATGGAGACGAACCAAGTGATATTGGACTCTGGACAAGATTCCGTACGTTGGGACTCTTCAACGGATGGAGAGTTGGTGTTTTGAACGTCATTGGATACTGGGGCTATAATATTTTGAAGAGTACAACTGTGATGGCTGAAGAGAGACTCTAGTCCCGATGTGTATAGTATTACGAGCAAATGTATATGAATGGAGAGCTCTAGGAAGTAAAGAAGAAAAAGGAACGAGAACAGACAAACTGTCAAGATGGAAAAAGAAGAAAAAAAAATACTAATTCTTTTTATATCTGAAATTATTGTCAATTTTTGGGTATATTTTAGATTATTGTTGATTTGTACCTGCAGATAAGCACAACTCACCTTAGACCCTAAAGAGTGAGTAGATTACGTTACTGACCGCAATCAGAATCCACCATGGCTTCCGCTATACCATACAAACCTGACGATTTTGAAAACAACAATCCCTTTGCGGAGCCAGAACACGATACATTTCCCGAACAGGAAACAATTCCGACGGAAACAGCCTCAATTCCAAATGAAGAGGAGAATCACGAAGTCCAAGGCGAAAGTCAACCAGAAACCGCCGATTCTGAAGAGTTGAATCGCGAGGATTTGATCAGACTACTTCCGGAAAGGTTTGCTGACAACTATTCTATGCGGATTCAGCTTCGGAGCATCGAAAAGAACAAGGCAGGGAACCCAATCTTGAAGTTCGACTGTGCCGTCAAGGGATTGAGCAAATACCGCCAGAAAACGTATAAAGACATCAGAAGATCATACAATGAGATTGTCAAGTTCAACAACTACTTAGTTGTATCTAATTTGGAAGTTTTTGTTCCAATTATTCCTCCTCCTCAGACGTCTTACCCCACAGGTGGGGAAGATGAAAACAAGCAGCTTCTTTATGTTTGGCAGGAGTGGTTTGATCGTGTTACGAAGAACCCGATCTTGATCCGTGATGATGAGTTTGTCTTTTTCATCGAAAACGATTTTGGCTACTCAGTTATCAATTCATCTAAGAAGACACTGGTGGCTAGTGGTCTCGTCAGAAAGACATTGAAACAGCTTGCAGTTCCTTATGATCCATACACTGAATTGGCTGAGTTCCGTCCAGTGATCAAGTCAGCATTCTTGCTTTGTCAGAAATTGGAGAAAACTATGGAAAGGAATCAGAAGAACGACAAACAGCTTGCATGTCTCATTAGTGAGCTTAGTACAAAATTGCGTGGGTTGTCTCAGTTCGAGACTGTCCACCCAGGCATGAAGAACATGTGGGAGAAATTGGCCAAGGTCATGCAAATCCAAAGTGACTTGACTTTGATTCAGCTGATCAGTGATATGGGTACTCTTGGTGATGGTACACTGGCCCTTGCTAATGATTTCTATGAGGTCAAGGAAGCTCTAACGAATAGACACCTCATTATGAGGGAATTAATTCAAGCACAAGCACAAACCAAGGCTAAACATGCACAAGCTGCCAAGATCAAGAATAAGGTCTCACTTGATCCTATCAAGGTTGATGAGGCATTGAGATCACTTGAGTATGCCACCAAAGCAGAGGAGAGTCTTGAAATGCAAGTCAAGAGAATCACCGGAGAAATGATGTTTGAGCGGAAAGAAGTAATTGATTTTGTGGAGAAAAAATTCCAAAGAATGACAAAACAATTCTCGCTTAGTCGAGTTGAACAGCATCGGAAGCTTTTGAAACATTTGGAAAGTATTCGTCTTGATGTGAGAATTATCGATCAGAAAGGAGGTTTGTCGAGATTGAACAGAGACAACCTTACGCAAATGCAACATAATCTTACTCAATCGCAAGCAGCAAATGGAGACTCTTGGAGTTCAAGAACGTTCCGGAGCTTGACTGAAGAACAGGCTGAAAAAGAGAATAGGCTCAAGAAGAAAGAGGATGTTGACACTGGTGTTGTCGATGCAAAGCAAGCAGCATCAATTCTAGGAGTGGCTACGTTCTAATGGGTTGACATGCTTTAGCCATTGCACCTACTCATACGCATTTGGGATCAGTAATAAATATCAATTCTGGATAGTATTTAGGAATTTACTCGTAAGCTCTTCCATTTAGTTAACCAAGTATCTCTTCTCAGCCTCCTTCCAGTTGATAACGTTCCAGATGGCCTTGAAGTAGTCAACCTTGACGTTTTGGTATTGCAAGTAGTAAGCGTGCTCCCAAGCGTCAATGGCAACCAATGGAACCAATGGACCAGTGACGGTGTCTTGGTTAGCAGTAGTGACAACGTCCAATTGACCACCGTTCTCCTTGTTCTTGACAATGAAGGCCCAACCGGAACCTTGGATACCAGCCAACTTGGAGTTGGTGAGGGCCTTCAAGTTGTCGAGGGAACCGTATTGGGCCTCAATCTTCTTGGCGAACTCAGATTGCTCCGATGGTGGCTCACCACCACCTTGCTTCTCTGGAGCCAAGTTCTTCCAGAACAAACAGTGGTTGGTGTATCCACCACCGTGGAAGTTGATGGCCTTTTGCAATTCGATGGTCTTCTTGACCTCACCCTTAGCCTTAGCCTCAGCGTGTTGCTCAATGGCCTGGTTGTAACCGTTGACGTAAGTTTGGTGGTGCTTGAGGTAGTGGAGCTCATTGATTTGGCCCGAGATGTGTGGCTCCAAAGCACCAAAGTCCCAGTCCAAATCTGGCAAGGAGACCTTGGTTCTGATGGCGCCAATTGAGCTGACAGCGGCTCTGGAGGTACGGACGGAGGTTCTCAATGTAGAGGAAAGCATTCTGGATAAGCGTCGGGAATAGCAACTACAAAGAGGAGTAAGGTTCCTCACTACGGGCCTTAATAGAGTATCCATGGTGGGGGGTTGGGTGCAGGAGACAATATCGCAATTCTATTGGTGGCATAGGAGTTAGGGTGGAGACGGAGATGGGGGATGGGAAATGTTTTTTTAAGGGTTTGATTGGGTGGTAGGGGTAATTGAGGTTGATGGAATTGATCTACTTATTTTTTTGGGGTTTTTAGGGAAAAGTGGGGGAAATTGGGGGAGGTTGTATTGATGAGAATATGGAGAAAGTGAGGGAAAAAAGAGAACCCGGAGGAAGAGTGAGAAAGTGAGGGGCATGTATTTTGTTAAGGCTTAACTATGGGGCCTTAGTGAGGTGCTCAGTGAAGATTAGTGAGGAGCACTATTTCATTTAAACTTGCAATTTTCTATGAAAAGAGAATTTTTAAATGTAGAGAGAAATCATTTTTGAAATGGAAAATTCAAATCATGTCTGAAAATTACATTTTTCTTTGGATTTTTGTTGATATCTCTACCCCTTTTCTTACTCTGAAAGTGATACATCATAGAGCACTACCTGAGCATTACTTTCTTAAGAATCTCCTACAATAAACTACTCCATCCAATTCTTCCATCTTAGAACATCCATACTACTTCAACCCTCCAATTGACTGTTTTATTTTCTATTTAAGCGATTTCAACATTACTTCAACCATCCAACTCACTAATTTCTCAAAGCACGCAATCTCTCAGCAAGTTTATCCTCTTTCTCCTCAGTAATCGACACTGGAGGACTCATAATATCAACCTTGGTCTCATTCAAACCTTGTTTCATCTCAATACCTGCCTCATCAGCGATTTGACTCATCAATTCATCAACCTCTTCTTGTGGTGTAGTCAAAGCGTTGACGTTATTGGTAGCAGACTCGTAATAGTTAGCCGAGGCATCTAAATCTTCAAATTGGGTTTCGAATTTCTCCATCACAAGCGAAATCTTCTCTAGATTCATCGTCTGAAGTGCCTTATCCATTCCTCTGATCACTTGGGTCATGTTACCAGTGACAGAACGCATTGTGACGGCAGTTTGGACTCTTGAAGCAACAGCATCGATTCTAGATGCAAGCCTAAGAAGATTGACTCTCTCGTTGGCCTTTCTGATGGCATTTTGGGCATAAAGCAGGGCAATATCGTTGTTGCCTTGCATCATGGCTTTCTTGGTCTTGGCCTTCTCCAGGATCTCTTCTTTGGCAGCCTTGGCTGCCTGCCTATTCAAGGTCTTAGCTGTGAATTTAAGCTGGAAGAGGGACTGTTCTAATCCGGCCATATTGGGATGAAGTTGTAGTTGGAGCTTGAACCGCCGCTCATTAGCTTATCTACCTGCATGGATGGCGATCCCAGTTGGGGGAGGGTGGAGGTCATTGAATGACTAAAAAGTTAAAGTTTATAAACGACGTCAGAAATTGAAGTAATAGAAGACATAAGTAGAAGAAAGAAATGGAAATTTTTATTAGAAATGAAGTATCATTCTCAAATGGTGTGTTGATTTTTGTGAGGTGTATACTCTAATGAGTATACCTTAGTGAGCATTGAGTATAGACAAGTATGTGCAATGAAAACACCATTAATTGTTCTCAGCTCTTGAAAAATCTTTTTTGAATTCAGAATTATCAATCTCTTCATTAATCCACATCTGGTGCATCTGGCATGTTTGCGTCTTCTGGAGTCGAACTCGATTGACGAGGCTCTTGAACTGGCTCAGGTCTGGCTTCCACAGCATTGCTAGTAGTACGTGGAGTCACTCCACGACGAACAACGACTCTGTTGACTTGTGGAGAGCTCACTCTCGATGTTCCAGAAACTCTTGGAGCAAAATTGACCCCATCAAATCTTCTGATCTGAATCTCAGGCTGGCTGGTCAGTCTTTCTTGCCCATTTGGAGTAGCAGGGAACGGACGTGTATGCGTTCTGACAGCTCCCTGTTGTGATCTGATAGCTTCACGATGTTGTCTCATTGCCAGATTGAAAATACCTTCAATGTTGCCTCTCAAATCTGGCACTAGGTTTCGGAGTGTTCGCCTGAAATCTGTTGCAGTCTGAGTATCATTTTGATCGTTAGCAGTTGCAGTTGGTGGGGTAACAATTGGTGGGTCTGTGGTATCTAATGTGCCATCAGATGCGTTATTAGATGGTTCATTGGCTGCATTGGTGGTTGGAGCGGTGACGTTGTTGTTGGTTGGGTTACTGACGGATGTTGGTGCAGTTCTTGGTGGGACCAAATGAGAGTCAACCATTTCACTGAACAACTCACCCAAATTGTTCAAAACTCCGCGCATGTTGTCTGATGTACCAGCATTTTCCGTATTTGCATCGTTAGTATCGCTGTTTCCGTCGGTGGTAGGTGTGTCGGCATTAGAAGCAGCTTCAGTGGTTCCAGTTTGAGCTCCTCTTGTTGCGTTACGGTTAGCGTTGGGAAGTGGAGACTGGATCATCACAGCTGAGGCTTCAACACCAGAACTAGCCAATAAATCTTGAGCAACGTCATTGGTGATGATACTTGGACGAGATCTGTTGGATCTTGCTGCAGTAGCTCTCATAGACTCAACCTCATTCTCGTAAGAGTAACTGAAATACATCATATCTTCAGTTGCAGCCACACCTCTGAGTCGAGCAAGAATTGCTCTTGTTTTCGTTGTGATTTCCTGAATGGCTTGTGTGGATTCTCTTTGTTGTTCGGATCTCCTCTCTGCTAAAAGGATCGATTGCACTAATCTTTGAACAAATTGAGGCATAACTGTCTGCAACTTGTTTTCAGTGTACTGTGTTCTCAACTCAGGATCTTCAGGGAAGTTCTCTGGGTAGACTTCTCCAGCAATGGTTCGAAGTGCTAAATGATAACAACGTAAAGCAAGGAATCCGCTTCCCAAATAGATATGACAGTAGCCTAATTGGGCCCAAGCCGGAGTGAAAGTACGGTCATACATAACAGCACAATTCAAGTCTGTGACAGCTTCGAGGAAGCAATTGAGTCCAATGAAGGCAATGGCTCTATTGGTGTATAGTTGAGCGACGTTGTTGGTGCATGTTCCATCACACATGTCAATGGCCTCAGTGTATACTTTGACAGCTTGGGGGTATGAGGAAATACTCATGAGGTTGTTTCCAAGCTCACGAAGAGTATTGACTTTGTCTCTTGTAGTCTCTTGCTCGTTAACATTGGCAGTAATCACCTCCAACTGAGATGCGAGCATGGTCTTAAACACTCGATATAGGTCAGTGAAAGAGCATGCAATATTACGATCCAGCTTGAGGAATTGAGCCACGCCATCCAATTGAATAGCCATAGCCCTTATTTCTAGCTCGTCCATCATTGTGGAGCCAATATGAGTCAAGTATTCTGCCAACATGACTGAAGTACATGCGAACACCTCAGCATCAGTCTGAGCCTGAGGAACCATCAATTTTGTGGCATTTCTCAAGATTATATAGAGCTTATCTCTCAATTGGTTCTTGAATAAAGAGACTCCAGTAAACGGAGCATTCTGATCGACCTTCAGAATGATTTTATCTGTGGACAAGTTGGCAGTAGCTTTGATGCGGTTTCCAAGAAGTTGCAACTCCAAATTGTAAGTAAATGCCAGCTTATATTGACCTTGTGGACAGCTAGAAGCCACATCTTCCTTTCTATAATGTTCCACTAAACGCTTGAGTGCATATTCGTTGACTAAGTGGAGATTGGTCGATAGTTCTTGTGCCTGGATGGTCTGTTCCAATGTCTGGTTAGTGTCACTTGGGAGCGCCAGAAACTGGGCCTCTGCTTGGCTCAAATGGGCCGACATGGCAAGAGCAAACGCGTAGCCATATGCCGACTCGTTGCTGGGGGAATTGAGTTGGTCAGACATGGAAGTTTGGAAACAGTAAGTAGGCGGCAATCTGATCACTTGAAGACGTTACGTGTGCAGGTGATTACCGTTGGTGGGAGATATGGGTGTTGGGGAAGGGTAGATGTGGGGAGGAATTTGGGATTTAAAATTGATAAGTTTGAGAAATAATGACAAATTTAATGTATGAGTGGGTATTTTGATATGAAAGTTTGTGGTGTATGACTTTTATGGTACTTATGTTGGGTTGAACGTTGAGTGAGACTGAGCTTCTGTAGTGAGCCAGAGAGACAGGGAACCACATCCTAAAAGACTATAAAAAAAGAGAGAAAAAAGAAGAATTTGTTTCAAATGCCGAACCTATCAAAAAAAGTATTTCACATTTTCTTACTGTATACCCACTATCAATGACTCTTCTTCAGGTGTGGTCGTTTATCAGTGTGCCTCACACCACCAGATCAGGCTCACCATGAACTCCAATATGAGACCAAAAGGGTTCACCATTTCCAGGAACAAAACAAAATTTATCTGAATTTGAAAATCATACAAAAGTCACCATAGCCTCATGTTTCCATTAATTTCATAAAGATCTCAAGAACCTCTCCCATTCGCCCATTTCCCCGACCTTATCTACGTACCTCAAGGCCTTATCCATGGGCTCCTGTACTTTCTGAGGATCCCCAGATTATCGCTTCATACTCCATCTGCTCTTCCCCTATCAGCTGCTATGAAGATGCCTGAACTTTTATATACACCAAAACCCGACCAGCCTCAAAGAGCACCTGCCACATTGCTAACTCCAGAAAATTGTGAGTCCTCGTCACGAATTCGAGCATTTCTTCGGCTCTCCAGAATCGCCACCGACGACACCATAAGACAACACTTAAACGAGATTCCGCCAAATAAATGTGATACCTACTTCACCAAGAAGATTCTCCCACAGTGGATCGCCAGAACTGAGACAATTGACTACTGTCTGAACTACGCAAAGGAGCTTAGAAGTCGAACAGAGTCGGAGAAGGTGGAAGTGCACGAAAAACATGATTTGAGGATTGATCCGTATGCTTTGAAAGATGAAACTGATCGCTTGGAGAAACAGTTCTCCAGGTGTGTCAGTGTGGAAAACTGGGTAGCTAACGAAAGGGGTGTAGAGAGTATCATTCATGAACAGACCATTAACGTTCTCAATGATAAGTGCTACTACAAGGACTGGCTTGCCGAGTTCAAAGCGGCCACTCGTACATAGAGCTACACTTGAAAATAACGATGTCATGCTATTATCTGAACCAATGTAGCAAAAGGTTAAATATCTCGACAAATTAATGCCATGTGATCTCTAGAAATGCATGGGAAAGGTCAGAAATCAGAAAGTTTCTTGTCTATCTGTGGGCAGCGGCTGCTGCGGCATATGCAAATTTGTTGAACGTTTTCTTCTGATCCGAAGGGTTCGGACTGTTGGTGGCCAGCTTCGGTGTGGATGTCCGTTGTGTTTTCTTCACCATAGTAGGCTTTTTTTGTGTTGGCTTAATGTACTTCTTCTGACTGGTTTCTGCCGGTGTGGACTGTGCCTTTTGCTCCTTTTGGACCATGTCTTTAGCGTAGATAAGACAGTCGATCCATCCAAATGTTGGTCCAATGATCACCACATCTCCGTTTTTACCCACAACCCGTGCGGGATTTTTGAAATTAGCTCTATCAGTGTCGCTAAATCTCTTGAGGAACACAAGATCTCCTCCGTCTTTGATCAATTCGAGAATGAGATATCCGAATACTTCTTCTCCCTTCGAGCTTCCGCTTTCGTCGTCATTGACAACAAAACTCTCAAACTCATAATCGTAAATCAGATAATCTTCACCTTGGTTAGCTGTGAGATCCACCATCATCACGTCAAGTCTGTCGTCAATCAAGAAGACTCTTGCCTTATTGGTAACACATCCAATGACTGGTGTCATGTTGCGGTCCAAGATAGTTTGGTTCTTCTCAATAAGATCTTCAATGATATCATCATCAAGACTTCCTGGCGGCCTGTTGATCAACTTGTTGCTCAAGGTCAGTTTTAATATAGTATCAAGTTTAATAATTTTTTCATTTGGCTCCAAGAAAGATGAGATTTCCCTGAATTTCACAACGTTCGATGGAACAGCGTTCACTGGCGCCGCGTTGTGTGGCACAGGGTGTGCTGGAAGTTCCTTCTGCTTCATCTCCCTGACAGGCGGCGCCGACTGTTTGACCATAGGTGGTGTCTGCGGCTTCACCATGTTAGGTGGTGTTTGTTGCTTAACCAAATGCGGTGGTGTCTGCTGTTTCACCATATGTGGTGGCGCCGATGATCCAGCAGCCAGTGCAGCTGCAGCACTGAGTCTTGTTGAAGATACAGAGCTTGGAATCGAACCTGACATCGGACTATTGTTGGATTGTGAAGAAGCCTGTCTGGTCTTGGAAAAGGCAGTGTTGTTACGCAAGTTATTCATTTGCGGAGAACGTGTAGGTGAGGTGGCACCTCCAAGACTCGTTTCATTCATCTTCTTTTCGAGATTAGGAACTGAACTTGTTGACCGCTGAGCGATCTTTGCAGCGTTTTGACTAGTGGAATTGACAGCTGGTGGTTGAGATCTAACAGTCAAACCATTTGGAGATGGAACATGCTGTTGAGCCGAAACACCATTAGTGTGAGGATGACCTTGTCCAGCGTTTGGTCCACCCATTGGCTTCCATGGATGACCTCTTGTTGGTGACGGAGGAGCAAACTTTGGATCTGGCTGAGCATGATTGCCATCATACCATTGTGGTGCCATATTTTGAGCCCCCATATTTTGCGGGGACATACCTTGAGGAGTCACAGATTGTGGAGGAAGGAGTTGGTTTTGCATATTTGGAGAATGCAAGGCCTTTTTGATCCTGGTTGGCGGTTGGTACAGCTTCTTACCACCTGGGAGTGAAGGAACCAAATTGTAGTCAAACTGCAGAATTTGTGAATGCAATTGGAAGTTCGATGCTGACTTGTTCATGTTCCGATTAGACCCTGTTTTAACCTGAGGTGCAATATTTGCAACGTTCGACTGGTTCTGGTTTGGCAAGTATGGCTCAAATCTAGGCACTTTTCTTCCCCAGATGTAGTCCCTGTCGTTCCAAGGAACACCGGTGAACCAAGGCATTTTTTGTATCTGGGTGATGGTCAATCTGTTTTGAGGCTCATACACCAAGATCTTATCGACAATCTCCTTCACATTTGGAGGAACAGTATTTCGCCAAGTGTACTCGAGGTTTATGATCTTCTCAAAAGTCAAGTACTCGGTGTTTCCCTTGAAAGGAGGGTAACAATTGAAGAATTGGTAGAGTATACAACCAATAGCCCAAATATCCGTCTCGAATCCACAAACATTATGCTTCAACAACTCAGGAGGAACGTACTCTGCCGTTCCAACAAATGATCCTTTTCTCTCGCTCTCTGTGCTTGGCTTTTCTTGGTTGACATTGTCATAATTGATCTTCTCGTCTTGCAGATCGTCACTGTCTCCTATTAACTTAGCAGCACCAAAATCGGTGATTTTCAAGTTGAAATCGTATCCAACCAAGATATTTTCCGGTTTAAGATCTCGATGGATCACTCCCTTCAGATGAATAAACTTGACGGCATCAATGATCTGGAGCATGTAGAACTTCAGCACTGCCTCCAGGAGCGAGCCAAATTTAGCAATGATCGACAACAATTCTCCATACTCGGCAAAATCAAGCACAAAGAACAAGCTCAGCTCGTCCTGGAAAGTGAAATACAATTGAACAATTCCTGGGTGTTGTTGTCCCAACCGATGTAACGTCGTCTTCTCGATATTGACGTACTTGATCTTATCCTCCTTGACGATATGTTTTTTGCTGAGAACCTTGATGGCATAAGTCTTGTTGTTGTAAAGATCCACCGCCAGGAACACCGTGGAGTAAGAACCTTCACCGATTTTCGTTCCAAATTGATAATTACGGGCGGTTCTCTTCCTCGGGGGTCCATTGGCACTAACTCCCGAGGCAGGGCCGGGTGGAGGAGGTTGATCGTTCATGGAATTGACGCACGGTGAGAAAAGTGGCTTCTGGGGATTCGAAGAAAGGCCAAAAAGGGGAAAGTTTGAAAGAATGAAAGTGGTAGGAAAAGAATTGGTGGGTCTATAAAGGTGCACAACGCACATAGTGGCCAGGTAGGTGGTTGTTTTACTGCATGGAACAATAGTGGTTGATAGAGATGATTTGGGTGGATTGGGGTTTTTTTTTCGAGATATCATGCATTTATAGGATTAAGTGGAGCAGAGCAAACATGAAGAATTGCAAAAAACCCGAATTTTTCCGTTTGCATTGTCGTTTCTCTGGGCCTTTGTGCTCCCTTAGGGCTTATTATGAGACCAGTGCGAGATATGTACCTACGTCATAGAACAAGGCTGGGAGGGCCATATGAAAGAGTGAAAAAAAAAATAGAAAATTTTACACGTAAATGCCTTTCAAGATATCTTCGTCGTCTAACGTCAATGCAATTAGTTTTTACTCTAAATTTCCCCCACTTTATACCGGTTTCCATATCCGGACTCTGGGCTTTCCATGTAGGCGTATGCACACCATCATAGACAACCTTTTCACCACTGTCTTTTCCCAGACAAATGCTTTCGAGGACCCAGTTCCCATCATTACTGCGGGTCTTCTCGACCGTAGCGCCAAGGCGACTCACGTCGTCTGGCCCTGAACAAATCCGGAAACTTTTCGATAGTCAGAAGTACTTCAACAACTTCAATGGGTCTGGCCACAATTTGTTCTCGTCTGCCAATGTTGGTTTGTTTCGAAACAATATGTTACAGACTCCCGAAGGGCTAGTGAAGTTCTCAGAGAGGTCGCTTGATCAGGCCAAGAACTTGGTCAAAACTATGCTCGTGGAGGCCAAGAACACTGAGACGGGAAGATTGATGTATATCAGGAAGTTGGACCAACTTAGTGACATTTTGTGCCGAGTAATTGATGTGGCTGAATTCATTAGAGTTGTCCATCCAAGTCAGAAATGGGTAGATGCTGCTCAGAACACTCACGAGATGATGTTTGAGTATATGAACCAGCTTAACACGAATGTGGAGCTTTATAAGACTTTGGCCAATATCCTTGACCTGTTTGTATCACACGAGCTCAGTGAAGAAGAAGTCGAGGTGGGAAAGTACTTGAGACAGGACTTTGAGAGATCTGGAATCGCTATGGACCCTACAACTAGAGATAACTTTGTGGCTATCACTCAACAAATCTCACTCTTGGGATCTTCATTTAATAATGAGATCCACAACTTGGACTCATACTGGTGTCTGATTCCACGTCACGAGTTCGAATCCCTTGAAGATGAAAGTTTAAAGAGTGAAATTTTGGGGATGCAGTCAAGAGCTCCAGGTTCAAGCAAGACTGAGATCTATGTTCCTTTGGCTGGTCACATTCCTTATACTTTACTCACCAACTGCCCTTCAAGCGAGATCAGAAAACGCGTATGGGTAGCATTGCACAACTCTCCACACGAGCAGATAAAGACCTTGGATGGTTTCATCAAGTATAGAGCTCTTTTGGCCAACATGTTGGGATACAAGTCTTTTGCTGACTACCAATTGGAGCACAAGATGGCCAAAAATCCAGAAAATGTCAAAACTTTCTTACACAACTTGCAAAATAGTTTGCTTACCAAGGAGAAGGGCGTTCTTAGTGAGGTCAGAGGCCTTTACAAGTTCAAGCCAAACCACAAGCCACTTATAAGTGACGATAAGCTTCTTGATGAAGTGAAACCTTGGGATAGAGACTACTTGATGTCGTTGGCAACTCCTAGTGATTTAGAAGTCGAGACTAATGGAGAAATCTCTGAGTACTTGTCCGTTGGTACTGTTATGAGCGGTCTTGATAAGCTCTTTAGAAGCATCTACAACGTCGCATTGGTTCCAGAGAAAACCGCCAAAGGTGAGACCTGGGATAAGAACCAAGTTAGAAAATTGAGTTATGTTGATTTGGCCAAAAATGAAACTTTGGGCCATTTGTATGTTGATTTCTGGTCGTCCAAGGTGTTACCTTCCCATTTCACTATTGTCTGCTCGCGTGAATTGAACACTGATCTTGGAAGTGAAACCAGACAGGAAATGTCGAAACTGGTGCATTTGAGTAAAGATAGCGACTACCAGATCCCAGTGATCTCATTGGTCTGCAACTTCTCGAAGCCTAGATCTAATGGATTCAGTAGACTTGCTGGAATGGACGAAGATTGTCCTACACTTCTTACATTGGAACAAGTCGATACAATTTTCCACGAGATGGGACATGCAACACATTCTATGCTTGGAAGAACCAGACTTCATAACCTTTCTGGAACAAGATGTCTGACTGATTTTGTTGAGCTTCCTTCCGTGTTGATGGAGCTGTTCAGCAATGACCCAAGAGTGTTGTGTAAGATTGCAAAGCACTACAAAACTGGTGAGCCATTGCCTCAAAAGCTTTTGGAGCAACACCAAAAGAGAAGAGACTCGCTCAAACAGTGTGAGACTTACATGCAATCGAAAATGGCTCTTTTGGACCAAGTTCTCCATGATGAGAATGTTGTTGATTTCTCAAGTGAGAAAGCATTCCAAAACTTTGATTCGACTGAAATTTACCACGAGTTGGAAAGAGAATTGAAGTTGTTTAAGGATGAGTGGTCAACATGGCATGGAAAATTCCCCCACTTGTTTTCCTACGGAGCGGTTTACTACTCATACCTTTTAGATCGAGCAATTGCGGAGAAGATCTGGAAAGGACTCTTCCAAGAAGATCCCTGGAGCAGAGCTGCCGGGGAGAAGTATAAAGAGAGCATCTTAAAGTGGGGAGGAACTAGAGATCCATGGATGTGCTTGGCTGATGCTTTGGATGAGCCGGCACTCGCAAAGGGAGACGCTAAAGCCATGGAAATTATAGGACACTTGTAAATAGCACAAAAATTGCATGAATGATGAGAGAAGATTATTGAAGAATTAAAAAAAAAAAAAGAAAGAGAAAATGGTTTGGTTTGATCATATTCCTATCGGTATAGGTCCTATTGGCACCTGCATGTTGCCTATATCAATCTATTCGATGAGTGCTTTGGGATCAGTTCAGGTCAGGTAAACACCTCTATTCGATTATGATTGCCAGGAAACAATGCTGTCGATTTGCCAGCTCGTTCAAGAATACAACCGTTCTAAATAAAGCCGTTTTCGATTTCAAAGATCTCATAAAAAGACAAGATGAAATGAGAGAGAGCATGTCTAGACGTGGAGAGAAAGATTCCTCAAAATTGGAATATGTTCTTGAATTTCGTCAAAAGGAA
Source organism: [Candida] citri (assembly GCA_030571295.1). NCBI lineage: Eukaryota > Fungi > Ascomycota > Pichiomycetes > Serinales > Metschnikowiaceae > [Candida] citri. Next base: position 1,352,887 of record JAJLXN010000002.1, on the reverse strand, counting down.
ATTGACTCACAGAATGACCTTAACTCCTTATTGAATCAAAGAAAAGCATTGGGTGCCAAAATGGCCCAACTACTGAAACTGGGAGGTGATCCACAAGAGTTGAGTAAAGTGAAGAAATCCTTGCTCGAATACAAGACCAAGATCTCTGAATTGGAGACCCAATGCAAGGAGATCTCTCAAAAAGTTCATGTGGCCGCTGAGTCCTTACCCAATTGGTTGGACTCCAGTGTGCCTGCTGATCCAGTTGAACCTGAGGTAGTTGACATTATCAATGGTAAATCTGTTGAAGACATCGAAAAGGAAATGCCTGTAACGAAATACGATCACAAAACAATTGGAGAGTCACTTGGAATAATGAACTTTTCGACCGCATCAAGAATTTCGGGTTCTTCATGGTACTATTTGATTGGAGATGGTGCCCTTCTAGAACAAGCTTTGGTGCAATATGCCCTCTCAAAGGCTCGTCGTAATGGATATAAGATGGTGATTCCACCTTCAATTGTCAAGTCCGAAGTGGTGAATGCTTGTGGATTTAAGCCAAAAGATCAAAATGACGAAAAGCAAGTTTATGAAATTGAAGGTGAGCCATTGTCTCTTACGGGAACAGCAGAAATTCCTTTGGGTGCATTGCACTCATCTTCCACCATGACTCTCCCCGCCAAATACGTCGGAGTGTCAAGATCCTACAGAGCAGAAGCAGGTGCAAGAGGCAAAGATACCACTGGACTTTACAGAGTGCATGAATTCACCAAAGTTGAGATGTTTCACTTCACTGATGCCTCTAATTCCGTCAAAGAGTTGGAGGACCTTCGTGAGCTCCAAACCTCTATCATCACCAAATTGGGATTGAAAGCCAAGATGCTTAATATGCCTACCACAGACTTGGGTGCTCCTGCCATGAAGAAGTACGACTGTGAGGCCTGGATGCCAGGTAGAGGATCATGGGGAGAGCTTACCAGCTCTTCGAACTGTGGAGATTACCAATCCCGGAGATTGGGAATTAAACATAAGAATTCCTCTGGAAAGCTTGAGCTTGTGCATACTTTGAACGGTACCGCTATGGCCGTTCCAAGAGTCATTGTTGCAATCATTGAGCAAAATTACGATCCTGCTACTAATTCGATTGCCATTCCTGAGGTCCTTATTCCATTTATGGACGGAAAGACCCACATCAAGCAAGAATAAAACCCTTGTTCATATATAAAAACACCGCCTTGTATATACATTAAAATTCACCATCGGATAGGTTTTGCTCCTGAATATTGTGAAGAGCTTCGTGCTGGTGACTTGGCATACTGATCACTCTCTTTCTTACCACTGGAGGATGTGCTTTTCCTAGTTGTGACATTGTATCTGAGTGCATCTGGTGTAAACGGTCGTATTTGTTGACATCCACGTTTGCACACCGCGTTTCGAGCGATTCGACTGTTTTCGTGAGTTTTGAGAATCTGGTCTCAAGTTCAATTAAGTCATTATACTTGCTCTCGTAGTGGCTGCACAAACTTGCATATCTTGTTTCCAATTGGTGATATTTCGATTCGAGTTCGTCATATTTGGCTGCTTCCCTTTGATTGGCGAGCTCCTTTTCCCCTGAATTTCTCGCTTCAAGTTGCAATGTTAACGAACGTTCCAATCGCGCCAATGCTTCACTTGCGTCTAGCTTCTCAAGTTTCCTTGTAATGATATCAATGACCGATTTCTGTGAGTCTGTGCTATGGCGTAAAAGGTCTGAAACCCTCAGCAATTCATTGGCTGTGTTGGATCCTTGAGAATTGATCTGTCCGGAAAGAGAACTGACAACTTTCTCGACCTCTTTCATCGTAGTGTTCTTAGCAAGATCATCCAAATGTCTTTCCATATTATTGAGCTTCAGTAGCACTTCCATATTAGAATCTTCTGGGTCTTCATCGTCCTTTTCGTTTTTCTCTATTATACTTTGGATTTCGTTAATTGTTTCTTCCTTTGTTGACTGCAACATGCGTGAGAGTAGCTTCTCGAAGTTTTCTGGACTTATGTCACCAAGAGTGGCCAAAATCTTCGCAACATCACTCTTCGTGGCATTTCCCTCGGTGGTAACTTCTTTGGAATACTCTGCAATGCTCTCAAGTAACGTGTTTAAGTGCTGATTGTTGTTCTTCAGTCGAGCAAACAACTGCTCCAAATCTTCATTTGTTTGCCTTGTTTGAAGCTCGATTGAAGCAAGCAGGTGCTTAATATCATCGTGGGATCCATGGATATAGTCGAAATGGTCATCAAGGTTGTCTCCTTGAAGAAAATTGAGCTTTCCAATGGAGTTATTATTGTGCTTATTGGGAGAGATTGGTCTCAACGCTCTCTTAGGATTTGAGGGAGACGCCTCCGATGAGATATCTGGATTCCTTTGAGGAGTCGTTGGTACGTTTTCCTTATTGATAGGAGTCATTACTGGCTATACAACTCGTGGTGAATGGAATCAATAGGTGACTGAATTGGGTAAACAAACATACATGTATGCAGAACATTGTTATATGGATCCAAAGGCACCAACACAAAATTATGTTTAGAAGCCAAATTTGCTTCTGATGGCCAGTGTATACATCGAATTCTTCTGGCTTTCGACGGTTTCATTCATGGTTTCAGAAAATCCGTTGGCGTAGTTGTTCATTCCTTCCTCCATTGCCTCAACTCCATCACGCACTGATCTCATGAATCCCAGAGTACCAAATGCGTATGGGTTAGTAGTTGTGGCTTTTCTCACAGGAGCATCGTAGGCAGGGCTGGACTCTTTTCCAGCTACAGAGCCAGAATAAGCACCATATCCTTGATTTGGATTGGCTTCTGGACTGATGTTGTAGGCAAGCTGACTCTCAAGATGCTTAGCAGGCTTTCTGTTGGGTCCAGCAATCAACAAAGCCAAATCCTTGGTAGAGATGCTTGTGAATTGTCCTTTAGCCCACAGCATAGCACCAGCAGTAGGGCGTGGTGGAATAATAGCAGTGTCGTTGAAAAGAAGGTCAGTTGGTTTCTCCTTTGGAAGCGACTTGTTCTTAGAGTCATCGTAAATGAACATGCTGGTGTATTCGGAACTCTTCAGTGACAAAAGAACTTCACCAGATGGAAGCACAAACGAAAAGTTACCCTTGTGTGCATTTTGAACAACACCGTATCCATCAAGAGGAAGCTTAATATCAGCCACATCACTCAATGCGGGGAGAGAGAACAACTTGACGAATCCAGATTGGGTCAAAGCTGCCAAAGCAGTTCCCTTAGGTCTGATGTTGACAATTCCACTGCAGATACACGACTCATCAACAACCTTGTGTGCCAACTTTTGCTTAGGGGTCTTGAGGACTCTCAAATCTCTTTGCGAGGAGATGACAACGTAACCAGGGATGAGGATATTTTGTCCCAATTGCTGGAATCTTTCGAGAGTTGCAACTGTAGATTCACCATTGGCGGCATTGATAGGCATGATCTGATCAAGTCCTGATTTTCCAGTTGGATCATTGCTCTTATAGTTAAGACCAAGTGTTTTGTCTGCAAAGTCAACGCTAAATCCACCATTAGGTTGTGGGATAATCTTGAAAATGAGAAGGTTACCTCCAGCATTTGTACCAGCTAACAAAAGCAAGGAAGAGTAACCATCCTGGCCGTACTCCATAATTGCAAACTCCATGGTAGTAATGTAACATTCACCTGTCACTGAAGGCAAGTGCTTAGTAACAGAGTCCAAGTTCAAGATGATTGCAGGACCTCTTGAAATGTCACAAACAATCAACTTTCCAGAAGTGTAACCAACAGCTCCGAATCCAGCATTACACATTTTCAAACAAGAAATACGATCCCTGTTGCCAAGCTCCAATAAGGATGTTGGAATGAATGAAGGTTGAGCGAACTGTCCCAGAACCCTTCTAGACAAGTCCACAATTTTAGCGTCACCATTTTCATGTTGAGTTTGACATTGCTCGTAGGAAGTCAATGCTGGAGGAGTAGCAGCTGGATTATGGCTAGTTTTAATGAACTTGCAAATAGCAACATTACCATTTGCCAAACCAACAAGCATTTGGCGAGAGTCGAAGCTGCATGAAGCACTGGTAGGACGGTAAGAAGCAGACTCTTTGCCATCGTTTAAAGTATCCTTCAACTTGACCTCAATGAATCTCTCATCATCATGTAACTCTCCACTGGTGATATCCAGGAGTCTGATATTTCCGTTTTCATGAGCGGTAATAAGAATAGTGTGGAAGTTTTCATCCAATCCAACACTTCTAGGGTATAATTTATTAGCTGGAGCACCACCAGAAACCAAGTTTTGATTAAGAGATTTGCCCTTTCTGTTGGACAAAAGACTGAACCATTCGACTCTTTTCACAGATTGAGCGCAAGAGAATGTAATTGGTGGGACAATCGATGCCAAAGACAAAGGCAAGGTCAAGTCAGTGGCAGTTCTGCTGAATGGACTGAAGTAAATTGCACCCAAACTTGAGACCAGCACTATATGGGATGGGTTGTGGCCTCCGTCAAAGTATGGTTGGGAGTCAGCAGCAATTGGGATGATGTTCGAGATGTACTCGAGCGGACCTTCCTCTCGCAGTCTTCTGTTAAATTTGACTGGGATCTTTCTTTGACCCTCAGATGGACGACTGTAGAACTCACCTTGCTTATCATGGGAAGTCAAACTGTACTTAAGGGTGAAGCCCAAATCAAGAACATCAAGAACCTCAGGATTATTTCTAGAGGCTCCAGCAACAAGTAACAGGGTCAACTCAGGGTCTTGTCCTGTAACCCATTTTGCATTAATGTTCTGAGGCTCTTCCAAAGTAGCTGGCTCACCACGCTTGTGAAGACCAGTTTCCTTGACTGTTCTAGCCTCTAGAAGTGTTCCATCGTTACCGTCCCAGAAAACTAATGTACCGTCGGTGTGAACAGTGAGGACATGGAGACCATTAGGGTGGAAATGGGCCTCATTGACTGAAGCCACCACTTCCTTAGCAGAACCAAACAATTTCTTTTTACCGCCGGTTTCAACGTGGTTACTGTGTTGGAAACCACGCTGGTCGGGTGTTAGCTGGTAAATGAAGGCGTTCTTGATGCCTCCATTGGTGATAGAGTACTGGATAGCACAGTGAGAGTAAGTGACCAAAATAGTACCAATATCTCTTGGATGCCACTCAATAGAAAGAACAGGAGACATCTTTTGTTTTGGCATAACCACTTTTTGTAAGTTATCAACTCTGAATGGAGTCAAGTTGAGACGATCAACATCGTAGAAGATCAAAGAGCCATTGGCCTGGCCCACAATTAACCAATCCATAGAAGGATCGGATGCAACGGCACTGATGGTTCCGGGAGCCAGGTAACTCGATAAAATCTGCTTGGATTTGAGCGAAATCACAGTAATTGTGCCACTTGTCTCGATACAGACCAAGTAGACACCTTTAATGAACTTCAAGTGAGAAATCGTGCCTCTAGCCTTCAACTCCAAGATTACCTGGACGGTTTTTTGACCATAAATGTGGATAGCATTTGATTTTGTGCTAACAGCAAAGAGCGACTGGACTGGATCATAAGCAACTGCCACTATAGAGTCGGCAGGTAGTCCGATTTGGTCTCCACATGTCACTTTCAAGTGTTTGGCCAGAATCTCGGGAGTAAGGTTGCTGGAGCCTGAAGATTTGATGGCATTGCTTACGGAACTAAGCGAAAGAGGAGCTTTCCTCAGTTTAATTTTGTTGAACATGGGGAAGAATGAAGTAGGTATAAGTTCGAAAGGCTGAGTGTGCAGACTAAGTTATGTGGAGGTGAGAGCATGAGTTATAAATACGACAGAGAGGGGCATGGAAAATGGAGGGTAAAGGGAGTCCAGGAAAAATTTAAGAAATGAGGAAGGTTTTGTTGATGTGTAGTATTATAGAAAAAATTAGAACTTGTTGATTTTTCATACGTTGCTATGGATATATGCTCTCCATTAATGGACTATATAGGAGTCAGTAAGAGTGCAGTAAGTTTGAGTATGAGCAGTGTCGCACTAACTCGTTAACTATGGAGCCATTGGACTTGGCAATACACCACGCAATTTGATAGATTTTATTTTTTTTTAAATTTAATTGGTTTGATTGAGCTCGGTTAAGTATTGAAAAATATTCAACTTCGTAGCTTTCAAAAGTCAATCAGTGAATATATGGACATTCTCTTTCTCAGCTATAAAGCTTAGTCTACAGTATGTACCGTATTCTGTGTAGTCTGTCGGATCCATTCGCGGTATTCTTGTAAATGGCCAATTTCCATACTTAACCACCAGTACCAATCAACATAAAACTCACTGTTGACCTAAAAAATCAAAAGCAAATAAACATGATCTTTTCATTCTATAAATTTATTTAATTATTACAATATCGTTCAAAAACCACCAAATCTCCCCGTGTTTATGTCCCCCACTATATCAAGAGGTACGGATCTATTCTCCAACCCTCAGAACACGTAAACTGCAATGCTGTACACAACTCGTCTCTTATCCAACCAGCTGTTATGGTAAGTATCCCACTCAATTCAATCGCTATCCATTACTAACCTCAGTTTGATAAATTGATTGGTTTAGCCATGCTTGCTGTAGCCACTGCGGTGTTCGCTTACTACACAACTTGGGTGTTTTTGTTGCCATTCCTAGATGAGGACAACCTCCTCCAGAGCTTCTTCCTTCCAAGAATCTACGCCATTAGATTGCCATTCTTATTGCTTGTGTTGGCCATTTTGGCCGTGGGAACTTTCGTTGGTAACGTGATGATCAAGAACGCCGAAAAGGAGAAGTTGAAGAAGAGTAAGAAATCCGACTAGTCATGCCATTTCAACTTCATCTATTAACACATAGGACGACTCAGTGATGCTGCAAGAGAAACCTTGTTGCACTAGTTTCTTGTGGATATTAAATAAATGCAATTTTTCGTTACTTCAGTCTGATGGTGAAGTCTCCACTTTTAGTGATATACTTCACACCTTTGTATGGCTTGACCGTGTCTCCCAACCCTTTGGCACTGACGATTTTCAAGCTATCCACCTTCAATCCACTTGGAACAGTACCCTTGTATGAAAACGACACGTTGTAGTGAGAAGGCCACACTGGTTTTGGTGTTTTTGGTCCTTCTGTATCGAGTAAGTCAGACTCCGAACCTCTTCCAAATGCCTCTTGCTGTCCTTGAGTAGTGATAAGTCCTCGAAGAACCGGTTGTGTTCCTGTAGCAAGGTTTCTGATCACCCATTCACCCTTACCTTGACCCTTGTATGTGAAATCTCCGTGGGTGACTCTTATGGACTTCATGTTGGTGACAGCGTTGGTCTCGACCGAATCATCGTCCATTTCCGTTGAAGGAACGAAATCAAATGCAAACACCTCAATGGTGAGGTTCTCGATCTTCGACACGGAATTGTTCTTCAGAACAATCACTCTGATCTCAAACTCATTTTGATGGAGACCAAGCTCATGCTGGCAATCGAACTCCATTAGTCCGAGCATATTGAGTTGAGTCTTCTCAGGAAGAGAGTCCAAGTCCATTTGGTAAGTCATCAAAGTAGACTGGCCATCTGGAGGAATGAAAGAAAGAGTACCTGACCTTTCCCAATTGTCTAGCTTGATACAAGGATGGAATTGAGGAGCTTCAATATAAGTCGATGCAGAATTAAGAAGTGCTTGCATGTATGGCACTCCACTTATATGAGACAAGCAGTCAATTCTTCCTGCAATTGTACCAGTCATAGGCACAAGTTTGCTTGATGGCGAGTAATTGGACACGGAGTAGAAGGCCGAGTCGACATTTTGGCTCGAGGCAAGCTTCTTACGTGATCTTTTTGGTCTCAAGATCACATTCACCAGCTCAATGATATCCACGAAGATCTCATTGTTTGTATACTTGATGTTGGAACGTCTCCAAGGGATGATCTCCAGATCAGGCGTGCTCTTGGAGGTGTTGGTAACACTCAGAAGAGATGCCAATGACTTTTGGGAGGCAGCTGATGCTGCAGCGTTAGCCAAATCGTTACTTGTCTTCAAGATCTTCGAAAGAAGCGTCTTCAGCAGCACCAAATCCCTCAATCTGTTGAAATCTGTCACGTTCGGAAGCCCATCGTCGATCATTTCATTGATAAGAAGCGTCAATGTGTCGTTGTTCGCATCGATCTTGGTAGATGCCAAAGGTGTACCAAAGTACTCCTTCATTGTCTCAATGAGTCGCTGAATCAACACAAATGGCATGAGGGGATTGTAAGTTGACTTGTATGCTGATGTCAGACACAATAAGTACACAAAAAGGTTCTTAGTTTCCTGACAACAGACGAAGTATTCGTCATTTAGTTCAGTCAATGGGTCCATGGTCTCTAGATCGCCGAATTTCGAACGGATTACGTTCATTAGACCCTTGAATCCGGGAGCATACAGCAGGACAAGGTACTCATACACCAAATTGTTCTGACGGTCTGCAATATACACTGCTTCAAACATGGCTGGGGAAGAAGTCAAGCTTATAGAGAGATAGTTGGAAGTAGTGTGTGCACTCCTACATTGGGAGGGACAGAGGGAGGAGAATATCGCCAAAATTGGGGGAAAAGAGGAAGATTTTTTTGGTTCAGTAAATCGAGAGGGGTGTAAATATTCCACATATAAAATTTGAACGTTCAATTGTTAGTGTATTGTGGAAATGTATGGACCCTCTTCGAAGATCTCACTAGGTATGAGCCTCACCTCGGGCCGCACTGGTAACTTAATTTTAAGGCACTGAGCCTCATCAAACTACAACACGATTTTTCGGGATATTAATTAATATAAAAAAAAGTTGGGGGAGGGGGAGGGGGGAAAATAAAAAAAAGTAGTCGAGCCGTTCTTAAATCACAATAGGGAAAAATATGTTGCGCCTCCACCTGGAGAATGAACCGCTGTCTAATAACAAAATCGTAACCACTAATTCATCGGACAGTTCAAACACACACACAATTAATAAAATGAGTCCAATGAAAAAGTAGCCACGACCCAGCACTGGTTCAATCAGTTCAGGCTTCTGGCATGGGAGTTAACTCACTTCTGAGTGGAGGAGCCGGCTTCTTCAGTCAAAGCCTCTTCTTCCAAAAGCTCAGATTCTTCGTTAGCGTCAATGTCAGCATCCAAGTCTCTGATGACACGCTCCTCAATGTTCTTGATGTCAGCCATACCGTAGAAGGCAATGGCGCAAAGACCGAGAACACCGGCGATACAAGAGAAGACCAAGGCGACAATACCTCTGGCGGTGAAACCAGCTGGAAGAGCCTTAACTTGGACGTTAGCACCAGTCAAGTCCATGTAGTCCTTGGAGTTAGCGGCAGCGTTACCGGTGTAGCTAACACCGACGTTGTCACAGACAGACTTGAAGTTGTCGTTCAAGGATTGTTGCTCTTGCAACTCCTCTGGTGCCTCAATGAAGGTAAGAGCCAAACCTTGCTCCAAATGCCACTCAATGTGACAGTGGAAGAACCAAACACCTGGGTTGTCAGCCTTAAATCTCATAACAATGTAAGATTGTGGGTTAACGTAAACAGTGTCTCTCATCATTGGGTACTCTGGGAACTCAGTGTGGTTGGATGGGTCGAAAGCAACTGGATCATCATCATCGTCAACACTGTCACCTCTGGTGATCAATTGGAAAACGTGACCGTGCAAGTGGAATGGATGCTTACCGGTATCTTGGTTGTTAAGACGAATGTCAACAATGTCATCCTTTTGCAAGACAAAAGCGTGAGAGTTACCGTAGATGTAGTCGTTAGTAGCGTATTCACCAGCAGACAAAGCAGTACCCAAGGTTGGAACCTTTGGAGCAACGTAAGTGATGTTGTTGAAGAAAGCGTAGTTGACACCGTTACCCAAGTTGTCCATGATAACATCAATGGTGACAGCCATATCAGCCTCCTCGTAAAGGGTAGTGTTAGACACTGGCTTCAAGTAGTAGTCATCCAAGAAGTCATCAATGGAGTCAACGTAGTATTCATCTGGCATGTCAGCACTCTCGTCGTAGACAATGTAGTTAGTACCGTTCAAAAGCAAGTCGGATGGAATAGTATCCAACATGGTGTCGTCCATCTTTTGCATGAAAGCGTAGTTCTTGTCGGTCGAGTTCTTAGTGTGGATCAAGACACCATAACGTTGAGCGACAGTGACGTAAAGCATCTCGGTGGTGTTACCTTCAACGTAGACACCATCAACTTCAACAACCTCGAACTCGTGGTCCTCCATCCACAAATATTGAGAAACGAAACCACCAACATTGACAATTCTGACGTAATAAGTGGTATCTGGCTCAACAACCCAAGAGTTGTTTCTGGTATCGTTGAACAACATATTTTGAGGAATTGGCTCAGCACCAGTTGGGTTGTATCTGTTTAAGAAAGACTTAAGCAAAACATCGGCATTGTCGTGGTACCACTCACCGATTGGCAAAACAACTTCCTCATCGAAAGAGAATGGGTAGTCATCATCGTCCTTTTCTTGAATAACGAAAACACCTCTCATACCGTCACCGTATTGACCGGAAGTATGGGAGTGGTACCAGTAAGTACCGGTTTGGTCAACAGTAAAGTTATACAAAAAAGTGTCACCAGGAGCAATTGGACATTGGGTAACCATCTCTGGACCATCCATTTGGTTGGTACCGTTCTGGAACAAACCGTGGAAGTGCAAAGTGGTGTTTCTGTCATCAAAACCGTTAGTCAAGTACAAGTTAACAGTGTCACCCTTCTTGACAGTCAAAGTTGGCAAAGGCCAAGAGTTATTGAAACCAATAACTGGACGTTCGTAACAACCATCAGGGTTAGCATTGACCCAAGTGGTTTCAAAATACCAGGTGTGAGTTTCAGCAGCAACAAGGCTGTAGATCAAAGAGAAGATGAAAACGGAAAATGCTCTCATGTTCGCCTTCCTGCAACAATAGTATGGTCCCCCTAAAGAATGTAAGAACAGGCTAAAGAAAAAAAGAGAAAAGGGGAATTTAATTGACTCAAGGGATGCTTATATAGCCTCTACGGAATTGCCCATGTCTTGCAGATGTATCTGATAATTCTCATCCCGACAATCGGTTGAATAGACCAATGACGGGCCCTTCCTGCAGCGTGTATGCATTTGACTGACAGGTTGCAGGCATCAATATGCATGTGTCTGGGTGTGATTGGCTGTAGACATGCCGTGCATATGGTCCAGCTGACACCTTTTTTGTGGCCTGTTCAACTTTAGTCGAGGAAACAAACGGGGTGTGGGGAGTCTGCAAATTCTCGGGACGTTGCATCGAAAGGCTGTAGTGTTAAAGATCAGCTAAGATAAAGCAGAGGAGGTTAATGTCCGGAGTTTTTCGTATTATGTTCATATGTCACGATCGGGCCTCACCTGTCTAGACACAGGTTTGACTGTTCCTTTTCCCAAGTTGGGGATGGCCATAAGTGGCTTTAGAATACGAGTTCTTAACGCCTGATAATATGGCATAAAACGGAGCCAATAAGCGAAATTCAGATGGCCTGTAGAGAAAAATTTTCAAGGTTTGAGCCCGGAAATCTGCACTTTAGGCTGGACTTCCATGAAACCCATGGGGCCAAATTAGCTGCCCGGTTGCGAACCCTGCCTCAGCCTCACAGACGACAGGCTGGGACTGTATCTGATTAGTTGAAACTAGAGGTACAGCTAATTCCCTTGGCTTGGTGCTGCTAATTCCAGTGGTGGTCGTGCAGCAACAGACAGCTTTTACGCACTGTTCTCAATCCAGTAGTGATCTGCGGTGCTGCAACATGCATCAAACTCCCGGCCATAGAAATTCCGGGCGACTGTCATAGATCACCAGATTACTAGAAAAAGCAAATAGTCCGTCCAGACTAATGGTAGTATGCAAGGTTCGATTGCTCGAGGTTCGCCCGAGAAAATAAGAAATTTTTTTCCCTTCTCCCTTCTTTGTGATCTTACCTCGGTCACGTGACTAGAATAAACCAGCGATCTGCATGCAAAGTCCCCAAAAAAAAAACCGGCCTCATCTATTCGATCTCCGTCGCACGCATAGCTTGCTCTCCACTATTGGCTAGTTGCATCTCCATCAATAGCTTTGTGCTTCACAACTACTAAAAGTCGATGCGGCTTTCTCGCTCATGATGTCATTCGTGGCCAAATATTCTGTTCAGTGTCGTTCCTTCTCCATCGCATCGTCCGTAGGCTGGTGGCATGCGCTTCAGAAGCTTCGACCCCAATTTAGCATATTCTCCACACGCACTGAGCATACAGCAACTGCTGGGGAACATGAAATCGCCAAAGTTCTGCAAGTAGAAAAAATTCCAAATGCTGGAAAAACAGCAGCTGCAGCAAAGGTTACTTCAGAATATAGAAGACCAAGTCACCCAACGTCGGTGCCTTTAAACAAGCTCTTCTATACCAACTTCCCGCTCTCGATATCTGATCTGATCGATGACTACGCTTATAGGGAGAATCCTCTCAAGTTTCAATATGACTTGTTAGAGACGTTGCCATTTTTTCCTGAAGCGGACGCTTCTGGCCGTCAAGGTCGAGTAATTCAAACCAAACTCTCTTCTGGGTACAACATTAATGAGTTTGCTATCTATCCATCTTGTTTCCACAACAAGTCTGTTGAAGAACAGGACAAGTTGTACAAGGAGTGTAATCACCTTATCATGATTCATGGCTATGGCGGTGGTCTTGGGTTCTACCTTAAGAATTTTGATGCTATAGCTCTGATGGATAACTGGGTTGTTCATGCCATTGATCTCTTAGGCTATGGATGTTCATCCAGACCAAAATTTACGGCTGATTCGCTCGAAAAGGTCGAAGACTGGTTCCACGATTCGATGCAAGAGTGGCTCCAGTTGCGTCACCTTAATGAACACCCAGAAAAGAACTTAATCATGGCTCATTCTATGGGTGCATACCTTATGGCTACCTACGGCATAAGAAGAGATCCAGGCTTCTGTAGAAAAATGCTTATGGTATCTCCTGGAGCAGTCATCAAGCATAGACGTCAAGTTCCAGTTCCCACATACTTTGCTAAGTTATGGGAACAGAACATTTCTCCTTTCACATTAGTTAGAAAGGCAGGTCCCTTAGGATCGAAATTAGTTAGCATGTGGTCATCGAGAAGATTCGCCAATCTCCCTGAAGACGAAGCTTCGTTGCTCCACAAGTACGCATATGGCATATTCCAAGGCCCAGGCTCTGGTGAGTACATGTTGAACTTCCTCCTTGCACCAGGTGCTGATGCTAGGCACCCACTTATTGAGAGGGGAATCCACAAGCTCAAGTGTCAGCTACTCTGGTGTTATGGACAAGAGGACTGGATGGACAAAAAAGGAGGAGAGCTCTGCTCCAACATCATCAACAGAATCTCAGGAGAAAACGACAGAAGTACCACTTGTGTGATAGAAAATTCGGGCCACCATATTTATTTGGACAACATCAAGAAGTTCAATCAAATGGTCACTGATGAGATGAAAAAATTCCACGATTAGTGTGATAAAAGTTTAATGAGAAATGCTTATTCTTGAGGGATAATGTAGGTAAAATACTTAGCCGGATTAGATCTTAAGAAGTGAGCTGATATCCTCAGGCTGTTCGTCGGGACCGTCAAAAGCGTCAATAATCAACTTGATAGAAATTGGCAAATTTGGGTCAGTCACCAAAATCTCCTCTCCAATTTCAACCAATGAATCAAGTCTCTTGCCAAGGTTCGGTCTTGTTTGCTCTTCAAGAATTGCCGGCCTTCTCATGTAGAGATTCTCCATTGCTGTGCTTAGAGAAGGCGATTTAAGCATGATCTCTTGCTTTGTTCCCAAATCATCCAAAAAGTGCTCTAGGTTCCACCACTTCCGAGCTGTCACATGCTTTATTTTGGTTCCGCAGACCGAACAATTGGGTTTCTTTGAATGTGCATATGTGTAGGTGAAAATAGAGTCGTCCCCGGAGTACATCATGTAATTGTCTAAAGTGGGGTTGCAGCTGGTCACGATTTTGAAGACTTCGTTGCAACATGATGCTGCTATGATGGCGTTTGTTGATGCAATGGCCGGTATAATGTTCTTCACAACTCCCAAGGTAAGGCTTCTAGTAACGTTTTGAATACCAAATTCTTGAGCTCTTTTCAAGGACATTTCATACATGAGATCCACATCTTCCGGAATATCTGGATCAAATTTACGTCCTGGGAACGTTCGTGGCCATTCAAGCTGACTGGCCCACTCTATGCAATGCTCTGGAAGTCTTGGAGTGTTGGCGATAGTGCAAACTGGATATGTCGTTTTTGGAGAAATCATATCTAGAGAGCATTCGAAACAAGATGTGATCGTAGGCAAAATGACCCTCGACTGGCCTCTGAAGCCTTCAGTACCTCCATCAACCATAGGAATCAAGTTATTCAATTCAGCATCAACAAAACCAACAAGCAATGCATTTATCCATCTGCGGGCTTCCACATTATCTAGTCCACAGATGATCACTGCGAATTGCTGGTAAAATTCTGGAGTCTTATCTTGGATCTTGCAAAAATGAGAAGTGATCTGAAACTGTGGGTCTCGTATTCTATCTCTAACGAACTGTGCTGCGGTGTCTGCTTTCGATTTTCCAACGTCTTTGGCCCGAAAAAGAAATTGTCGATTGAGATTGGACACGTCTACTGTATCCATATCGATGACATCGATGTTTTTGAACCCAGTTAGAGCCAAGTTCTTGAGAATCTCGCACCCTAGACCACCAGCACCAATCACTAGGATTTTCGTTGTGCTTAACGCCGATTGAGCTTGAGCTGGACTATACTCATCTGGAAAATCATTGAATGGGCCAGTAGTGGATAGTAGAGGTGTCACAGACGATAGATTCCGAGGCATAGGAAGAAGGTGGAGTGGTCGTTATCATTCTGCATGCGGTGATGATGAATATAGTGAGAGTCTCATAGTTAAGACCCGCACTCATAGATTAGGCTCTTCGCACCCAGAGATCAAAGTCCTCCGCATTTAAGGTAGGCCCTTCACACTTGAGACTTATATGGGTGCTAATAGTCTCTAATTTACCATAAGAGAAATGTCTAAAATTAATTTTTCCATCATTTAAATGCTGTAGTCATTGATGTGTAGATCTTTGTTCAGAATGGCCTGAGTATGCACTGATTGTAAGTCAACAGAGGATATGAATAGAGTGGAAGCCGTGCCATTATGATGACTCTCCCTCATTGTTCTCCTTCTCTCCGATTTCCTTATGGAGTCGCTTCGACGGTACTCGCTGTGATGGAGGCATGCCTAGAGGTCGTTTACCTATCTGAGGACCCACAGGAACTGTAGGTGATGTGCCTTTCCGTCTGTTCATCTGACTGGGGGTATATGCCGTGGGGAGATCAGTTCTCTTTACTTTCACCGATTTTGAAGGGTCAACTGTACGTTTCACGCCATTTGAAATGAATTTATGGTCGTATGGTGGAATTGTGTTCTGATCTTGGGTATTCTGCACTTCTAGCGCTTTCTTAGAGCTTGTAAAGAAAACATTGCTAGGAGCTTTCGTCGTATCAGCTGCATCCATGCTTTTGTTGGTATCAGCACCATCGGTAGTCGTATTTGATGCTTCTGTCACGCTCTTCTCCCGCAGCAATAAGTCAAGATCATAATCATCAAGTCCATCATTTAGTTCGCCGTCGTCGCCAGGAATATCGTCGCTAAATTGGAACAGATCATCGAAATCAGCCAAATCGTAACCTTTCACAACTACGGGTGCTGGGGCACTTGGCTGTGGAGTCTGTGGAGGAGCTTGTCTCTCTGGACGCAGTAGAGGTGGGCCAGGCTTTGGCACTGGATTTTTGGCCATAGCATGCTTCTTTTGGATCTCCAATTCTCTCTTCAACACAAGCGGATCTCTATGGAAATCATCGAAATCAAGTTCTCGTGGTGGTAACTTCACCTTCTGCATCTTTGCTATGATGGTCCTATCATAAAGACAGTTACCCAAAACGTTACCAAAGCACCGTAGACATCTTTTCAAACCGTCAGTGAATGCTTCTTTTTTACATTTCTCAAATGCCATGGCCTTATTCTTGGCGTTTTCAATGAATCCATAGCCAAAATCTTCATGAAATGTGCCATCTTTGATGGTGATTCTCACCACTACTGAGAGTCCTAGCGACACTCTACCAGATCCATGAGAGTCCATGAAATCGACTTGAACGCTAATGAGCTCAGAGGACCAACCGTTGAACCCAAAGATCTCATTTGCCAAGTTAAGTGCCTTCCATCCTTCGATGTATGACACGTTCTGTCCACCACCACCAGGACGGAAACTGACGTATTCTGGGCCTAGAACCTTGTTTAACGCCTTTTGAATATGCTGTTCTTCTTGTGGAGTATATGCTACCGGGTTGAATGGGCGAGAATGACTGGATCTTTGGTTGATTCCGTTGTTGTTCATTTGAGGTGGAGGACGCGGTATTTGGTGAGGATTTCGGTTGTTGTTATCATTTGGCGGCGGAGGTCCTTGTCTATTATTTGAGGACGCGTTCATTTTTGAAAATATTCAACAAACGGGTTGAGTTTTGAGATCAGAGGGCGTAGGAAGATGTACTCGGAGCGTGTTGTTTTGGCAGTGGGTGACTGTGCAGGTAAGACTATAGGAGGAGGCGAAAGGGCCATGTAAAACAAGGAGGGGGAAGAGTTTATGGAGATATTAAAATTTTTATACATTCGAGAAATAAGACATAAATGAGATAGCTAATTTATATGAAGTTTTCATGATGTTTGTGTGTCTTTTAATGGCCCTTTCTAGTGCTCTCAGTGCTCTTCTCATAGTGAGCAATACCGTCATTAAAGGTACGCCAAAAACACCAAACCCACAAGAAAAATAGGAGAAAAACCGAAAATTTACAATCTAAACCCGTTGCATAATACAAATCACTTTTTTCTCAATTCACTTCAGCATAGTGTTCTCACTTCGTGTCACACCCCAAATTCAATATCAACCTCCATAGTTAACCACTCACCGCGAACTCTTACTAAGAGTCTTTAGATAACGATGGCTTCAGCCACGGAGCCGGGGCTGGACTCTAAAGAAGTCAAGCTCAAAAAGAAATCCAGTCTCCAGAAAGATGAAAATTACCTTCTTCGACAGGAACAGATCCATATGTACCGCGTCAAGGTGCTGAAGGAAGAACGTGAAAGACGTATAAGACTACGACACTCAAATGGAGAAGTTGAAGAGGAGTCACCGAAGAAGAAGAAAAGAGTTGAATTTGATTTTAATGAGGATTCACTGAACGTTGAAAAGAACGAGAAAAACGGTGATGATGGACAAGAATTGAGAACCTCTCCAAGAAAGACTACCAGTCCGATAAAGGGCAATTTAAAGAGCAGGAAGGTTGAAATTCACGAAGTTTAATATTTATAATGGGACAATGACAATAAGGAAATGGTTGTAGGATGTAGTGTGGTGGTATTGGGTGTAGTGGGGTAGTATTGGGTGTAGTGTGGTTCCGAGTGTGGTAGAGATGAAGATAGACATGGAGACGAGGTCCAGTAGACTCTACAACTCATGGTATGTGGTCATGTTGTAACTTGGAAACGTTTTGAAGATTTATAGTGATTTTGGAGAGCGCTGTTTATTCTACTGACCTTAAATGGCCTTCAAGTGGTCTTTCATCATGACCATGTCAAGATAAGTCTAATGCACCCTTTTTAGCACATCTTTGTCTAGACTCAACCAGAGAAACTTTTAATATATGCCACCTTAACATTTGAATGCCCCTTTCACAGCAAAATGCATCTAGTCCGATGTACACCTACCCTCCTACACCCTCATAACATGACGATTCATTATAATACACGAGGGTAGCCCAATCTGGCTCCCTGAACTTCTATTAAGCAACTTTTCTAAGCATCCTTCCTCTTTTAATCTCTTTTCTGCAAAATTCATCCTTCCACGCTCATTCATTCTCTGTTGAACTCCCGCCTCAAACATCTAGACTCGATATAAGCGTAATGTTGTCTCCCTTCAAGAGAATACGCCCCAACTCCTCTTTAGAACCATCCTTAGTAGAAATCTCAACCGCCTCATCAACAACAACATTCATAAACTCATCAAAGCCTCTGATTTTACCCTGAATTCTCAGCTGAGTCTGCTCATACAACCAGATGGTCACTTGCGACTGCTGTTGCAAATATTTGAAAATCAAGTTGATGGGCGGGAGCATCGACTTTTTGCTTTTTACCGACGACATTTTTGAAGTTTGTAAAAAGTGCTAATATGACAAAATTGTAAGTGTTGTAGTAACTAAACTCAACCCAAGTGTAGTTTAGATGGGTCAAACACCCGTACCCCATGCTCACACTATAGTTACCTCGTCCCTGTGCACTATACACTTCCCCTTCTCAATACTACCATTTAAAGGCACCAGGCAATTACAACTTCCAGTGGGAAAATTCAACTAGTTCAAGCATCGCTGCAACAATCAATCCGCAAACATCTCACTGGTCGCTTTCTGCAACAAAAACGGCCTTTTTTCCATCGATTTCGCCATCCTTTTTCACATCCATCTGTCTTACATTTGCTACCTCCATTGATCCTGAATTTCCTCCAAAATGATCATCTCAAAGCGGAGCCACTTGAATAAGCTTGAAAAGGAGAAGCCCCACTTGGCGTTGATCAATGAGATCTGCTCAATTGACCAGTCTCTCTTGGCTCGGAAGCTTATGGAGAACTTGAAGTGGGAGAAGCCCAGTGGCGACTTATTGCACTGGATCCGCGTGTTGAACCTCTTTGATGATATCTTTGAGAAGCAAATTTCCAAATACGGCTTGGATGAGCCCCATCCGAAGCTCAGAGAGTTCTCTCCAGAGGACGCTGACTTGGTTGTGGCATGTTTGAAGTTTTCGTGTATGCTCTTGGATCATTGCACCAACAGAAGCATTTATTCAAGTGCTGAGAGGATCTACCAGCTCATTGACTCTCCTTCTATCGATGTCAAGTTGGGAGCTTTCGAAGTAGCCGTGTTTCTTGGCGAAAGATACGTCCAATCGAGCCAGAGCAAGAGGTACACAGTTCCAAAACCAGTCAGGCTTAAAGCTTTGGAGATTGCTCGTGCTTTCCCACCTCCAATCCCTGCAAGTTTCCTCCAGAAGAAACTCGAACATAAAAACGACGAAAACGATCCAAACTCAAGCACCAAGAACGACCATTATAGCTTGGTAGACACACTCGACCATAAGAAAAAGCACCCATCAAAATGGAAGTCATTGACGTTCCAATACTACAATCCGAAATCCACGGAACACCAGTCTTCTAAGGAAAAGAAGAAGCAGTCCAACGTCAAACTGGAAGGCTTGTTGACGTTCCAATTGCATGAAGAACAAATTAGAAAAATGACGTTGGAACAGATATACGATAAAGCCAACGAAAGTCTCCCAAAGGAAAATTTGTTCTCGTTCTCTTTAGCGGCATTGAACGCTAAAGCTTTCAACACAAGACTGTACGATTCCATGAAGTTGAGAAGCAAATTACTTCGTGTAAAGTGTATGGCCATTGCATTTGTCTGTTCGGTTTGCAACACAGACTTCACCTCGTCTCATTTGTTTGAGGCTGAGACATACACACTCAGTTTCTTGGTCGATCTTATCTCACCAGAGTACTCCAACCTTGTTACTAACGAAATCTTCTATGTGGCTGCAAAGGCACTCGAATGCATCTCTATGAGACGTGTTTGGGGTAGTGAGCTTATTCGTCACTTGGGAGGTAATGTTGCCCATGGATTGTTGTACCAGGTGTTGAGACACATCAATAAGAAGATCAAGAATGAGGATGATGATTGTTTCGAGAAAGGTTACCTTGTTTTCTTCACACTCTTGGGTAATTTCGTCGATTCGAAGCTGTTGACACCAAGATTAGCATCTGGAGGTCTACTCAATGACTTGATGGCGTTCTTGGATGTTCACACAAGGTTCAGATGGACGTGCTCTGCCGCAGTTAATACTATTGCCATTTTCTTGACTGCTTCTCCGGAATTCATCTCTGAGTTTGCCAATAACAATGGTTTCCAACTTCTCATCAATACCATCAACTACGAAGTTGCGTTTGCCTTGGAAAACCCAGATTTCGGTGGTGGTCCTCCAAAGGACATTGTTGTCCACTACAGCATTACCTTGAGACAAGTCAACTACTTGAGAAACTTGCTCAAACTCGTGTCTCATATCATTCAATCAGACGCTGGAGATCGTCTCAGAAACTTATTTGACTCGAACATTCTTTCCAGTTTCAATCAAATTATCTTGAATCCAAGTGTTTTTGGTCCATTTGTCTTATCTGCAACTTTAGACGCAGTCTTATACATCATTCACAATGAGCCAACTGCATTCTCGATTTTGAAAGAGGCGAATGTCATCAACACAATCCTTTCCAACTATGAAAGTCTATTCATGCCTTCTGGTGACTTGATGATGTCACTTGTTGAGGTTCTCGGTGCAATCTCCTTAAATAAGGAAGGTTTGCAAAACATCATTGACTCAGGCGTTATTCCAAAGTACTTCAATTCATTTTACGAATTGGAATATGCTAAGGAACTACTGAGGGTCGACTTGAGCACTGGCATCGGATGCTCAATGGATGAACTTGGTAGACACTACCCAAGCTTAAGACCTATCATTATGGATGAGCTCAAGAAGCTCATTGACAATTTTGCAGACCATGCAAACGACCATTTGAGTTCTATTCGCTTCTATCGCTCCGAACAACATGGCGATCTCTACTTGAGCCCCACTGATGAGGTTATCGAGAGAGAAGAGGATCAAGGTGAAATTGACACTTGGGAAGGAATTGAAGGCTCATACTTGATCGATAATGTGTTTGGGTTCCTCAGTGGTTTACTACAGGATAGTGGCCAATGGGGTAAAGAGTGCGTTAAAGACATTCCATTTGAGTCATGGGATAAGTTCAACACTTTGAGAAACGCTGCATTTGATTACACAACTTCTAACGGCTTCATGAACTTCATGGCGATCTTGAAGTACTTGGATGATGAAGACAGATCGTATGGATTTCCTAAGATTCTCGATACATTGAAGAGAGTGATGGAGAAGCCAACCATATCTGAGTTCTCCAAATTCAACTCTCAGGAATCTTATTTCGAGGCCCTTGGGAACCTGGAAGGAACTGATGAGCATGTTAGAGACCTTAATGTGTTCAACACAATCCTTTACACCATTACTGAGATCTACTTGAACCCAACACTCATGTTCAATGAGAGATACTTGGAGTTGATTGAATTCCTCGAGAGAAATCCAGAGGTCATCAACATGTTGGTGAAAATCTTAGGTCTGTCCATAATTGAGGAAATCAAAATCCGGACAAGATTACCAGACAAAGTCATCGAACCAACTGCTCCAATTCTAGAAACGCCAGCAGGTGTTCCACCAATTCAAATTCATGGAGAGCATACCACAGCTGAAAAGCCTCAAGAAGACAACAACAGTGCAAAGTACAAGAACACTCTTCAGTTTAGATTTTTGCTTTACCGTTTCCAACATAACATCACATTGATACTTACTTGCATTTCCAGAAGTTGCATGCAGAGAAGACAAGACTACTTTACTGACAAGTGGAGAAGAAACGCTGTCACTAGCACCCGTCAATTAGCTGTGTCTCTTTCGGAATTATGGGATAGAAGAGATGCTTTGCCTGAATCTCAAGTTGCAAACTTCGAATTGATATCTATGGACGCCATAAGATACATCGCAACAAGCAAAGATAAAGGCAAGGAGGTTTTCTCGACATCCTTAGTGCTGTACTTCTTCTGCACAACAAACTTGGTTGAAAAAATTGTGGATTCTTCCGTCAAATTATTCAATGGAATCATGGAAATCCAGGATGACATCAAGCTGGTCAAAGACTGGACGAAGGTTTACAACTTGCCAGCCTCAATCAGGGTGGCATCATTGGAAGCTACACTCCTATTCTTGTCAAAGTTTTTGACCCATGGTTTTGTCACCAAGTTGCCATTCACTTTCTTGTTTTACAACAAGGACTACTGTTCAGATGAAAGTGCAGTGGTTGATGGTATTATCTCACAAGCTGCTTTCCATATCATGTCATTCCTTAACCTGACCTTGGGATCACAATCCAAGATTGTGAGACAAGGAGATTTCTCCATCTTCGAGAAGTTGCCTTCTGTTGTTGCTGATAAGTTCATTCTTCTTGTTAGACAAGCATGGTCTGTTGAGCCAGAGAGTGATTTTTATGTTTTGAAGCCTATGTGGATGACTCCAGCTCAGGATCAAGCTGAATACTTGGCAGAGCTCACTGGACTTGATGAGAACTCCACTCTCAAAGTCTTGAAGGCTGCAAAGTCAATCAACAACATCGAATCTGTCGACCCTTCAGACTTTGAGTTCGACAATGATTGGAAGGTTTGTGCTTCAAAGCTTGCTGACTCTGATTACAAGGATGTGTTCAATTACAAGCCAGTGCAAACCGATGTCTCCAAGAAGATCAGCGATATCAAGGAGTCCGAAGAAACTAAAATGTTCTCCTCGACTGTTTTGAAGTTGTGTTCTTTCACTAAGGGCATTGAAGCAGTTGTTGCTCAGACTCTTAAGGATAGGGGACTCAACGAGTCTCTCTATGATAACATTATCGACGAGGTTCAAAACTTGTCGAAGGACAAACTGTCTACCAATTTGGCCCGGTTGTCGAATATCATCTCCTTGCTTGACATACTTCTTTGTCATGATCCATTCCTTTTCCCTAGCAGAGTTCACACAGAAAAGCAAGCTGCATTCAACAAATTCTTGCTGTTCTTCCTTGAAGAAATGATCCAGTTCCCAGAGTATTCGAATTCTGATTACTTTGTTTCTGGTTTGGCTTTGATTGAACCTATAATCAGTCAAACACCTCCAGCCTTGTTGGAGAACATCAAGCCTTACTTCCCTGAGCTTGTTGGTGATGATGCAACCAAGTCCCGTATTCTTGAGGCTTTGTTGAAATTTGATCCAAAAGAGAACATCTCAAGTGCCATGGCAATTTGTCGCTACTTGTATTTGTTTGCAAAGGACGACAGATATAAGAGCACGATTGCCTCTTCTGGTGTTTTGAGAACCATCACTCGTAATATGGCAGAATACATCAAGGTCAAGGAAAGTCTGCAATATAAGACCCTTCAAAACTTACTTATTCTGGTCCACAGAGTGTGTTTCGAAAACCGTGAGATTATGGAGAACATTATTACTTCTGACATCACCAGACTGCTTCTGAAACAGCCTGGACATGTGAAGGATCTTACCAGATTATTGGATGAGACAAAGTCATTGATTGGAAGAGATCCTCAACTTTACATTGAGACTGCCTCCAAGCTAATCAGAATCGAGAACTTCAACGGCAAGAATGTTGCCGGTGAAATGGTACATCTTCTTCCACTCGAATCTCGTGAATCTGCTGTCAAGACTGATGTGGAGATGAGTGATTCTACCACCGAGAAGAAAATCTACTCGACTGGACTTATGCATTTCCTTCTTTCGCAATTGATGGAATTGAGTAAATGTGATTGGACCTCCTCTCCAAAGGAAACTGAGGAGAAGAAGAAGGAAAAGAAGAAGGAGCTGCATTTCGAGACTCTTCTCGAGAACTCGCTGTTTGGAAACATGTGTTTCTTGTTGCAAACAATCACTGAGTTATTGGGATCTTATAAGGAGGCTAAGTTAGAATTCATTACCTTCTCCAAAAAGAACATCGTGGAGGAAAACAACAAGCCACGTTCAACTTCGCTCAATTTCTTCATCCATCAACTTATTCCTAGTCAGCTGTTCATCGACTCTGCTGGTACTGAGTTCCAAAGAAGAGAGGCCATTTCTTCGCTTGCAAAACTCTCCATTTTAGCATTGGTTTCGACCACTATTTTGGCTAATGACCAGGAGCCAGATCCAAAGAAGGAGGATCCTGATTTGGCAGTTGTTCGTAAGTTTTTGGTTGATGTCATCACAAAGATTTTGAAAGAAACCATAAGCTCAGAGTCCAACTCAGTTGTTGCTTACAGTAAGATATATGACTTGTTTGACTTGTGTGGATGTCTTCTCTCTTCAAAGTTCAGAGAACTCTGCTACCCATTGTTGAGCAAGACCGCAACAAAGCAAGATCAATACTACATGGCATCAGCTTTCATTGATAACCAATTGCCTAATCAGATCTCTCTTGCAATCGCCGACTTGGACCTCAACTTCCCTCAAGTTAATCGTGTTTTGAAGGTTGGTCTCAAGCCATTGACCAGTTTGGCCAAGATCAAATTGGCTAATGCTGATCTTTTCGAGACCAACAGTCCTCCAGAAAAGGATGACGATGAAATCGAGGATATTGAGGACAAGGATGAAACACCAGACTTGTTTAGAAACTCAACATTGGGTATGTATGATATCGATCTCGACACTGAAGATGAAGAAGGTTACTATGACGAAGACGGACCTCTTGATGTCATGATGTCTGGATCTGATATGTCTGATGACGACTCGGAAAACAGTGGTGTTTCAAGTGACTCTGACATGGATTCTGATATGGATGCTGATGATGATATGCTGGAAGGCGAGATGGAGGAGGCACTTGAAGGCTACGATAGCGACGACAGCGCCAATGACATTGAAATCATCGACGAGCTTGATATCCATTCTGGCTCTGAATCAGAGTCTAGTGATGATGACGCTGACTTGTCTGACTTCTACGGTTTCGACGAGGAGCATTTGTCTGAATCACAAATTGACGATGAGCTCCACGAAGAACATGAGGAAGAATATGACGATGCCGAGCTTGATGGCTGGTTGGAAGCTTTTGGAGAGGAAGATGATGAGTTGACTGATACTTCTGAGGGACCTCGCATCCATGAGCGTTTCGCAGAAGGAAGAGATGACTTGTTGGACTACAACTCTGAGATGGACATGAATGCGGCCACTGAAGATGAGAGCAATTTCGAGTCTGAGATGGAGGACAACGAAGCAGACGATGAGCAAGGATCGAGAAGAACTCGTGAATTTGTTACATCTTTCTTCAACGCTTTGCGTCCTTTGGCAAACTCAAACATTTCGTCACTCTTTGAAGGTCTTGTTCACGGAAGAAACCAACACAACGGTCTCTTGCGTGGATCAATCCAAATTGGAAACTCCAGACCAAGTGAAAGTATCTTGCCTAGATTTGATACAGCATTTGAGGTTATCCTTAATGACAAGCATAATCTTCAAAACAAGAACTCCTTCGACAGTATGCTCATCAGATCAACCTCTGAACGTTGGGAGGAAGCTTTCAGTACCTTCTTCCATTCATTCCAAATGAAACTTCTCGAGAATGTTAGAGCTAGAATCATTGAGGAAATCACTGAGGACAGTTACAAGATCTACGCAAAGAAGGCAGAGGAGAAGGACCGTATCAAAAAGGAGAGAGAGGAAAGAGTCAGAAAGCGTAAGGAAGCATTATTGAAGAAGCAAGAGGAGGAGGCAAGACAAAGAGAACTTGAGCAAGCAGAAAACCCAGCTTCTCAGAGGGATCCTGTTATGATCTGGATCGGTGATCGTGAGGTCGATATTAGCGGCACCGATATCGATCCTGAGTTCTTTGAAGCTTTACCCGAAGACATGAGAGAGGAAGTCTTCACCCAGCATATTAGAGAGAGAAGGGCCAATGCCGGTACTGCCGACTCTGAAGTCC
This sequence comes from [Candida] citri, assembly GCA_030571295.1. Classification (NCBI taxonomy): domain Eukaryota; kingdom Fungi; phylum Ascomycota; class Pichiomycetes; order Serinales; family Metschnikowiaceae; species [Candida] citri. The sequence continues at coordinate 1,327,215 of JAJLXN010000002.1, read as the reverse complement.
GTGAAATCGACCCTGATTTCCTTGAGGCTTTGCCTGATCACATCAGAAATGAGATCTTGCAGCAAGAATCAATGGCTCGGAGATTCTCCAGTGAAGGATTCCACTACATGGACGATGATGATGAAGGAAACGACGAAGACGATTTGGATGATCAATCTGACGGTGGTGATCCATTCATGATGGATGATGCCAGTGTGATCAATACCAGCACCACTAATGCTAGAGAGCAAACCATTGAAGAGAAGAAACCAAAGAAGAAGACATATGCTACTCCTTTGATTGATAAATCTGGTGTCTCTGGTATAGTCAGATTGCTCTTCGCTCCAAGACCAGTGAACCAAAGAGAGCACATTTATCAAACTCTTTTACAACTCTGTAACAACAAGCAAACTAGAGCAGAAGTTTTGAGTTTGATGATTGCGGTTTTGTTCGATGGTCTTGCAAGTCAAAAGAGTTTGGAGAAGACTTTCGGTCATATTTCCGCAAGAGCCTTAGGTGTTAAGGTTCAGGAAGTCAATGTGGCCGGTACTTTCCCACTTGGAGGTACTCCAATCATTGTTGGTATCCAAGTGATTGAAGCTATCTTCTATTTGCTCGAAAAGAACACAGCTTTGAGATTCTTCCTTCTCACAGAGCATGAAAATGTCTTCATTCTGAAGAAGTACCAAAGAAACAATAAATTGAAGGATCCATCTACTCAAGAAGAGCGTTATCCAATCAATCTTTTGTTGAAACTTCTCGAGAACCCATTGCTTAACCAGGATCATATTTTCTTGGATTTGCTTGCAAACGTTTTGCATTTTGGTACTCGCCCATTGTTGTTGATGCAAGATAAGGCTAAGCAAAAGCCATCCGTTTTCAAGAGCAACTGCATTCCTGACAGAAACTACAGATTAATTATCCACATTCTTACATCCAATGAGTGTGCCAACACTACGTTCAGAAGAACAATCAGTGCTATGCAACATCTCTCTTTGTTAAATAATGCCCAAAGAGTGCTTTCTGTGGAATTGTCAGAAAGAGCTACCAAGCTTGGATCTCAAATCATCAAGGATTTGCGGAACTTGACCTTGGAGTTGAAGAAGTATCCTGATTATGACGAGAACAACAAGTACATTGGCAAGTTTACTGCAGCAAGCTCGGATCAAGCCAAGTTGCTTCGTATCCTTACTGCTTTGGACTACATGTTTGAAACTAAGCGTAAGGATGCAGATCTGGCTGATGCTGGGGTTAAAGAGATGGATGAACTCAGAGGACTTTACAAGCATCTTCAATTGGGAACATTGTGGGACTCGCTTAGTGACTGTTTGAGAGTCTTGGAGGACAATCTTGATCTTTCTGGTGCAGCTACCGCCTTGTTGCCATTGATTGAGGCTCTTATGGTGGTCTGTAAACACAGTAAGGTCAAGGAGATCCAAATCAAGGACGTTATGAAGTTTGAGGTCAGAAAGATTGATTTCACCAAGGAGCCAATCGAGAGCTTGTTCTTCTCATTCACTGATGAGCACAAGAAGATCTTGAACCAAATGGTGAGATCGAACCCTAACCTTATGAGTGGTCCATTCAGTATGTTGGTTCGTAATCCAAAGGTTTTGGAGTTCGACAACAAGAAGAACTACTTTGACAGACAATTGCATGAGTCTAAGAGCAACAACAACAAATTGACCATCAACATCCGTCGTGATCAGGTCTTCCTTGATTCCTACAGGTCATTATTTTTCAAGTCAGTCGATGAGTTCCGAAACTCCCGGTTGGAAGTTAACTTTAAGGGCGAAGCCGGAATTGATGCCGGTGGAGTGACCAGAGAGTGGTACCAAGTGTTATCTCGGCAAATGTTTAATCCCGACTATGCGCTCTTTACCGCCGTTGCCAGTGATGAGACAACTTTCCATCCAAACAGGACATCTTACATCAATCCGGAACATTTGAGTTTTTTCAAATTCATCGGACGGATCATCGGAAAAGCAATCTATGACGGATGCTTCTTGGATTGCCATTTCAGTAGAGCGGTCTACAAGAAGATTTTGGACCGTCCTGTGTCCCTTAAGGACATGGAGAATTTGGATTTGGAGTATTTCAAGTCTTTAATGTGGATGCTCGAAAATGACATCACCGATATTATTACCGAAGATTTCTCCGTGGAAACAGACGATTACGGAGAACACAAGGTCATTGATTTGGTTCCAGATGGAAGAAATATTCCAGTCACCGAAGAGAACAAGCAAGACTATGTCAGATTGGTTGTGGAGTACAGATTACAGACTTCTGTGACTCAACAAATGAGTAACTTTATCACAGGATTCCATGAGATCATTCCAAGAGACTTGGTTGCAATCTTCGATGAGCAAGAACTTGAATTGTTGATCAGTGGATTGCCAGACATTGATGTTGCAGACTGGCAGAACAACACCACTTACAACAATTACTCGCCTTCTTCGGAACAAATCCAATGGTTCTGGAGAGCAGTCAAGTCTTTTGACAATGAGGAACGAGCCAAGCTTCTTCAATTTGCTACTGGTACTTCCAAGGTGCCATTGAATGGATTCAAGGAGTTGAGAGGTGCTAACGGTGGATGCAAATTCAGTATTCACAGAGACTACGGAGCTACTGACAGATTGCCATCTTCGCACACATGCTTCAACCAGATTGACTTACCAGCATACGAGTCCTACGAGACATTACGTGGATCATTGTTGCTTGCCTTCACTGAAGCCCACGAAGGATTTGGATTAGCATAATTCAAGTGTAAATAAATATATTATAAGAACCATCTATATGACCACCAGTAGTCTTAGCTCTTACACGTCTATATGTCATATCTGGACCTTTAATTGTCTTTAAAGTGAAAGGTTGTCTTGAATGTGTTGAGATTGCCTTTAAATGTCCATTTTGGCGGCCAATTCCTCTAAAGCATCGGAAGTTTCCATATGGCTCACCAATTTATAATTCACCTCATTGATCTTCTCAACCTCTTCATTATAAAGACCACACTCAACAAGGAACTCTCTTGGTCTCATGGTGATTCTTCCCTTCTTTTTAAACACGTACTTGGTCACTCCCAAAGCACACAATTTCCCCTTCTTGGTCTCGAACTTCAGCAAAATGTATAACCACTTGTTATCCCAAGCCAACACGTTCGAAGTGATGTTGTACTTCTCAAACACCTTGATCTCGTGTCTGAACGTACATTGGATCGTTCCAACTGGAATAAATGGAATGTTCTTCAAAGATTGTCTCTTAAATTCTCCAGACTCATTTGTCCAATATTGCAAGAACAATTTCTGGAAAACTTTACATAAGAACTCAGTACGAGCAATGTCCAAGTCCAACAAGTATGTGGAGTTTGACTTATGCAAATACATGTCAATTTCCAAAGGAGACGCGTATGTCGAGTAGGTGACTGCTCTGAACACGTCTAATTTCGAGTGACCAATGCCATAAGTGTTCTTCTTTGTCTTAAGGTAAGGCGATCTCTTAAGTATGATATGTCTCACGATAAGAGAGTAAAACCTGAAAAAGTAGGCAAATGGGAGCGTCTTATAAGTAGACACAAGAAACAACGCAATTGCCGTTTTGGCTGCCAGGGCAAGGAAAGTCATGGTGGTGAACTAAAGTGACATATATCAAATGTGTCAAATGAGCATAGACATTAGCACAGGCATAAGCACAGGCCTCACTAAACACCTGCAATCGGCAGTACAGGAAACGACCCGGTAGACCCAGAGACCCAGTGAGAGGGGCCGGGAATACAATTATCTCCGAAGCCGAAAGAGCAACAACAGTCAAGAAACCAGCATAATGTGTAAATTAAACAATGTGACAATTTTGGAGAATTTGGTGTTTTGGGCAACTTTCACCGTGGTGAAACAATGAACATAGGCTGAGCGAAACACTATGACAAATCAACCGCATAAGCCGAAATCTGCCCCGGCGCAGGCTTGCTAGATAGTCCCGTCGCACCCGGAGATAGTGTCCAGCTAGCTGCACGGCGGAACCCGGGTATACTTGCCAGTACTGGTTGGTGGCGAGGGCCATCAATTCAGGGTTCTCTGGGCTGGGGCGGCAAACCTGGAATCTGAACGTTAACGTTTGAAACGGGGGAGGTGAGTCGAATGGCCATTGAGTCGAGGGAGTCTGGATTTTTGACGTTAAATTCACGAATCTCGGTTTTTGGTGCTGATCACTAAATCTCAATTTGATAATTGACTGAGGGAATTGACTGAGGAAATTGATGCTGGGAAGTGATTTCAGGAATTGATCTTGGCAATCGATATCGAGAATTCGTACTAGAAATTACTACTAGAGATTGTAACTTTATAAAGATGTTTTTGTTGATAAGTAACTTAGTCAACCTACTATCAAAAGTGTATGATCAAACCTCCGCGTGATATTCGTAAACCTATATATTTATCATTTTTGAGCGTATGGACACTCATGTGAATCAATGTGTCCAGTGATCCACTCGTCAACATTGCGAAATTGCGCCTGGCAAAGACGACATGTTCCCGGCACCAGATTCCGTTGGTGTTTCTTAGTTCCGCCTGGGTACTGGAAGTGAATGGCTTTGAGGTGGTTCTTATAAGTGTCGCACCGCGAAAAGATCCCCAGGGTATGACAGCAGTGATCGCCGTGGGGTCCGTTTTTGAAGGGGCACCGGAACTGGCCGTTATCGGCACCAACCTCTTTCCAGTGACACTTGAAATGGCGGAATAAGTCGTTGGGTCTAGCAAATCCACGATGGCACAACTTGCAAACGTGGGGCCTAGATGTGGGCTTCAAATGAGTGGACTTGTGTGTAGCCAAGTTAGAAAAGTAAAGATGGCATTCTGGGCACTGGCGCTTCTTACGAAGCTTCCAATCCTTGGCTTCGCCCTGTTTCTGTTGCGTGGCCCCGTTGGCGTGGGCAATTGCTTGGCCTTCCGTCAGCGCTTGTAGTTGCGTGCTGGTGGCGGCTGTGTGACTCTCGGTGGTGTGTGGCGACGTTGGTGGCGACATCACTGCCTTGCCATCGCCCTCAGACACTGGAGACCGTGAATTGAGGGGCAGGCGAGCCGTTGGCGTTGGCGTCACGGCAAATGGAGCAGTGTCGATCTTCTGGGCCTGTGGATGCGAGTAAGTGGGCTGCAAATGGACCTGTGGGATGTTGAAATCGCTAACACGAGACGCTTCTCTTGCTCCATAGGCAGATGGACCCATTGAGTTCACCGAAGCTGCCGCCAATGACGAAAGCCCAGAGGCAATGTCAGGCTCGCCCACGTGAGACGCCAGGCTGATGGAGCTGTGGGAAGAGCGGGAGGCCGAACCGGATGCGGATCCCGTCAACGACACCGGCGACAACAAGTTGGCATAGCTGGAATCAACAAGGGCTGGGCCTGGAGCTTGACCTGGAGCTGCGCCGTACCTCCGCGGTGCCATATGGGGGAGAGCTTCCGAGTAGACAGGAATGTAGTGAGTGTGCGGTAGCGGGCGGTCCAACGAGAGCAGATTGATAGGAGGGAGCCGACAGGCTAAATCGTTGCCCATGATGTAAAAGTTGTATGTGATGGGTGAAGGATTATAAAGGAAAACCAGAGAACTGGAGGCAATAAATAGGAACGGCGTGGAAACTGTCAGAAGAACAGTCTGGTCTCTGGCGCGAAATGTGGGTCGGCCCGCAGCCAGCGAGTTTGACACATATATAGAGGGCAGGCTCGTCGGTAGTTAGGACATCCCGCAGAAACATCCGCTGCCTCCGGACCGGACGGCTGACATGGTCGGCAGGTTTTAGCCTTACCGTGCCTTCTGCATAGGTATTTTCCGCGGAACCCCTATTAACCACCGCCATTTCCGCTTATAAATTCGACCCAGTCCGTTTCATCGCCGGCACCGCTGGATCAATGCCAGGAGGGCCTGGAGGATGAATATCGACTGGTAATTCCCGAATCAACGGAGCCTACAGTTTAACTCCGCCGCATGGGTGGGGCCCCGGCCATTGACAACATGGTTATTTCCGGTGCCATGGCGCGGCGAAAACAATGCATCATGTCCGGCACGGGACCCAGTCAAGACCATCCGAACCGATTGCAATTTCAATTTGCCTTCACGATTGAGGCCAATGCCGCTTCTCCCGATCGCCACCAGCGACAAAGAATGATCGCATTGGCCGTCGTAAAGATCGTCAGTTGCCCTTCGGCATTGGTGGGGAATTAGGGGCGCATCGGCGCAAGGCGATAGCTGCGGCTATACCTACATGAGAGATTTGATTCGATTTCCGGCCCAAAAACTGCTCGGTAATTTCAACGAACCGACTTACTTCGATAGACATAGGGGTGAGCAATGATGGAACTGTCGGAATTCTTTTTTTGGCTATGTCATACTTGCATTACCGGCGAACATTCCATGGTGTTTGTTTTTGTTTTTTTTTTTCTTGCGTTGGAATTGGGTTTTTTCTTGGGCTTATACTTGCGCTTCTTTACTCTGCTCGCTATACGTTAATGCCGCGAATTTATAATCTGGGGGTCCAGGATCCGAGCTACTGCCGCACCTAACTGCATTCTAGATTAAGTGGCGCATGGCCACTTCTGCATTAACAGCGTGTTCAGCCTTTACTTCATCTGCTGTCCACGACTTTCTATGGCTATCAAAACTAATAACAGTCTCGACGGCTATTCCTACTTTCGAATCTCTTCTCCAGCCCGACTTAGGGGCTCCTGCTTAACTCCGCTCGCTTGCGACTATTGCCGCACTTCATGCGGATTGCTGTGCGTACTCCATTATACGATTAAGCCTTTCTGGAGCGGGCCTTGGAAGCATTGGCACCAGCCTCCACACCAGTGGATTGACCGATGCTGGTGACGTCCTTCTTGACAGCAGACTTCTTCTTGCCACTGTTCTTGTAAACCTTGATGTAGAAAGAGATGAACAACAACAAGTAAGAGGTCAAGATCAAGTAACCGTAGAAAGCAGCCAACTCGGAACCGTAACAGTCACCAACGTGAGGCAAAGATGGGAAGTAACGGTAAGCGTAATGGGTGTAAGTGGCAAAGTACACAAAGATCAAATCCAAAACAAATTGAATGATTTGGAATCTGGTAACCCATTCCTTCCACCAAACTCTGATACCACGAGCACTCAAGAAGTAGTACCAGTACATAACAACGTGAACAGCCAAGTTCAAAGCAATAGGAACCCACTCAACGGAGGTGGATCCGGTCAATTGTGTGTAACACAAAAGAGCAGTAGCACCGTGGTGGTACACATGCAAGAACAACAACTTCTTCTTCTTCAACACCAAGAACACGGTATCGATCAACTCCCAGTACTTGGTCAAGTAGTTCAAGTAGTACAAGGTAACCAACTTAGGAGCGAAAGCCTTCTCGTGACAGATAGCGTAGAACAAACCGTGGTGGTACAAGATTGGAACCAACTGCTCGATGGTCAACAACAAGAGAATCAAAGAAGCCAACGTCAAACCCAAGTTGTGCACTTGGAACAAGAAGTTCAACTTCAAAGCTGGCAAGTTGAGGGAGTTAGAAAGGGCTCTACCTCCGAAAATCACGGTGTAGTACACAGCGATAATGCTAAGAGCGTGCCATCCGTTGGCCAAAAACGTCTTGTGGTGAACAAACTCAAACTCCTCAGCTGGGTAGCCAATAACCTTCTCGAAAACGGCGGAGAAAAGCGGCCATAAGTAGATTCCGAAGGGTCTTTCGATAGAAGGCACACCGACTTGGAAAAGCGGTTCCTGTTCAATGAAGATCGACATGTTAGGGAAGATGGTGGTTGTTGTAAAAAGGTTTGCCTGAGTTTTTAAACGCGAATTTCCGCGGCGTGCGCTTCACATGCTGAACATTTGGGGCAGGTGGTTTTAGGTTCCCAAAATACGAGATTTGGCATGGGGAAAGCAAGATTGTAGAGACAATGACGCTGGAGAGATTTTAGAACAATTGACGCGTTTATCCAGGCTTGTTGGCCACCGCTGATCTTGTTCGCTTGGGTTGTTCCATCTGGGGCGTACTGAGTATAAGGCGAGGTGCGTCTTGACAGGACATGTCAAGAGTCAACAGAGAGAGAAAATCACGAATTCTCTAAAATTTTGGCGTCATAAAAAAGTTGACTTTCTAAGCTTAACATCTCTTAATCGTAGGCATAATGCAGAATTGATTAATTATGGTCAACTAACAATGACAGGAGTTCCGTTCCCGGTTTTTCCTACTTGGCTGGCTTTGGCTTCAAGTTCAAGAAGTCGATCGAGACGATGATATCGTAGCCGTTCTCGTCGCACGCGTAAAGCGCTTCGTGCTCGTTGGAGTGCAAGAATCTGATGTTCTCTCCAACCAAGGCACGGATCAACATTGTACTCTCAAGGTCACGGATCTCAATGAATCCTGGATCAAACGCCAATAAGTAGGGGTAAAATAATGCAATATTTTGTGGTGAACCTTCCCAGAAGATCCCCCAATCGTGTTTTGTTCTCCATCCGTTCTGGTTGATCAAGAAAGAAAACTCACTGTAACTCAACAAGAAGTTCTTGTCGATACGATGAATGGCAAGCGGCGTGACACTCTCACGTTGAGTGGCAAAATCTAACGAAGGATCGGCTTCATCCAAAATGGGTTCTTTTCTGCCTGCTTCAAGAGACAAGATCTCAAATCCCTTGGTGCATCCAATACACAACTTGGTCTTCAAGAACGAGATAGACACTGGGTCTGATGAGAATGAAATCTCCTTGATCTCTGATTTCTTGTTCTTGTTCTTGTTCTTGCTGTCGAATGGGTTGGTTGGCTCAACAATGTTGATAGCTCTGGCGTTACCACTCTTCACAGCACACACAAGCAACTTACCATCGCAGACACCAGTCTTGAAGAACGAAACATGAGTTAAAATGGTCTTGCCACTTCTCGTGTTCTTAAGATGATCAAGAGAGTCTGTGCATGATAAGTCAAACTCATACAAAGTCTTGTCTGAAAGAACCAACAACTTGGAGTATTCAACCAACACTTCCATTTGAGTAACGTAAGATTTACTGATCACCATAGTAGGGTCAGAACAAATCTTCTCGTTTGAAGTAACACTGATGGAACGAACGGTGGAAACCCAGACTCCAGCATCAGTACCGTAAAGCAACTTTTTACCACCGTAACATGGCACAGCACAATTGATTTTGTTGTTTCCAGTGAATCTTCTTGTCTCGTATTTACACAACGAGAAGATATCGTGTTTTTGTAACATTTTCTTTTGCTGCAGTTGGACTTGCAGCAAAATTTGGTTTTGATTCGTTAAATCATCAGCGAATAATGATACATGCACCGGGTTGTTACCCAAACCAAGGAAGTTAACTTGAAGCTTTTGTTGGGATGAAGAAACTTGGTTGTAAAGCGAAGCGTCGACTCTGTTCTTTGGAGTGGAGTCGGAGACAATTGACAAGTCTTCTCTGAACGGGAGGATGGTCTTGAATGTAGGAGTCTCGAACCCACTATTCACAAACAACAAGGGTAGGTAAATTGGTCTTTCGAAGACCTTATGGACTTCTCTCTTGTTTTGGATCTTGTGCTTGACCAACATCAAGGCATGCTCGAAGAGATACAAATCGATCTTCTCGTTATCTCTCTTCCTGCTCAATGTGACCTGGTAGATAATACGGTTGTTGTAGTTCAACTTGAAGTTGAATCTCTCCTCTAACGTTTGTCTTCCCAAAAGTCTGTGCAACACCATGATCTTGTGACGATCGGTACTCTCACCAGTTTGTAAATTAATTCTAGCCAAGACCTTCTCGATTTCTTCTTTGGCTTTGACAAGGTTCTTGTAATCTGGTGAGTTCTCCTTGGTGTTTTTCAAGATACCTCCCAACAACAATTGATATCTGGCGGGTCTTTGAACACCCTTGATCAAAAAGGAGGACAAGTCTTGCTTTCTTGACTCTGGTTTCTTCTCAATTGCTTCCAAAAATCTGGCGTATTTGATGTTGACTTGTTGTTGTCTCTCGTGTTCGAAACTGGCGAACACCTTGTTACCCGAGTACTTAATGAATGGCTCGAAACTTCCCACGTACTGCAAGAACACGTCTCCTACGCTCTCGACGACTGGTTTTTGCGACTGCTGTCTTTGGGTCAAGGATTCACTCAAGCTCCTTGCCAATCTCAACAAGTCGCTAACACCACCGAAAACAGTTCTGATAAAAGCTTCTCTCTCACGTTCAGGGATGATATTGTTGGCGGGGTTTCTTAGTGGCATAATGTAAAAGTCGGTCATGAACTCCAAATCTTTCACGTAGTCTCTCTCCGTATAGATAAGCTCGTAGATCAATTCTTGTCTCATCTTCTCATGCTTATCAAGCTCATCCAAGACAGACTGGTCCACTGTTTCGTGCCACAAAGTCTTTGCAGTCTCTGTGTCGTGCAAGGAAAGTCTCGATACTGCTCTCTTCAATCCACCTCTTGGCTTCATGTTAAGTCTGGCTTGTTGTTCCAAACGACGAGGACAAGCAATCGAGTAACACAATCTGTTTCTAGTACATGTTGGCGAGTAACAGTCAGTCAAAATTGTGAACACACCGTTAACGCCATTCAGCTCTGAAACATCTTTATCGCCTGCCTTGTTGAGACTGGTGAAACTTCCAGAAATGCCTTCGATTGGGCTGCCTGGAACGCTGGGGAGAACGTTTGAGATTGGATATGGTGCACTTGAACCGATTGGAGGCAGACTTGTAGGTTGGTTTTGGTTGGAAACCAATGACCCACGGTTGGAGTTGTTGTTACTTCCACCACCATTAACCTCATCGTTGAAGAATTCAACATCACTGTAGACTCGACTGAAGGCATAAGCTTCGCTGGCCGAATCTCTCAATCTGTGATTATATGTGACATCATGGAAAAACTTTTGTGCATCCAAAGAACGACCCAACAACAATGCCAAGTTACGGTCGTTAGTTCGGATTATGTTACAGATTATGTCAACAGCCATCTTTCCTGTGAAGGAGTCATGGTATTCCAAACCATCCTTCATGTTGATTCCCAAAACAACCGACTCCTTGAAGGCCTTAGCCACTCTGGAAAGAACCGCTGGATAAACCGAAGGTTTCTTGGATTGAGTTGCCAAGGTTTTCAGCGATGCCAATGTTGACGTCGAGACAGTTCTATCAGCCTTTTGCAATGAAGAGGAACTGGAGAACTTCTTCATAGACAACGAGGACAATTTGCCCAAAGAGCTGAAAGATCTAGACTTCGAAGTCAAGGAAAATGAATGGGAGGAAGACCCTGAAGAAGGTCTATGATTTTGCTGTTGCGGAGACGCCGACTGGACACTCTGTTTGAATGATGTGGTCGACAGTGACTTATAAGGAGCATCCCGCTCATCGTAATCTTTTCTATTGGACTGGTTTTGACCATTAAACCCAGGATAAGTTGGCAACGTTGGTGAAGTGAACACCCTTCTTCCCTCAGGTACTTGAGGAAAACCTGCGCCAGGGGGTGGTCTTCTTCTATTGGCAGAACCGGCGTTTGGCGGGTTCCCCGCATGGGAAGGACCGTATGGATGCTGTTGAGGTTGGTAGTTGCTATTCTGATATGGTTGGCCATGTTGGAGAGGTTGACCCCCATGCAGAGGATTGAATTCTTGTTTAGGATACAGCTGCAGCCTCTGTTGAGGATAATTTTGCTTCGCCCTGTCCTCCGATGGACGAACAACATCAGAATTGGCATGTCTCATCACAATCGGAGACTCAAGCGAGCTGGTGAACAGGCCCAGGGACATTTCCGCTTTTCTCTGGTGAGGTGGAGTGGACAGGTCGTAAGTGATCAGCAGCGCTGATTTCGCCAAACCATTTGCGTAGTGACTAGGCGCAACGAACTCGTTTCTATGCGACTGGTGACTTGGATGTGGTTGTTGATGCTGAGCAGGCGGATACTGTTGGTAAGGACCGTGCAGGTGATTCAGTTGATGGCTCGGTTGGTGACTCGGTTGGTGACTCTCCTGATGATTCGACTGAAAACCTTGATAGCTCGACTGACTTCGATTTGCTCCAGCGTTCGAATAGACTTGATGCTGATTTTCATACCCCAGGCGATGGCCGTGTGGCTGAGTGCCGTGCAGGGTGGGACGATGGTGGGTACCGTCTAACGACAGAGACGACGAGGCATTGATATGGGCGCCCATCATCGCATGAGGTATTAGATGGTCGGGAAGATTCAATGTTTCAGGCTGGTAGCCCTGATTGTTCTTGTATGACGACATTCTTGACTTAGATTATGTTGACACCAAATCGACACCGAGTACTTAGGCGAGGTCGCCTTGTTTGACACGGAAAAGAGTAAAAAAAGGGGGAATTGAAGGAAAGGCTCAGTGAATCACGCCCACTGGTTTTTGAAGCAGTTTTCTTTAGAGCCACAACAATTTATCCTCAACCACTGACTCCAGGTATTGGCTGTTAACGTGGTAAAGCCTGAGGACGGTATGAGCCAATTAGAAGTTGGCAATCCAGACAAAGTACACAGACACGTCCTAATAAAACAAACAGCGGCGTTTCCGGACGCGGATCGATGCAATTTGTTTGATGAGAATTGACGGCAGCTCGTCTGGCTAGGGTGGTGGGTAGAGAATCTGAGGTGAATGTTGCTCAGGGAAGTTTATGGGTGTTTCCTGCAGGGCACATAAAGAGGAGGAACTGGGAGGGTAGGAAGGAGAGAGGTTCAGGTGATTTTTTTTGGAGATTTTTTTCAAGGCAATGAATTGGAATCTCGAGAGGAATTTATCCAGAGTTATAGATTTGGGAAAATTTGATGATTCTGAATTCGGAAGTTTCAGAACCTAATTCAAATCTGGTTTTGACCTGGTGTACGGGTGTTTATTGGTATCCGACATGGAATTGATCTGCAACGGTTATAAGAGTGCCAAAAAGAAAATAAAATCGTCGGGGAATTGATCGACGATCACGGACTTGGGGTCTGTGATTCGATTTTTAGCATTTCCGGACAGTTTTGGCCGTTTTCGGTTGCACCTGATGCCGTTGCGGAACTATCGGCACTTCAGTCACCAGATGTAGCAGAAAATCCGGACAAATAAGGGATATATCCGAATTTCTCTACGGATTAGCATTCAGAGCTTGATTTTGTGTTCAGAATAAAAATTCTATTGTTCAATGGCACTTTTGAGTGTATCCCTTTGGCAGGTAGGTTTCAGGCTTGGGTGCGAGAACCCGAAAGGGTATAGATTCCCGAAAAAGGGACATAAACATTGAAATCAGAATTTTTGAAAAAACCAATAAATCAATTGGGGTAACTTAAAATCAAAAAACACGTCAAATATACAACTTTCCCTTTCCAAACTAACTTTCTCTCAACCCTTTTCTCTATTGACCAAGGTACTTTCCTGCACACGTCTCCTACTTAACCTCCTATCATGACGGCCTACTACCTACCACCACCTACTCACTATGCCTGCTTACCATTCAACATTCCTCAATGAGGACACAGAGAGAATCGTCGGGAATGTCGTCTTATTACCGATCCACACCCAATACAGAGGTCCATCTTACCCACCAAACTCTGAATATGACATTATAGAGGAGACTCTTGACTTGTTCAGAGCCAACTCCTTCTTTAAGAACTTCGATATCAAAGGTCCTGCTGATAGATTGCTCATTTATGGTATCTTGTTTATTAGCGACTGTTTGTCCAAATTGAACGCCAGAATCACTTACAAAGAGGCTGTGCGTGCTCTAAATAACTTGGCCCTTGACTCGTTTGCTTTACCTGGAGACATTGGCTTCCCATTGAACGCTCTTTACAAGGCTCCAGCCAACAAGAACGAGGCTGAGTTGTTGAGAGGATATTTGCAACAATTCCGTCAAGAATTGGCCGATAGATTGTTGAAGAGGATCTATGCTGAAGATGAGAATGTTCCCAGCAAGTTCTGGTTGTCATTCACCAGAAGAAGATTCATGAACAAGAGTTTGTAAGGTGGGAGGTTTAGAGGTGGTTAAAGTTTGCGTTGGAGAAGGAGATCAAGGTCAGAAAGCCGGTGGGGACATACTTAAGAGAATTGACGAGAATGAGGGCGCAATTACGTGGGAGAAACTAGACAAAAGGTCAATTGGCGAGATCAGAGTTCGAGCCAAACCCAACAGAAACTTCCCCAACGGTATTCTTTTTGGCTTAGCAGCCCCACTGCTCATCCAGACCAAGGGATATCCTCACAATAGAATGGGGTCCATTGCCTAGACCATCTGGCTACTTCTCCTTACTACAAACAAAAGCTCCAGTTCCTTATAGTTCTATTAACGAAAAAATATAAATATACTAGTATATCAGTGACCATTTTGTACTTAATCCTTAAAAGTACCCTAGTATATCCATGGTATTATCCTCTTTACTCTCTTTTGGTAGTTTACATACTCTTGACCATAGATCCTATTGATAAGGAGCCATTCTTCCACATCTATACGTTGATGGAAGAACCTAGCAAGCACAGCAACGCTCAATATGAACGTGAACACATTTCCCAAGATCAATTGCATCCCTATCACATAGAGTAGAAACCCTAAGTAGCTAGGATGTCTACATAGAGAGTAGATTCCATGGGTCACTAGATTCCCACCACTTTGGCTCTCTATGTAATGAGAAAACGAGTTTCCACAAGTTTTGATTGCCAATGATCTTATGACAATTCCAGAAATGGCAAAAATTGCTCCGAGTGTCAAATTTCCATGAGGTTTCCAGTACCGGTTGGTGAGAACATGCTCAGTGAGACTAGCCAAGTGAACAGCCATCAAATGCAACGAGCCGCGAGCTCCGTAGATAAGGAATGAATAAGGTGTCACTGTTCTAGGCAGAAAGGTCTTTGTTGTAAGATATTCACTGGTGTGGAAGACTGTCCATAGTAGGAGATACATAGATAGTGGCCATTGGTTAGTCCATATGAAGCCATAATATGCCAAAATAGAGACGATCGATAAAATCGTCCATTGGAGATTGATAGGATTCATGGAATGTTCATCAATGGCAGATTTTCACTGCTTCTTGTTCCTTTTTGGGCGGCTATACTATGCACTTAAGAGTAATCAGTGGCTCAAATCGTGTGCGTATAGTTATCACCAACTAGGTCTTCTTCACTATGGATCGAACCCACACTTATGATCCGAAAAAGGTCAGATTGCATGTTGTGGCGCTTAAAGCTTTCGTTCTTGGAGCAGTCATAGCACTTTCTGCAACTTTTTTGGTGTTTTCATCGTGGCATCCTATCCTTCTGAGAGTGGCTCTATATACGCTCTTCAACAGCATATTCCACTTGCTAGAGTTCCTTACAACGGCTATTTATAACACGGAAGAGGTTGACGATGATTCCTTTATCTTGGGAGACACAGATTTACACTTTGTTTTCGCTGCTTCGGTGGTAGAGACTGCCTTGGTGCATTCCTACTTCAACTACAGCGGATTCCTTCTTTTCATCGGAGTTTTGGTGGTGATCATGGGCCAAACATGTCGTACTTTGGCCATGTACACAGCAGGAGAGTCATTCAATCATTACGTGCAAAGAGAGCATGCAAACAAGCATAAATTGGTCACTTGGGGCATATACAAGTACCTTAGACATCCTAGCTATTTCGGATACTTCTGGTGGTTTGTGGGAATGCAAATCATGATGCAGAATTGTGTTTTGGGTCTAGCTGGATCATACAAACTCTACAAATTCTTCCAAGGCCGTATCGAGTATGAGGAAGGCTTATTGGTGTCGTTCTTTGGTGACGACTACAAGAAGTTTAAGGCTTCTACTACAGTGGGTATCCCCTGTATTGCATAACGCGTGTAATAATTGACGTTCTAGTAACCTATCGGTTAAGTCTAGTTGCTCTTCTTTGGAGGAACTCCGTTTCCGTTGATGTTTCTGTACATCAAGACACCATTGTCACCCTCAACGAATTGACACCATCTGGCAGACTTCCACAAGGAAACCCACATGTTCTCATCAGAGTATTGGTAGTGTTGGCCCATGACCTTCTTGATGGCCTCACTAGCCTCACGAGCGTTGTAGAAAGGAATTCTGGAACAGTAGTGGTGCAAGACGTGAGTCTCGATAATGTCGTGGAAAATGTGCTTACCGACGAAACCGAACTCTCTGTCGATGGTGGCAGCAGCACCTCTGGCGAAGTTCCACTCAGAAGCCTCGTAGTGAGGCATCTTTGGGTCGGAGTGTTGCAAGAAAGTAATGAAAACAAGCCAGTGGTTGACACCAAGGTATGGAAGGAACCAGTTCACAAGCAAGTTGAATCCACCGTAGTTCTTGTACCAGGTGTACAACACCAAACCTTGAATCAAAAGACCGAGATCAGACAAAACAATGTACCAGTAGTCTCTACGCTCGAAAATGGCAGAGCTTGGGTTGAAATGGTTCATACCCCAACCGGTCTTAGCGACTGGTTGACCAGTAACGTTGGTGAAAAGGTACATGATCCAACCACCCAATTGTTGGGAAAGCAATTGAGTCAAAGACATGAATGGGGAGTCGCTAGCGATCTCCTCCAAAGTGTGAGCGTGTCTGGCCTTAAGGAACTTCTCCTTGGTCTTTGGAACGAAAACCATGTCTCTCTCCATGTGTCCGGTAGCCTTGTGGTGCTTACCGTGGGAGAACTTCCAGGAGAAGTATGGAACTAACCAGAAAGAGTGCAAAACCCATCCGACAAAGTCGTTAAGCAAACCGGAGTCAGAGAAGGCTTGGTGACCACACTCGTGGGCCAAAACCCAGAGACCGGTACCGAAAAGACCTTGCACGTAACAGTACAATGCCCAGGCAGTGAATCTCAAAGCCGCGTTTGGCAAAAATTGGATGTAGTTGTTGGCAACGTAACCAATAGAGACCATAGCAGCAATGTCTCTGAAAACGTAGGACAAGGATTGCAAAGCTCTTCTCTCGTAGCAGTGAGCTGGAATGGCGGATAAGATATCCTTGATAGTGTAATCAGGTGCCTGGAATTCATTACCGTAAGTGTCGAGGGCAGTCAAGTTTCTGGTAAGGGTAGCAACGTTACCAGTTTTCTTGATGCCGGTGGAGGAACCGGATGCCTCAGCAGAACCAGTGGAAAGAGAAGCGACTTGAGCCATGGTTGTCCTTTAGAAGAAAATTGGGTGCGAAATGATCTGCTTATAAAGTGCGGCAGAAAAAAGTAACGACAAGCTCCTGGGTGTGCAGAGAGGTTTTTTGCATATGGGGAGATCCTTTAGGTATTCCGTGAAACGTGCGGTATGGGAAGGTATAAAAGGAGAAGATTTGCTTGGAGGAATTATTTTAGCCTATTTACTCTTTTCCTTGCTTTTTAGCGGAAACGGCGTGGCATGCGCGTGTGGCCCTGATAAGATGGGCAGCCGATCGCTTACCCAAAAAAATCTCATATGTAGACTTGTCGCAAATATTGGGTTTCGCAGACGCAGACGCAGACGCAGACGGGATCGTTTTAGGCTTTTTTCTTTTTTCGAGGGTGGCTTTTCTGCAGGGCTCAACTGTGCTATCAATTAAGTGCGGTGTGAATGGTCCCCCGCCTGACTATTAGTCTATTGGGCGGTACGGGTGCAGGCGAAAATTGGTAACCATGTATTAATGAGATATGACAGGTTGACCGAGGTGCGGCGGAATTAATGTGGGGAATTTTATTTTGGAGATCTAACCATAGTTGGCAGGTTTTCTTTTGTGACTCTATACATTCATCGGCCACAACCCATTTCGCTTAAGCTGTCTGAGGTGCCAACCCCTCTCGCGTGATTCTCATACACGATGACAGGTTTTTCAGCTGCTGATGAAATCACATTTACCGTTTTAGGAACACTTTAGTCGGACATTACAAAGTTTATTTGAAATGACAATTTCTGGAGTTTCCAATGGTTCCCCAATTGCCAAAAAATATTATTTTTATAAGGGTAATTCACGTCTGTTTCCCGACTCCTCCCGCCTGATCTGGATGCAGTCCCGGGGCCGATAACGCACCGACAAACATTTAACGTGGAGAAAAATTAAAGCAAACCTCCTACTTCTTCTTTCTGTGAACAATGTCTGAAGCTAAAATTGAAAAGAAGCCAATTAACTTCTCCAACATCCTCTTGGGTGCTGGATTGAACATGGCTGAGGTTACCACCTTGGGTCAACCACTTGAGGTGGTCAAGACCACTATGGCTGCTAACAGAAGCTTGTCTTTGGTTCAAGCTGGTAAGCTTGTGTGGTCTCGTGGTGGTCTCTTTGGTTTCTACCAAGGTTTGATCCCATGGGCCTGGATCGAGGCTTCCACCAAGGGTGCTGTTTTGTTGTTCGTCTCTGCTGAGGCCGAGTACAGATTCCGTACTTTGGGTGCCAGCAGCTTCCTTTCTGGAATGGGTGGTGGTGTTGCCGGTGGTTTGGCTCAAGCTTACCTTACCATGGGTTTCTGTACTTGTATGAAGACTGTCGAGATCACTAGAGCCAAGCAAGCTGCTGTCGCTGGTGCTTCTCAACAAACCTCTTTCCAAGTCTTCAAGGAGATCTTCAGAAAGGAGGGTATCAGAGGTATTAACAAGGGTGTCAACGCTGTTGCCATCAGACAAATGACCAATTGGGGTTCCAGATTCGGTTTCTCCAGATTGGCCGAGGAGGGAATCAAGAACCTTACTGGTAAGGGCAAGGATGACAAGTTGAACGCTGTTGAGAAGATCGCTGCCTCCTGTGTTGGTGGTGGTTTGTCTGCATGGAACCAACCAATTGAGGTTATCAGAGTTGAGATGCAATCTAAGACCAGTGATCCAAACAGACCAAAGAACTTGGGTGTTCTCTCCACCGCCAAGTACATCTACGGTGGTAACGGTATCAAGGGTTTGTACAGAGGTGTTGCCCCAAGAATCGGTTTGGGTGTCTGGCAAACCGTCTTCATGGTTGCATTCGGTGACATTTTCAAGAAGCTTTTGAACGCAGATGGTGCTGGACATTAAGCATACTTGTCCTGGTGTGGAGTTATTTATAGACTACATCTCGTATGCCAATTGATAGTATAATATTACAAATCACCTTTGTCTGTTGATTCCCCATCTGTCGTAACAGTAGAGACCAACAGCAGTAAGGATTATTCCAAAAGTTTGAGTACCAGAAAAACCGAACGAGCTCTCCCACATAAACGCAAACAAAATCACCACAATTCTCTTCATGATGTTGGCGATAGAGTAGTTGATTGGGGAGATCGTTCCAAGAAGCGAAAATGCCAATAAAGATTGCATGAAGTGTGACACTCCGTTCAAGATCACCAATGCTAACAAAGGCAAGGAGACCTCACTCAAGGAGAATGTCTCATTGTTGTACTCTGAAATGAGATACACAGGCATTGTGAAGAGGAACCCAATAATAGAGCAGAAGAGCAAAATGGTCAACTTGTCCAACTTCTTCGAGGAGTCTTTCTTGAATGATGGGAGAGCACCCTTTGTCTCTTCAGGAGTCACAGTCAATCTCTTCTTGGCGAAAATATTTTGAGAGACGAAGATCAACATGGAAATGAAAGCATAAACCAAACCGCTCACATAATGATCATTAGCAGCGGTATTGGCACGCTTTGGCTTGTAGCAGGTCAACATGATTCCAGCCATCAATGGAGCGAGAGTAACGTAAGTAATCCGCTTGAAGTTCACCTTGTACATGAATCTGTAGATAAGCACAGTGGTGATAGGCGATAAGGCCTTGATGGTATGAACCAAAGAGACTGGAATGACAGATGTAGCCTTGTGGCCAGTGATGTGGCCCATGAATTGAAAAATGCCCATAGGCAAAGTGGTGGATATTATAAGCCCCGTTGGGGTAAGGAAGCGCTTAACCGAATGTTCAAGCGAATGCAAATCAGGAACACAACCCTTTGGGAAGTAGGAAGTGTATTTTGGGGCAGCGGTCAACATGGTGAATAATGACACGCAAAGCAAAGCGTTCAAAACGAACTGGAATTGTGTAAGTGTCACTGGGTATCTGAACTCAGATAAGATTGCTTTTGTTGAGTTAGTGGACACGATAGAGAAACCGTACCACAATCCACACATACCGGCAACCTCCAAGTCAAGCAGGGGTAGTAGTTTCTTGTACCAAGGAGCCGTTTCCTCCTTAACGGTAGCAAATGTGTCAAGGCTCGTTGTGGAGCCGCCGTAAGAGCCCAAATGGAAGCCATCACTCTTCTCGAACACTGGAGTGGGCGAGTTTGATGCCGGGGGAGTGATGGTCTGGAATCTGGAAAATCTTGGAGAAGCAATCCCCGTTTTTGGATGGTTCAACTGCAGAATGTTCGTAGACGAGTAGTTGGGGTTCATCTGAGAAGTGCCCTGAAGGTATGGATAATTGTGGATATCTTCCACACTGTGATTCACGCTCAACATGGCAGGGAGATTTATTAGCGAGTGGAAGGACAGACGAGTCCGGAATTAGAAGGCAAGCTTGCAAAACAAAAACAAGAAAAGAAGTGGTGGTGATCCTAAAAAAAAATGTGAAGAGTGATAAACGTGTATACGCCTGTATGGCAATTTCTTTTTCTTTTGTTTTCGCTTTTCTTGTCCATACAGGAGAAGATATTTATATCAGGATAGTCGGATAGCCAGCCATGGAGAACACACAAGGGTAAAAGAAAAGATGACCATGGACAAAATTAAAGTTACATGATAAATGACTTCCGGTCACCACCCCCAGATAGAATCCTCGGAACTTGCATTCTTTTTAAAGGTTATCTAAAACCATTCGTCCTGCACGATCAATCACGATCTGTTAGATCGTGGTATTCGGACTTGAAATTGACATGTTGGGGCAGTTGGGGCAATGGGGGGACAATGGGCCTTTTTGTTTGTTTTCTTTAGACACATTTCCTGTTTTTGGTATCGTCTCGGTTTGGTTTATTGTAGTGATGAAAATTTGAAATTTTGTGATTTTTACTTCTTCGATTTTCTCCTTTTTCCTTCGTTTGTTCCCCTTTTCTGTCTTTTTTCCTTCGTGGCTTGTAAGGAGTCTCACCAGTATTTTGACTCAATTTGGTACATCCGCCGAAAACGTGAGAAATGTAGGCCGCAGCAGTCACCAGATGGGTCTATCGAAACATGCAAAAACTCGTTTAAAATTCCTAAAAAAGTGAAATCCATCGAATCTAAACGAAACTAATGCAAATACGCTTTTTTCCAGAAAAAATCACCCTTCTATCGCTCAATATCAGTACTTTTGTCTTGATGGCTCGGTTGATTGGTGTTACCTGCATAAACAATATCTACCACCCTCACGGTGGCTCAATCAAAAGGACTAGTCACCTTCTATTGTCGTTGGTAATTGGGTTTTTTTCTTAGCAACGGGGTTCATCCAAGACTCAATTCGTTTTTGTGCCTACTGAATTAGTCGTTCTGACTCGTTATTCGACTCAATCCATATAGTCAATCATGGCATCCGTGCTCACTGATCTAACGAAACACTTGGCCTACCAAGGTGCCAAATACATCATCAAAAGGGCCGTTGTTCCTGAAGATGACGATCTCCCCGACCTGGTCACTCCAGATCCCGAAGAAGAGGCCGACCCAGTGGCCGAGGAAGTGTTTTCCTCATGGGCTTTGTTCATTCTTCTATTCCTCTTGTGCTCAGCCTTGTGGTCGTCCTACTACCTCCAACAACGAAGAATTAAGGCGATCCACGAAACAGTGTTGTCGATTTTCTATGGTATGATTGTGGGTCTTATCATTCGTGTTGCTCCTGGCCATTATATCCAAGATGCCGTCAAGTTTAAGTCCAGTTATTTCTTCAATATTCTTTTACCACCCATCATTCTCAATTCTGGATACGAGCTACATCAGGCGAATTTCTTTAGCAATATCGGTTCCATCCTAACGTTTGCTATACCGGGAACGTTCATTTCCGCGTTGGTTTTGGGTATCATCTTGTACATTTGGACAGCATTGGGTGTTGATGGAGTCAAGTTGGAGTTTGTTGATGCTTTGGCTGTCGGAGCTACCCTTTCCGCTACTGATCCAGTGACCATTTTGTCCATCTTCAATGCTTACAAAGTCGATCCAAAATTGTATACTATTATCTTTGGTGAGTCTCTTTTGAACGATGCCATCTCCATTGTTATGTTCGAGACGTGTCAACAGTTCCACGGTAAAGCTGTTGGTTTCTCATCTTTGTTCGAAGGTTTGGGTTTGTTCTTGATGACATTCACCATTTCCACCATCATTGGTATCACTGTTGGTATCATAGTGGCATTGATCTTGAAGCATTCTCATATCAGAAGATATCCACAGATTGAGACGTGTTTGGTTTTGCTTTTCGCTTACCAATCTTATTTCTTCTCCAACGGCTGTCACATGTCTGGTATCGTCTCTTTGTTGTTCTGTGGTATCACTTTGAAGCATTATGCTTACTTCAACATGTCCAGAAGAACACAGATCGCTACCAAGTACATTTTCCAATTTTTGGCTCAATTGACTGAGAATTTCATCTTTATTTATTTGGGATTGTCCTTGTTCACTGAGGTTAGATTGGTGTTCAAGCCATTGTTGATCATCGTCACCTTTATCCTGATTTGTGTGGCCAGATGGTGTGCTGTGTTCCCATTGTCCAGATTCTTGAACTTCTTATACAGAGCCAGATTTGAGAAGTTCAACCGTGCCACCATCATCAACGGTGGTATCTCATCTCAATCTATTCCTGAAGAAATTACTCACTCTTACCAAATGATGATCTTCTGGGCTGGTTTGAGAGGTGCTGTCGGAGTTGCTTTGGCTTTGGGTCTTCAAGGTGAAGCCAACTCCACCTTGTTGGCTACCGTTTTAGTCGTGGTGGTGCTTACAGTCATCTTCTTCGGTGGTACTACTGCCTCCATGCTTGAAATCTTGGGTATCAAGATTGGATGTGTGGATGAGCACGATGACTCTGACGATGAGTTTGATATTGTCGCACCAAGACTTACAGTTGGAGGCAACTTGAACAATCCAAACGTTATGGGTAGCAGAAGAAACGCTCCAAACACAAGCTACGCCAATCGCTCAAACAATACCAACTCCTATCGTAACAGTGGTTCAAATATTTCTTTGCCATATTTAAAGAGTTCAGGCAGTCAACACTCGCTCACCAACTCTGCTTCGGACCTTCTCAATGACGATGAAGAGTTCAACACAAGCGACGTTGATGACTTGTTGACAGGATCTGCTAACCGCGGAAACTTAGAGACATCCCATGCAGCCACCGCAGCCATCGCTCAAAAGAACAGCGGTATGTTGGGCGCTTTCTTAAGTGCTGAGGAACATGCAAGATGGTTCACCAAGTTCGATGAAGAGGTCTTGAAACCTGTTCTTCTCGATATAATTCCTAACCAAGGTTCAAGCGATGGTAACAACAATGGCGGAGATAGTGACGCAAGTCGGAATGCTTAGGAGTGCTGATGGACATATAAAAGAAATGCACATCCTTTAGTAAAGCTTAGCTCTTTGCGTATGTGCCTGTTTCTGTTGTTGAGCGATCGATGCATCAATTACCCATTTGGCAAGTTTGAATGCTCTCGAAGACAACAGCAAATCGTTAAGCTTGAAGTTGTACTTAACACAAAGCTGGAAGAACTCATTCATCGTCAAGTCATGCAACAAAGCGATCAAATGATGTTTAGTTGCTTGCTCGTCACGGCGAAGTTCCGGCGAAATATAGACTGATGCAGGTAAAATATCGGTGTAGTTAGCACAAACACGAATTGGTCTCTCCAATAAATTGAGCACTTCGCTGATATGTGCGTTTGTAATAGTATTACTTCTGTCTTCTTCAACAGCGTGCATCAAGAGTCCCGTAAGGGCAAGAACGGCGTTACCGTAATTGACAGGATTAATGACTCTAGACTCAGTGTCTCTCTTGATGGTAGTTCTAAAGAAAACTCCCACGTTTGATGCAAGGAACTTCTCGTGGTACACGATAGCGGACTTTTTCAAGCCTTCCACCTTTTGGGCCATAGAAGCAGGCTCCGATTGTGGAGGACTTATGTATGCAATGGCGTATTTTTTCAATGGTGTCCACACACGAGCAAGAAGTTGATTAGCCAAAGGAGACTTTTGGAACTTCTCAATGTATGTATACAATGGCTGTTGCTTGGTGGAGTTGTCGTACTTCTTCATTGGGCTCAGTGTAGCACTGATTGCGTTTTGAGTAGTGTCGTTTGCGGAAGTATCGAAAGAGTTTCCAAAAATTGACTTATCTTGGCTGTAGGTGTTAGTGTTTGCTTCTTCTTTGACGCTCAATTGTGCGTTTTTAAGAGCATCCATGTCAGCCTTAGATCTGTAGTTAACTCTCGATGAAACGTTCTTAATAACGAGTCCACACTCGTCCAATAAAGCTGGCCACACAAAGCCACCCTTGACATGTGCATTATAAAGGGCATTACGTCTCTTGATGCCTTCACTGTCGGTGCTATTAGCAAGGAAAGCCAATTCTTGGAAGGCAGTCAAACGAGCCAATTGGTTCTCTGGCTCAACATCACGAAGACCCGAAAGAAGCGTGCTGATTGGATCAGAACTGTAGCTACTGATTGGAACCTTTCCATCCAAGCAGCCAATGGTAGCATAGATACCATAGATGTGGTTAACAAGCTCCCAAGAAGCAAACACAAAGAACGAGACGAAATTGACATTAATCAAAGTCTTTGGATGGATATGGAAGCGTGGAATAGACGAGTCAAGCGAGAGAAGGGCAAATATGAGCCAATTGACCTTGTAAATGATGGAACGAGCAATGAAGTAGATCACTGGTGCAGCAATAGCTGAGAAGACGTTGAAAGCCACAGAATTAGCGAAAAGAGGACCCAAACTGGTGAAAAGCACCGATTCTGGCTTCACTGAGTTGACTCCATATCTGAATTGAAGTCTGTTTCTCTGGAAAACAATGTGTTGGATGGTATACACCAAAGCAACAAAGTATGCATGGAACCAAAAGTAGACCCACTCATCGTTGATAGCAGGCTTGTGACGGTACTCCTTAGCCACCACGTAGTATTGGCCCAACAATGGGAGTTGGGATAAAAACACTCCAAAGGCAATATATGACGAAGCAACGAAAAATGCCAAGGTCACTAAGAAACGACGAGTAAACACACTTTGAGCAATGTGTTGCGCCAATGTTTTCGCCGAGGAATACTCCACGGTAGAATTCTTATTTCGACAAATCTTAACAAGCCATAGAGATGTGAAAATCAATGGTGCCCTGTAAACAGTGGCCACTAGACTCCACCAAAAGCCGCCATAAGGAACATTCAACACCACACTCAAGACTATGGCTAATAGAATGACGATCTTGTTGAGATAGCGCAATCTTTTCAGGAGAACTTTGTTGAAGTAATATTGGTAAGAGGTGATTCTCTTATTTTGGGCATCCTGGAAAGACATCGCCAATGGAGAGGTGGAATTGGTTGGGGTCACTAAGGAAGAAGAAGTCGATGGTGATAGTTGGTGCAGGATATACATCGGAGTACTGGTTACATGAGGGAACAGTAGGGGTGTGCCATTTATCATCTATATACAAGTCTTATGAGCTGTGATTGAGGTTAGTTTGGGCCTCGCGTCTCATTTTCTCCACTTCTCCACTCAATGTGTCCTTGACGGTGTCGAGTCCCGCTTGGCCATCGATCTCACCGAATGCGGCATCCTTGATCAATCTTTCACTGGTCTTAGTGTTGGTGTAAGAGTTGTGGAAGCCGAAAAGCTTATCTTCGATCAATCTTTCGGAGCTCTCGAATCTGCCAACCTTGATCTCAAAGGCTTCTCTGATGGCATTGTCCAATTCTTCCTCAGTGGTGATGAACTTGCCTGCAGCATGGTAGAGGTCCAACAAGTCAGTAGCACGAGCCTCCATGTTCTTCAATTCTTGACCCTTTCTGTTGAGGGCACGCTTCTCATCCAAGAGAGCTTGCTCCTCGTCGGTTCTTGGTCTCATGATTGGTCCCTTCAAGTAGGAATCGAGCGTAGGTAACGTCATCTCAGTAGCTTGTGACTCTTTGTAGTGTTCTTGTTGACCCTTGTGTTTGTGCTCCAACTCCAACTTCTTTTGGTTCAAGGCTTCGATCTTCTCGAGTCTCTTGGCCTCGCTCAAGTATGCATCCTTCAAGTGTTGTCTTCTAATCTCGTCTCTTTGGACTTTCCACAACTGTTCCTCAGTCAAGGTAGATTTGTCGACATTTGGAGCCTTGGCCTCGATGTAGTTCTTGATTCTCTCTTCCACAGTGATCACTGGCTTCTCAACCGGCTTGCGGTGGAAAACAAAGCCCTTTCTCTTGGGGAGAGGCACACCTTCAGCGTAACCTTGTTCGATCTGAGCCTCCTCTTGTCTTTCGTGCTCAGTCTTGGGCCTGATGGGATTTTTTTTGAAAACCGGACGCACCGGAGGCAAGATACCCGATTTGCCTCCGAACTTGATTGTTCTTTTGCCTAGGGCGGTCAGGGTGGGACGCATGCTGGTGGAGAGTAGTTTGTTAGTAGAAAAAACTTGAGAAAAAGATGGTCGTGCGAGTCGCACACTTTTGGTGTAGTAGGATGTGGGCCATTCAGAGCACCATATTAATTTTGAATTTTTTATAATCTTTAATTTTATTTCTGTGTTTTTTTTTTTGAAACGACGGGGAATTTTTTGTTATTTCATTTGTCTACCTCTTTATCTAATTTTCCTTCCATTTTACCTTTATTTTTCTGTGTGCTCATGGTTAGTGAGACCTACTATGGACTCACTTAAGACCCACTATAGACCCACTATAGGCTCAATAATGACCCACAGACTCTATAATATTTACCTTACCCCCCATGTTTCATACATGGCTGCCAGCGCAGCTTTATTAATTTTTTTCCCTCCAATTTGGTGCTGGAACAAATTCATCATCAATGCACTTTTTTCACCCTCCGAGAGCTCTTTCTTCTCTTCATGGTAAAACTCCAAAAGCTTTTTTGGTGTACCAAAATGGTTCTGGATCATGACTGCTTTTTCTAACGATATGCCTCTTACCAGCATCAACATCAAAATAAACATTTCTTTGACTGTCATCATATGCGTTTTGGCCAATGTGGCCTGGTAGACTGCAAATGTATGGACACATTCGTATGGCTTCTCTTTATCTTCGAATTCTTGACGGAACGACTCAAGCATATCGAGATACTCGCTTTGATGGTTCACTGTTTGTGGTTTAAGAACAACAAGACGAGTTGTGGCGTACTTCTCTCTCAAGACATCGGTCATTCTCACTAGCCACTCAATCGTATCATCAGTACGTCTGAATCTTTGCAAGAACAAGTTCGAGACAGTCATCACCATCGAAATCGATGTTTCAATTGCTTTTCTCATTTCCATGATTCTCTCAACATCACCAAGTCCACCTTCTTCGACTAAATAGTAAACATTTTGTATACCTGACTTTCGAAGTCTATTCTTCTGTTCCACGAATCTTCCATCTCTGATAGACATAGCCAAATCATCAAGTCTCTTTCTTTCGCAAACATAATTCAATGTAGCCTCTCTACCAGTCTTTTTGTGCTTTGCGATCCACAAAACATCTCCAACAGACAAGCTTCGGACGTCACATTCGACGTTATGTGAGGTGATCCGTCTTTGGAAGAAATCTCTCTCATTTTGCGATCTGATCTCTCTGTTATCAATCAATAACATAATGTCGTAATCCTCAGGTGTCCAGATATCGTACGGGACATCCTCGAAGATCTTATTATCAACATTATGACGCTTGTGCTGTAGTGGACTTGTTGGAGACTCATTGGGAACAAATAAATTTGCAGATACATCAGCACTTTTGTTTGTTGCAGGTGTGAATCTTACACCATTATCAAACGACATATCTGGCTCTTTTGTTGGTGAAGACTCAACTCCTTCCTGCTGAATGATGGCCAGTGCCATATTGAGTCCAGTATCAGTAAGAACATATACTTTGGGTGCACGGCCAATACAGTCGACTAACTCCCTTTTGAGAAGAGTTTTGATTCCATCCCATGCAGAATAGAAGTCTCTGGCAGCAGGATTTGATGTGAACGAACTATCACAGTATGATGTAGCTCCAGCGATCACATCCTCCTTCCTTAGCCCTCTTCTTGCTTTGTCCTTCAAGTAGAGAGACACCATGATTGCCCACGAGCCAGATCTTCTCTTAGGTACCCAATTATTAGTTCTGCGCTTCTTTTTCTGGCCTTCATCATCAAGTTCCTGATGACGCTTTCCACCTTCTTTCTCTGCAACATAATTCTCAAATTCTGCTGGTGGAGCAAGCCCATTCTCCTCACAATGCTTCTTAAGCTTCGCACAAAGCATAAGAAAGATCTTCTCTCCAACAAACTGGATACTTTTGAGTTCTTTTGGCTTCGTGATTGGATCTGGATAACTCTTCACTTTATCTAGAGCTTTTCCGTAAGCATAGGCCAATTTTGACCCTTTTTTCATAAGTTCGTCTGCCCGACCCTCTAGCCATTCGGCAAAGAGCAGATTTAGGTCGAGATCACTGTTTGACTCGCTCATGGCTTTGTTTACATGAACCAGACGTGTTTCTCTAAACAGTGTTAGTTCATAGGAGTGTATATAGCCTATACATCCATCAAATCTATACCCCCATTGATCTGTGCCAAAGTGATGTATTGAGATCGAAAAAAATATAGAAAACCTCTTATTGGACCTTAAAGTCTATAAGAAACTAATTCAAAATTGACCCACTCCACATTTGTATGAAATTCACCATATGTCAATTGTCCTGATATAATGGTACTGCATACAAACAAACACCATCAGTATAGATGCTTATCCTATATTAACTTGCCATAAGTAAATTATATACATAAATGTCGTTTCGAAAAAACGACAATGGTCAAACAAGAAAGAGACGTCTAGATTTATCAGACGACGAGAATGACACACCTAAAAATGCCATTAATAAAAGCGGTCTTGGTGGTGAAATCCATCCACTCTTAAGAGATATGGTATCTGTACCAAGCGTTCCTAAAAATCACAATCCTTTAAAGCAAAACACACGGAGTATATTCGATCCAGCAGCTTTGAATCCATATTTGGACCAATCAAGTTTCAGTGCTCCAACTCACAAGCCTAGACCTTTCAGTTTGAATCCAAAAGGTAAGTTCATAGCACAAGGTGAAGAGCTACGAAACAAAGCAGAATTGCAAAGGGAAGAAGATGCAAGAATCGCAGAAATCAAAGCTAAAGGACTTCTACCGGATGAGAACATTAGAGAAGTGTTATACAAGCCAAGATTCCCTCCATTAATTGAATGGTGGGATAGACCATACCTTGAAACTAGACTGTACAAGGGATTCTATGACAAAAAGAAAGAACTTATTTTGGACAGTGAAGATGCTCCAGTGACAATTTATATTCAAAATCCTGTTCCAATCCCAGCACCTTGGGAGAAACCTACAGATGAACAAAAGGCCATGTATTTGACCAAGAAAGAGATGAAAAGGGTCCGTCGAAATGAACGACAGGCAAGACACAAAGAAAAGCAAGATCGTATTCGTTTGGGACTTGATCCACCACCACCACCAAAAGTCAAATTATCCAATTTGATGAATGTTCTTACGAATGAGGCCATTAAAGATCCAACTGGTGTTGAGATGAGAGTCAGGAAGGAAGTTGAAGACCGTTTCCAGAAACATATGGAGGAAAACGAAAAGCGTAAATTGACTCCAGAAGAGAGACATGCTAAAATTGAACAGCAGCATGAAAAAGACTTGGAGAAGGGCTATTACACTACAGTCTATAGAGTGGAGAGTCTTGAAGATCCACAGCAATTCTTCAAAGTCGATATGAACGCCAAGCAGGTGGGCTTGTTTGGAATAATTTTGAAAAATCCAAGGTTTAATCTTATTATCGTTGAGGGTGGAGCAAAGTCCATCAAGTTCTACAGAAAACTCATGACTCAACGAATAAAGTGGGATGAGTCCAAGAATGGAGTTGATGTTTCTGGAAACAAATGCAAAATTATCTGGGAGGGTGAATTGAAAGAGTTGCTGTTTAAAAAGTGGTCTCCAATGTATACTAGTGACGATGAAGAGGCATACAAAGTGCTTAATAAGTTTGGCCACGAAAATTACTGGAGAGAGGCATGCAATGAAAATTGATGATGAAAAATTGAAATATTTTAGCATGGCATAGAATGATAAACGAAACAAAGGAGTAAGTCTCCGATCAGTAAGTTGAAGACACTTGATAGGCTCAGATCAAGCTCGAATCCCGTTACCATCCAATCTCAAAGATTGAAGTGATTCCGAAAATTCAACATCATCCATGGTCTTAATTTTATTGCACCTCAAATCGAGCAGTCTCAAAGACTGGGGAAACACTGCACCCTCGAGAGTCATGATTTTGCAACGAAACAAGCTGAGCAGCTTTAGTGATTCCGGGAAAGAGACGCCTCCAAGGCTCTCAATAACGTTTGAGCTCAAGTCGAGAATTTCCAAATGTGTTGGGAACTCGACACCTTCTAATGATTCAATACTATTGGATTTAAGGCGGAGATCTTTCAATGATTCTGGGAAGACGACACCATTTAATCTTGAAATCCGGCAATAAGACAAGTTTAGCATTTTGATGGAATTTGGAAACACAACGCCCTCAAGGCTTTCAATATGATTACCTTTCAAATGAAGGCTCTCCAATCCCTTTGGGAAAATTGCATTCTCGATGCTCATTTCATTGTCCCCCAAGTTGAGGGACTTCAAATTCTTGGGGAAGAACACCCCGTCCAAATTTAAAAGTTTGTTTTTTGGCATAACAAGCTCAACCAAGTTTGATGGTAGTCTAATTCCTGACATAGTTTGAATAGACAAACCTGTCAAGTCTAAGTGTTTGAGCAGTTTGGGAAATGTCATGGCGTTGACGCTTTCGATGTCGTTAAATGAAATCTCAAGACTCTCTAAATTATCAGGGAAGCAAATTCCTTCCATAGATTCAAGCTGATTGCCACTCAAACACAACAGTTTGAGCTCTTTTGGCCAATCGATAGCGGCTAATTCATCGAGGTCCAATGCAATCGCCTCAATATGGAGGTGTCTTAAACTCCGCAACAAATTGACCTGTTCAATGTCAAATAAACATTTATCAACACTCAAAACTTTCAAAGTCAGAGGAAGCTCACTCCAGAACTTTCGAATATTCACACATTCCAAAATTTCAAGGTTGGAAGGAAGGTGAATTTTCTTGTACCCTGGACCATTCGTTATTGCAACATCTCTCAAAGATGTAGGCCAATTTTTGGGAAAATTAACCTTATACCTTGCCAGTTTGTCATGCTGAAATGCCCTCTCATTGAACTTCAATGTGATATCTTCGAGTCCAGAGGGGGCCTGAGACATGTTGAGGTCACTGGAGATATCCAATGTCAAACTCCTGACATTTTTTATAGATATCTTAGATGAATAATTTTCAATATCAGCAGATTTCCCGTCAAAAATCACCGTTGGAATTTCACAAAAAAATCTTGGATATTTTTGAAGTATCATGTCGAACTTTCTGTACTGAGAATCGGCCTTCAATGACCCCAACTTCAATTCCAAAGAATTGATTCTGATCCTCTTGGGATCACCAGCTACTCTAGCAAGCTTCTCAACAGAAAATCCATTCTCAGAGTCACTTGGAAATACAAAATTTGTTTGTGCCATTTTCTTCAACGCTTTCAGCTCAACCATTCACGGTGCTAAATTCTTCAATCTTGAGAAGGAAAGATGCTGCAAAATTGTATCAACAATATCTTCAGGAAGAACTGATAATGTTATCAAAATACATTAGGGGTCGTCATTCTTCAGGGTGAATTACTTTGCCCGACCTTATAGACGATAACCTTGTCAAAAAGGTTAATGGTTATGGGCCAAAAATCGAAGGCAGATCTTGAGATTCTGTTGCATCTGACGAGAGATATAGCACCTATTGCTTGTTTTCGAATCATATCATTTGACCAAGTGAAGCCTAGGGAATTACACTTGAATAATTGATAGCTTAATGTTTATGGGCCATACCCCACGGCTAAAGATGATCAGAGCTGGAATTGAGACCAAATACATGAGAGATACGAAGATTACATAATCCCAAGACTGACTTTAAAATAACATTTGCAACATATTTGTTTGAAACCGTTGTCATGCTGATTCACAAAAGATGGTCATAAAACACCATTTTGCGAGTAGCTTTCGACCTTTGAGCAGAACCTTGATGGGGTGCTCTTTGGTTAATTTGTGCCTTGAAAGCCTAAATTGGTTTAACACGCGAGTTCACGGCCGAGCGTGGAGTGTTTATATCTCCATAGAAATTCTTCGCTTCAAAAGTGTGTAATTAGGAAGGTTCCACTTGAATTTACTCGAAAAACCATCTTCCAAGAACAATTCTTTCAAACTGATTGGTAATCTAAGGTGACTGTACTCTGCCAGTGAATTCTCATCGAACTTTAACCTTAATCTTATCAAATTTGGGGGAAATTTTAGTTCTGCTGAATCTTGATAGCTAATTAGGTGGAGGTCCAAGGATATCAAGTTTTCAGGAATGGTTATTTGTGGCCAATCCCAAATGTAGCACCCCTGGAGACTTAGTTTTCTAAGGCTGTAAGGAAAGTGCATTTTCTGAGTACCATCTGATCCATTCCCGAAGCTTTGATCGAGTGCTGTTAATTTATAAAATTGATTGGCACTCAAGTTGAGAATTTCGAGCAGAGGTGGAATGACAAAAATCTTCAAAGTGGTAATTCCGTTATCTTTAAGATCAAGGATTTTAAGAGTACTGGGAAAGACGGCTTTATCAAGGTCCCGTACCTTATTATGTGTCAAATGAAGGATCTCCAATCCTTGCGGAAACTTAACACCTTGTAGGCTGGAAATGCAATTTCCGATTAGGCGCAAGGATTTCAAGTGCTTGGGGAAGACCACATCAGCTAGATTGTCAATTTGGTTTTTCTCCAAATTAAGATGAATTAAATTCACAGGAAAATTGATCGAGTTAATATCAGTTATCCCACATTCGGATAGATTGAGCTCCACAAGATCTTCTGGAAATCTGATGCCATTGAAGTTCCCAACTTGGAAACGTAAATCCAAACGACGCAAAAATTTTGGCCACTTAAAATCTATGATATCTTTTCGAGTAAAATAAGAACTTCTGATGCTTAATGCAACTAAATGTTTCATTGGAGTGAGCTTATCGAAGGAGAAAATACAATTTTCAAGCTCTAGTATTTCGATACCAGGGGGAAGCTCGTTCCAAAAGTCATATACTTTGCGACAAGTAAGCTCTTTGAGCGAAGAGGGAAGCTGTATTTGCTTCGACCCATACTGAATCTTCATTGATTCCAAAGATTTGGGCCAGTTTCCTTGAGTTTTGACTCTCGGAAAATTAATTAGTAGAAGGTTGATTTTCTTGAGGTTTGGAGGAAGTTTGGCCACATTGATATTATTTTCAACTCTTAAAAACAAGGAAACAACATTTTTAAGCGAATTGGCTGCAGCATACTTCCAGTATTCAGTGTGACTAGCATTGATATGTAATTCAGGGACCTTGGGAAATTCGTCACCGAAATCGTCGCATAATTTGTCAAATTTCTTTAAGTTCTTGCGGCTGAGCAAATCAAGACAAAGTTTTAAAGAATAAACGTCGAATTTTCCCCAAGTCAACATCGAGCGAAGATTAGAAACTGCAGTAAATTTATTTCCAAAATTTGCCGGAAATGTAAGCTTCCGCTTGGGTTTTTTTGGTTTTTCTTGATCGCTCGAGTTATCTACCTCCTTTGATTTTTCTTGGTCGCTCGGGTATTCCACCTCCTTCGGTCCAGCTTTTGAGCCCCTCAAGTTTAATTTCAGTTATAACTTTTGTATTACTTCACCTGGGAATTGGTACCACCTCATCTTGCTGATGGAAGATTCAATGAAGTTGGCTGCAAAATAGTCTACTTGGGTGCAAGCATTCTTATATATACGCTGCCTAGCAGGTACACATTAAAAAATTTTATTTAGTCTATTGTTCTGCTTAGGTAAGAATAGGTATGTGGTAGGATAAACACATCAGGATTAATGCGATGCTTTTGTGAAATAAAACAGGCTATTTTGTGTGTTTGTTGTCTGAGTAACTGAACAATGCGACATTCCTAAAAATGTTTAATTTATGGCAAGTGAAGATGAAATCAGTCTCATTATTCACTACAAAAAAAAGATGTATTGTCTTTTAATAAAATGTTAAAAAGCTTACTTGCTTCCAATTTACATTTGAAGTGTTTTTCCATCTGACTCTGTTTTTATAAATCGCAAGGGAGCAGAGATCAGGTCTGGCTATACCTACCTTACTGGAGGTCGCGTAAGGTCACTTGAGGCTACTCAATCTCACGCAAATTTACACTTGGATCCCTGTTTCACAAAGGGCAATTAAGCTAATCTAAAGATGCATACTTTCTGATAAACCCCTCTATTCTCGTAGAAACAAACTTTGTGTTCTGGACCTCCAATTGTCTCCGAGAAGCACGATTTGGCGCTTTTTCTCTGAATTGGAATGTGGTGAAGTGTATTCCTGCAACTCTTAGAGTTTCATCCTGCCCACTATGCTGATACTCCATGCTTGATATATGGATTTGCACAATACCATTTACAGCAAGACCTCGCCCGTAAAGTATAATGGGTTTCTCATCAAATTGAATCCTGCTCACTTTTAAAGCTTTTAGCTCATTGCCCGTTTTTCGAAAATCAATTTTTATTTCTTATTTGATGGACTGTATGGGTGATAACTTGATCCCAAGAATAAGATGTGCAGCAAGTAAATGCTATTACAGTTCCCAATCTGAGAGATCAACTGGTCCAGTATAACCATGCGCCTCAATTCTGTCTAGCTCTGGGAGATCCCATTCAACTCTATCCGAGAAGCCATTCTCTAAGTACAAGTATTCAAGCGTGGTTGGTAGTTCGAGGTCACTATATTTTGCCAGTGAATTTTCGGGGAACTTTAACCATAACCTTGTTAAATTTGATGGAAACTCTAAAACTTCTGAGTCCTCAAGGCTGTCAAGGTCCAAGGATAACAAACTTTCGGGTGCGACTATTCTTGACCAATCATCAATGGAGCAACCTTGGAAACTTAAAATTCTGATGCTAGATGGAAATGGCAGTCTTAGAGTCCCACCACATCTCATCCCATAACTTCGCTTGAGTACCGATAATTTTCTGATTGGGTTGTCACTTAAAATGAGAGTTTCAAGGCGAGGTGGAATGACAAATTCTTGCAAAGTCTTAATGCAATTATCCTTGAGGTTTAGTATCTTGAGCGTTTTAGGAAAGACATCTTTATATATCCTTCCCACGTTATTGTGGCTCAAAAGAAGGGATTCCAACTCGAGTGGAAATTTCACACCTTTGAGGTTGGAAATACAATTCTTAGTAAGACGCAACCATTTCAAATGTTTGGGAAAGACCACACCAATTATATTGCTGATGTGATTCATCTCCAAATCTAGCTTCTCTAATTTGCTCGGCAACATCATGGAGTCGATGTTCTCAATCTCACATTTGGATAGATCGAGCTTCTCAAGATTTTCAGGAAATTTGATACCAGTTAATTCCTTAATTGGGAAACGTAAACTCAAATAACGCAAGTTTGCCGGCCACTCAAAATCTAGAAGATCATCGTGAATCATCACTTGATTCTCAATCTTTAGATCGACCAAACAGCTCAATGGTCTAAGCTGACGTAGCTTGAAGTAGCAAGAATCAAGCTCTAGTTTCTTAAGACTCACAGGAAGCTCGCTCCAAAAGCTAACAACTTCATAGCACGAAAGCTCTCTAAGCGTGGGTGGAAGTTTTACCGCATTAGATCCATTGTAAAGCTTCATTGATCTCAACGATTTAGGCCAACTATTAGGCCAGCTTCCTGGAGTTGCTTTCAAAAATTTTGTGAATGAAAGAGTAATCCTCTCGAGTTTGGGAGGGATATAGGTCACGGTGAAACGCCTCTCAACACTCAAAGACAAACTGACAACATTCTTGAGAAACCACTTAAAGCGATTGTATCTAGCCTGACATCCCACAAGCTCCACTTCCGGGATTGTTTCAAAATACTCTATGTAATCATCGTATAGATTGATAAATTGCATAAATCCTTTTTTATTGAGCAAATCAAACCGAAGCTGCAAAAATTTGATCTTGAAATCTTCTTCGGCTAGGCTGCAAAGGTTCTCTATACAATCATAATCGTCATCATCTTCATCAACATCTTCGAAATCTTCCGGAAAGGAGAGTTTTATTACACTTTTTGTGAAACTTTTTATATCCTCATCATCATAATCCCTGGACCAACTCGTCGAGTCTTGCGAGTTCAATTGGTCCGCGATGGTATCGTATACTCTCAGGGGAAGCTCATAAATCGACATTTCTCTTGATGCAGTTTTAATGTTTCATTTACCAGCTCTGGGAAACATTCCCTCTTTAAATATTCGGTAATTAGCATACTTTTGTGTAAGGGTTCGCCGATAGCGGTTTGAGCACTTTTGATTAATCTATTGTTTCGATAAATTGGTGAGTATGAGTTCACTAAACATCAAATTTGACAAACAAAATGCGTGTCTTCTAATGATTTAGAAACATGCCGTTCAAATCACTGCCACAGAACGTATTATATCTTATATTTGTGGCCTACTGATGGTACTCATTGGTGATATAAATCACAAAATACATAATCATAAAGGATGGCAACAAGATGAAAAAAAAACAACCAAAGATCAAGAATAAAGTTTTGAAAGTGAATTCAATTGTGGGATGATAAATGAGGCTGGGTCTAGCCTCCTCCGCTTTCTGGATGTGGTCTAAAGTTACCTAGGGACCGAGTCTGGATTTCTCCTCTTCCTGAAGGTAGCATAAAGTTGCCTAATATACTATAATTTGCACAATTCCAATACATGACCGTTCTAAAAGTACAAGTATTCTAACGTAATTGGTATTTCGAGGTCACTGTATTTTGCCAGTGAGTTTTCCGGGGAATCTTAAGCGTAACCTTGTCAAATTTGAGGGAAACCTTAAATCTCGCGAGTCTTCAAGGCTGTCAAGGTCCAAGGATAACAAGCTTTCAGGTGCAACTATTTTTGACCAATCTTCAATGGAGCAACCTTGAAGATTCAACTTTTGAAGGCTGGAGGGAAAATGCATTTTCAAAGTGCCATCAGATTTCTCCTCAAAGCTTTGACTAAGTGCTGATAAGTTTCTGACTGGATTGGCACTCAAGTTGAGAGTTTCAAGGCGAGGTGGAATGACAAACCCAGATAGGGAGTCAATTAAATTATCTTCGAGGTCAAGAATCTTAAGTGTGTCAGGTAGAACAGCTTCATCCATCCTTTCCACCTTATTACGAGTCAAAACAAGGATCTCCAACTCTTGTGGAAACTCAACATTTTGAAGGTTAGAAATGTAATTTCCGCCTAGTCGCAAGGTCTTCAAATGTATGGGGAAGCCCACACCGACTAGACCGTGAATCTGGTTTTTCTCTAAGTTGAGCTTTTTCAAGTTCCTCGGCAAAATCATCGAATAAATGTCTTCAATCTCACATTTGGATAGATTGAGCTCTTGGAGGGTTTCGGGAAATTTTATGCCGTTCAAATTTTTGATTTTGGCCTGTAACTTCAAACAACGCAAGTTTGTTGGCCACTCAAGATCCATCAAATCACCTTGACCCATAATTCGGCTATAAATGTTCAAATGAGTCAACGAGCTTAATGATGCTAATTGACGTGGGTTGAACAAACAGGATAAGAGCTCTAGTTTCTCAAGACTGCTAGGAAGTTCATTCCAAAAGTTAAACATTTCATCACATAAAATTTCTTTGAGTCTGGGTGGAAGTTTTACCACATTAGTTCCACCCAAAATTTTCATTGACTCTAACGATTCAGGCCAGCTTGGTGGCCAACTATTGGGACGACCATTTAAAAACCCTGAAAATGAAAGTGTGATACTCTTGAGTTTGGGAGGGAATTGAAATACGGAGAGACGTCTATCAATGGTCAACGACAAACTGACCACGTTTTCAAGTTGTCGCCCGTAATGATTGTATCTAGCCTGACTCCCCACTAGTTCCACCTCCGGTATTGCTTTGAAGTAACCCACAAATTCATGGTATAAATTAAAGAATTGCTCAAATTTTCTATGACTGAGCAAATCGAACCGAAGTTGTAAAGATTTGATCATAAAACCTTCGTCAGCTAGTTTGTATAGGTTCCATTTATTCTTTGTTTTCCCAAAATCTCCGGGATATGTAAGTTTTAACTTACTACTCACTAGAATTTTCATACTTAGGTTGTTCGTGGCCATGGCCAACTTCTTCAAGGCTTGGTTGTCTAATTGCTGCAAAATGTTATCCACAACTTCATTTGGGAGCTTATCAATTGACATCTTTCTTGGTGCAATATTGGAGGTTTCTAAATTTCTGATCTCAGGAGAAAACTCCCTTTCAAATAATCTACAGTCAATTCGCCAATATGGGTAAAAAGCAACGTTTCGGCAATTCTAGTTTCCTATTTTCTCAGATGTAACGAGGGGTATGTGATTAAATAAGCTTCAAATTCAGAAGGAAAAGAAAGATGGCTTCAATTCATGAAGGGGAACGGTGTTTGTTTCGTGAGTGTAACATAAAGTATATCTAGGATCTGCTGGATAGACCCCTTAATCATGCAAACCTCCAAACGTTGGTCTAAAAAAGGACTTAAATGTAGCTGAAGAGAATAAAACGTTTTGAGATAGATTATGCAATTGTGGGACAATGGTATAGACTGAGCCTGGACTTTTCCCCTTACTGGAAGTGACGTAAACTCGCTTAAGAGCACTGTAAATTGCGCAATTACACACAATAGCGGTCTGAGCAGACAAAGTAAATCGACAGAAGCCTTGATCATTCGGTCATTTCCATTATGTATTTATGGATATATTAGACAAATGCACAAAACATTCACAACAAATCCGATATAGTGTAATGGCTATCACAGTCCGCTCTCACCGGGCAGATCGGGGTTCGATTCCCCGTATCGGAGTTTCAATTCTTTTTTGCTTTCATACCCTCCAAATTATCTTTTTAAAAATTCCTTTCACTTTTTATTGAAATGTATTTTGTACTTCAATATTTGCATAGGTCAATGGATCCTCATTTCCAAGTAAAGAGTCTGTTCCTGATCTGATGGGTGCAAATCGACACCCGTACCCCACACACCTCCACCAATGTTAAGTGCGAACGAATCTTATCCGACCACCGGTTCTTCCTTATTACTATCACAAAATGGGTGCTGCTTACACTATTTTCGGCAAACAAGTCCAACCACATATTGTAAGTTTGATTAATTGATCCATTCCATTGAATATTATACTAATTCCAGCTCGCACTTTTGACCTTGGGTTCCGTTGGAGCAATTGCCGCTTGGCCACGTACCAAGGCTCCAGCTGAGGCTGCCCCAGCTGTTGTCCAAGACACTTCTTCCAAAGACGAGGAGTTTGACCTCGAGAAAATCATCAGGTATGTTTCTTTTAAGATTCTGGAGTAATTGATATACTAACAATCTAGCGACTTCACTAAGGAGGAGGCCAAATAAACTATTAAACTATTCAATGCAATTGTATAGACAATGAAAGATATGAGAAAGTGATGTAGCCTGAGAAGAAAGGTGAGAGTGGTGGGCGAGGATGTGTGATTTTAATTCATTGATTGGTCGTAGGTGATGAAGAGCAATTGACTTATGTGGGGAGGTCGGAATGAACGAGCTAATGATAGAGACTACCAATTGAGCAGAGGAGATGAAAAGGGTCAATTGCTTCCAGATGGAGATTTGAGTTAATTGGTGACTTCATAGTCAATTTGTTCGAATTGGATTGGTGATGGTCGTCCAGCGTGTCATTTGTAGTGCTCGCTTGACTTTAGCACACCTCTATTGAATAACCAATTCCAAGATGCTCTAGCTCAAGTTCTTGAGAATTTCAATATCTTGATTACTGTTACTAAACCGCCATTAACTTTACCCATTAAAGTCCTTGGTCTGATATAAGCGTGCGCATGGATGTCCTTCAGTAAAATCCCCTAAGGGACGACATCGATACTACCATTTTCTAGCTTCAACAATTCTCAATCACAGAAGACTTCCAAAAAATGAAAACTCCTACTGTGGCATCGCTTCCTAATTAGATCATAACAGAAGGTTGTGGTTGTTGTTCGTTGAAATGATTAGTAGCCCCGACCCAACTCTATTGATCGCTGCTTCGTTCGTTTCTATTGTTTTGCGCATACGACACTGTGTCTACCAGCCTTATTTATTAGGCATCATATTGGGTGCATTTCCAAATACACGCATCGTTATCAATACCGTTATTCATGATCTGTTTGACTTAAGGATGGTATTCGGTCAAATCGCCTCGCCTTTGCAAACAAGGTTGCCCTAATCGTCTTCTCAATTCGCGTCGCACTGAGCAGTCTCAACATCTGAGACAATTGGCTCAACATGGTCTACGTCTAACCCTGCCACGTCTTTCTAAGCGCATCCCCCAAAACGTCCCATCAATTGATCATAATCTCTGAATCTCCACCGCTTTGATTACCCTCAATATTGACTGGTTTCATTATGCTAATGCCTTTAATTCACTTAATGATGACTATCATCAGTTTAGTCGATAAAGTGCCTTCTTTTATTGATATTGGTTGTGAGTTCTATCTGGTGACTCCGATGTATCGCTCTCTCTAACGCGTAACTGTGTAATTTCAGACCAATCAATATTTCTTGCCCCACTAATGACACTTGATCAACTGATACCCAATTCTGAAATCATGTTACCCTTTTCACATTCTCTCCCCCGTCTCTAGCAACCTCCGACTCGGCGTCCTCACAGCCAGTTACCAAAGCAGCCGATTCGGAAACATACAAAGAATCAACCTTGCCCTTTTGGGATCATGCTGTGCGTCTACAATCTCGCATTATACAGTTGATGTTTACTTCGGCGGATGACAAATTGCTGGCTTTGAGAAAACTCGTAGAACAGAGCTAAAGACGCGGTCTTTTCGCCACTACGCGTATTAACACGTCTAGATACATTTATAAGCTTCAAAATAAGGTGTTTTCAAAGAAAAAACATCATTAAACGACGCCTGTTGTCGGTAAAATCGCCCTTCGTATGCGTGTCCGTCATGATGACTAAGACGTGTGCGCGTAACGCTACCTCCTGCACGCAGCCCAAATTCATCCGTTTACCTGGGACGTGACTACCCACTGTAACTTGATCAATTTTTGATGGATATCAGCAAAATTTGATATTCTAAAAATTCACGTTAATCTCAGTACAGCGTCGTTTTTCAAAATCAAAAAACCTGAAAATTGACCCCAATTACCGAGCCCTAAATTGTTCATCCGTGCCCTTGCTGCGTGTCGCATGTCGATGTTTTGATTCCTCTTCTTCTTCGAAATTGTGTGCATGACGCGTGGATACTATTTAAACACGTCCTTCGCCTTTTTTTCCTCTCCCTTCTGTACCCGTTTTTCAATGTACGTTTTCAAGAGAGACGGCCGTAAGGAGCCTGTGCGCTTCGACAAAATCACCGCCAGAATCCAAAGATTGTGTTACGGTCTTGACCCAGAACACGTTGACTGTGTTGCCGTTACCCAAAGAGTTATCTCTGGTGTCTACCATGGTGTTAACACCATCGAGTTGGACAACTTGGCTGCTGAGACTGCCGCCTACATGACCACCATTCACCCAGACTACGCTATCTTGGCTGCTAGAATTGCTGTTTCCAACTTGCACAAGCAAACCACCAAGCAATTCTCTCAAGTTTCTAAGATCTTGTACGAGTACATCAACCCAAAGACTGGTTTGCACTCTCCTATGATCTCCAAGGAGACTTACGACATCATCTGTGCCAACGCCGATGAGTTGAACTCCGCCATCGTCTACGACAGAGACTTCAACTACAACTAC
Source organism: [Candida] citri (assembly GCA_030571295.1). Lineage (NCBI taxonomy): Eukaryota > Fungi > Ascomycota > Pichiomycetes > Serinales > Metschnikowiaceae > [Candida] citri. Next base: position 1,285,306 of record JAJLXN010000002.1, on the reverse strand, counting down.
TTTGGTTTCAAGACTTTGGAGAGATCCTACTTGCTTAGAGTCAACGGTAAGGTCGCTGAGAGACCACAACACTTGCTTATGAGAGTTGCCGTTGGTATCCACGGTACCGACATTGAGCGTGTTATCGAGACTTACAACTTGATGTCTTCCAGATACTTCACTCACGGTTCTCCAACCTTGTTCAACGCTGGTACTCCAAGCCCACAGATGTCTTCTTGTTTCCTTGTGGCCATGAAGGACGACTCCATTGACGGTATCTACGACACCTTGAAGACCTGTGCTTTGATCTCCAAGAGTGCTGGTGGTATCGGTTTGCACATCCACAACATCAGAAGTACTGGTGCTTACATCGCTGGTACCAACGGTACTTCTAACGGTATCATTCCTATGGTCCGTGTCTTCAACAACACCGCTCGTTACGTCGACCAAGGTGGTAACAAGAGACCAGGTGCTTTCGCTCTCTACTTGGAGCCATGGCACGCTGACATCTTCGACTTCATTGACATCAGAAAGAACCACGGTAAGGAAGAAATCAGAGCCAGAGACTTGTTCCCAGCTCTTTGGATTCCAGATTTGTTCATGAAGAGAGTCGAACAAAACGGTGAGTGGACCTTGTTCTCTCCAAACGAAGCTCCAGGCTTGTCTGACGTTTACGGTGACGAGTTCGAGGCCTTGTACGAGAAGTACGAGAAGGAGGGACGTGGAAGAAGCACAGTCAAGGCTCAAAAGCTTTGGTACTCCATCTTGGAGGCTCAAACTGAGACCGGTACTCCATTCATGTTGTACAAGGATGCTTGTAACAAGAAGACCAACCAAAAGAACTTGGGTATCATCAAGTCTTCCAACTTGTGTTGTGAGATCGTCGAGTACTCTTCCCCAGAGGAAGTTGCCGTCTGTAACTTGGCCTCCATTGCCTTGCCATCTTTCATTGAGAAGGATGCTACCTCCTCTTGGTACAACTTCGACAAGTTGCACGAGGTTACCAAGGTTGTCACCAGAAACTTGAACAGAATTATCGACCGTAACTACTACCCAGTCCCAGAGGCTGAGAAGTCTAACAAGAGAAACAGACCAATTGCTCTTGGTGTTCAAGGTCTTGCTGACGCTTTCATGATGTTGAGACTCCCATTCGACTCCCAAGAAGCTAAGGAGTTGAACATTCAAATTTTCGAGACTATCTACCACGCCGCTGTCGAGTCTTCTATCGAGCTTGCTCAAGAAGAGGGTCCATACGAGAGTTACGAGGGTTCTCCAGCATCTCAAGGACTTTTGCAATACGACTTGTGGGACAGAAAGCCATCTGAATTGTGGGACTGGGACACTTTGAAGCAAAACTTGGCTAAGCACGGTCTTAGAAACTCCTTGCTTGTTGCTCCAATGCCAACTGCCTCCACCTCCCAAATTTTGGGTAACAATGAATGTTTCGAGCCATACACCTCGAACATTTACTCTAGAAGGGTTCTTGCGGGCGAGTTCCAAATTGTCAACCCACACATGTTGAAGGATTTGGTCGACTTGGGTATTTGGAACGATGCCATGAAGAACAACATCATTTCTAACAATGGTTCTATCCAAAACTTGCCAAATGTTCCAGATGAGATCAAGGCATTGTACAAGACTGTTTGGGAGATTTCTCAAAAGCACATCATCGACATGGCTGCCGACAGAGCTGCTTTTATCGATCAATCACAATCGTTGAACATCCACATCATGTCTCCAACCATGGGTAAGTTGACATCTATGCATTTCTACGGATGGAAGAAGGGATTGAAGACCGGTATGTACTACTTGAGAACTCAAGCTGCCGCTGCTGCCATTCAATTTACCGTTGACAAGAACTCCGCTGAGTTGGCTGGTAAGAGTGTTGCTGCATTGGAGAAGTTGAACCAAAGAAAATACATCACTAGAGGTTCTAGCAGAAGCGGGACAGCTTCCCCAAATGTTAGCGGGGTAAGCGAGGACGCTTATGTTGCATCCACCGGGCCATCCTCTTTGGAGAACTCTGTGGCCGAACTCAAGATCACTGAGGAGTCCTCGGATGCTGCACAACAAGGTGAGACCGCCACAGAAGGCGAGTCGGAGGCTGATATTTTTAGCGCAAAGGTCATCGCCTGCGCTATTGACAACCCAGAGGCATGTACTATGTGTTCTGGTTAATGGGAATGAAATTCCTCTGTATATTAGAATTGATATTTTCGTATATTTCCGTCTGTATATGTAAACTTTAAACCGTTGGATCGCCATAGCATAAAGCGGCACAAAGCCACAGAGAGCCACTCCATTATGAATAAATCCCGCGTGTTATAGCTGGTCATCACCTTACGAGGAAACCGCACCGCACAAAATGCCACTTATTATTTCCGAATATTGCCGTCTTGGGTCGAAGCCGCTCACTTGCATGGCTGCTTCGATCCTGCAATATTTTCCACGTCAAACTCTAAAGCCATTGTGCTCGTAACCACAATCTCTTATCAGCATAGCATTGTGTTGGCTATTCGTCAGGATGATTAGCGCGATAATCTGGGAATAATTCCCGCTTTCGCCAAGAAAAGTGACAATGTAAGGGATATGTCTCGAGGGCTACCTTGCATGTAATGTTATGACAGCTGAGTGGCTTCGCAGCTGGTCTGCTCTCCATGCAGAGGGTTGCAGCCGCATAAGCACCTGGCGGTTGGAACTGCCTATGACTCTATAGCGGCCCGGTTTGGGAGCGATAACGATAATGAAGCGATCTGATTTGCACGGTCCGTTTCCAGGCATATATATTTGCATCGTTAGCATTATTTTTTCAACTTCTCAGTTTTTTTCTTTTCATTTACTTCTGCATCCATGGAAAAAATCAGAGCTGTTCTCTCGAAAGAGCTGCGGGTCACGGAAACTGAGGAGAAGAACGTCTCCAGCGACTTCGGTGGAGAGGTTCAACTCGCCGTCTCCAAATCTGCTGAGTACGATCCAGTTGACAACGCTATCGCTGCCCAAATCTCCAACGATGAGTATGCCGCCGTCACTGTTGAGGACGATTCCCCATACCCGGAAGTCAGAGCATCCGTTCCATCTTCTGATGACCCACTGCTCCCACAAAACACTATCCGTATGTGGGTGATCGGTATGTTGTTGACCACTTTGGGATGTGGTATGAACTTGCTTTTCTCTTTGCACTCCCCATCGTTCTCCATCACTACTTACGTCACTTCCATTTTGGCTTATCCTATCGGTAAGGCCTGGGAGAAGTGCATGCCAAACATCAACATTTTCGGAGTTCCTTTGAACCCTGGTAAGTTTAACGTCAAGGAGCACACTATCATCACCATTATGGGATCTGTTTCCTTTGGTGGTGGTGCTGCTTACGCTACCGACATTCTTTTGGCCCAAAACAAGTTCTACGGTTCTGACTTCGGTGTTGGTTTCGCCATTTGTGCCATTTGGTCTACCCAAATTATTGGTTTCTCCTTGGCTGGTATGGCTCGTAAGATCTTGGTCGAGGCTCCATCTGCTATTTGGCCAGCTAACTTGGTCAGTGCTACTTTCTTGACCAACATGCACATGAACGTCAACCACGAGGCTAACGGATGGAGAATTTCCAGATTTGCTTTCTTCGCCTTGATCTTCACTGGTAACTTCCTTTGGTACTTCTTCCCAGGTTACATTTTCACCGCCTTGTCTTACTTTGCTTGGCCAACCTGGATTGCTCCAAACAACATCAAGGTCAACCAGGTTTTCGGATGTTCTACCGGTATGGGATTGATGCCAATCACTTTTGACTGGAACCAAATTGCTGGTTACATTGGTTCTCCATTGATTCCACCAGGAGCTACCATCCTTACCATCTTCTCCTCCATCGTCGTCATTTTCTGGATCGTGGTGCCTGCTGTGTACTACACCAACACTTGGTACTCCAAGTACATGCCATTGTCGAGTTCTGGATCTTACGACAGATACCAAAACACTTACAATGTGTCCAAGATTGTCAACAAGAAGACCTTGACTTTCGATGAGGCTGAGTACAAGAAGTACTCTCCATTGTTCTTGTCCTCAACCTTCGCCATTTCTTACGGTTTGTCCTTTGCTTCCATTATTGCTACTTTGGTTCACACTGTTTGTTTCCACGGTAATGATATCAAGAACCAACTTAAGCAAACTGAGAAGCCAGATGTTCATCTTCGTTTGATGAGACAAAACTACAAGAATATCCCAGAATGGTGGTACGGAATTGTCTTCCTTGTCGCTTTCGCTCTTTCCATTCTTACTGTGAGATACTGGCCAACCGAGATGCCTGTTTGGTCCTTGATTGTTGCCCTTCTCATTGCTATTGTTTTCTTGTTGCCAGTCGGTATCATTTACTCCTTGACTAACATCGCTGTCGGTTTGAACGTCGTCACTGAGTTCATCATTGGTTACATGGTCCCAGGTAAGCCATTGGCTATGATGTTCTTCAAGACCTTCGGTTACATTACCAACAACCAAGCTGTTACTTTCGCTCAAGACATGAAGTTGGGTCACTACATGAAGGTGGCTCCACGTACTTTGTTCTGGGCACAAATGTTGGCTACTCTCTGGGGTTCTCTCGTGCAAATCGGTGTTTTGAGATGGTCTTACGGTGCCATTGACGGTTTGTGTGACAGTGACCAAAAGAACAACTACACCTGTCCAAACGGTAGAGTTTTCTTCAACGCTTCCATTATTTGGGGTGCCATTGGTCCAAACAGAGTGTTCGGTCCAGGTTCTGTCTACTACAGTACCCTTTTCTTCTTCATTTTGGGTCTCTTGCCACTTGTTAACTGGTTGATCTTGAAGAAGTGGCCAGGCTCTCCAATCAGATGGTTGAACTGGCCAGTGTTCTTCTCTGGTACTGGTTACATTCCACCTGCCACCCCATACAACTACTCTACTTACTGTATGGTTGGTATGTTCTTCGGTATCTTTGTTAAGAAGAGATGGACTCACTGGTACTTCAAGTACAACTACTCCCTCTCTGCTGGTTTGGATATCGGATTGGCTTACTCCATGTTGATCATTTTCTTGTGTTTGAACTTGACCAACACTAACTTCCCAAGTTGGTGGGGTAACAACGTTGTCAACAGCACACTTGACACAAACGGAGAGACGATCTCCAAGATTCTTGCCACTGGTGAGGCTTTTGGACCATCTTCTTGGTAATTTTCATGTAATTAAGGAAGCGGAAAACGGGGCTTCCCACGATAGTTTTAATTCTAATAAGAGTAAAGCGGTAATGAAAAGTTATGAGAAAAGGTAAAAAAAAAAGATGGTGAGGAGGAAACTTAAAATAAAGTAGATAAAAAGAATCAGAGTATTTATGTGTGAGTGCTAAGCATTCAATCTACCATAAAAATGTACTACTGGTCTTTTTCTAGGCATGTTATACCTGACTCTCATAGTTGAGCTTCTGTTAGGCAAGTTTGCGCGGTGCGGTGTTTTTCCGCACATAATCTTACACTTCGTGAAAGTATAGCACATTGAAGAAGTGAGCATTCACCACTTAAAAGTCTTTAACCAATTGCTTAGTACTCGTTCGTTTCAAAAAGAAATCTGTCAAAGTCGACGTTTACGTATCTCAGCTAAAAAATAAGCTTCTTATCTCCAATTACTGTCAGGTTTAACCTTCCGGGCAGTGCATATACTCCATATTCCGAATCCTTCCTTAACTAAGGGAACCCTTACACCGATTAGGGATCACAATGGCCGATGATATAGAGCTTTCTTCGATATCGAGCTCGCTTTCCAAACGGCATTCTCGAACGTCTCCAGATATGACTCAATCCGATGGGTTTATGGGCACAAGCATGTCTCCCTCACGCTCTGCCAGCCCCAGATTATCCGAATACAGCCCACAATGGGCAGACACGTCAAAGAAAAACCGGTTTTTGAACTTTTTGAAAGTTACATGGAGAGGACCTTCAACTGAATGGGATTCTCCGCCTGAGCCTTTCAGATCAGTGCAATTCTTGGAGGAAATTCCTGGAAAGTTCAGAAACAGAATGTCACGTCCTGCCAGAGCCATGATCTTGGGGATTTACTTGATCATATGGGCTCTGCTATGGTCTAGAGTCTTACTTCCTTATTTGTCGGAGTCACCATCGATTTCGGGTGATAACACCCAGGTCATATCACTCACTTGTGATCAATCTGATCAGTTCTGGAAAGGTAAGAATGCAGCTTGTGGATTGAACGCTGAGGACTGTCCGCTGGTGGATACATCCAAAGACGTTGTCTTCAGATGCCCTGCTCTTTGTGACCGAGGTAGTTGGCTCTACTCTCTGAGAGCAGTGGGTACCCAAATCATCAAGTATAGAGGCTTTTTCGTTGGAGGAGGAGAGAAAAAAGACAAAAAAGACGCTCTTTCCTATCCATACAGAGCAGATTCATTCCCTTGTGGTGCAGCCGTCCATTCAGGTATTGTATCGCCTTTCTTTGGAGGTTGTGCTCGTGTCTCATACTCCAGTGGTTCTCAATCCTCTTTCAAAGACACAAAAGGACACTATGGAGTTTCTGACTCTATTGGATTCAACGCTTTCTTCCCTTACTCGTACTTTTTCAAGCCATTGTCATCGCAAGTAAGCCATTGCTACGATCCAAGACTTGCGGTGCTCCTACTCAATATCATATTGGGATTACCAGTGGTGTTCCTCGGATCTGGCTCCGCCTTCTACTGGATTATGGCTATCGTGGGATTCTGGACAATCTCGTTAGCTACTGACCCTCCAGTTTTGGTTGAACCTCAGGACCCAGAATCATTCTACCAGCTTATATCTGTAAGTCTTGAACGATTCCTTCCAACTTGTTTCGTTTTGTTCTTCTTGTGGCAGGTCAGTGTTAAGAGAACGTTTGGCCCTCTCAAGAATTATGGACGTCTCAGTCAAGACGAAGATCAGATGGAGACTGAAGACTTCCCAAGACAAGAACAGGCATCATACTCTACTGTGGCCAGACTTGTGCTTTGGTATCCGTTGTTTTGGCTTGGTGTTCTTAACAATATCTCGTTTGATAGACTTCCAGTGGACAGACTTACATGGCATGATTTGACCACCCAGCCTGGTGCTCTCTTGACAGTTGTGATTGTTGCTCTGCTTTTAGTTGTTTGTATTGTTTTGCAAGCTTACTACGTTTGGCTTCTGGGTCGGTTTTGGAAGCTTTTACTGGTCTATGGACTCATGTTTGGATCGCTTATACTTATTGCTCATATTCCAGGACTCACTTTGAGAATTCACCATTACATTTTTGCATTGATGTTCATTCCTGGATGTTCTACAAGAGGTAAAACAGCAATTGCATTCCAAGGTATCCTTCTTGGACTTTTCCTACTGGGTGTGGCCCGTTGGGGATACGCTTCCATTGCAGAGACAAACATCTCGTTGTTGAGAGGTGAACCAATTGGTGCAATCAACCCTCCTGAGATCTTCAGTGCTAATTCCGGAGTGCTATATTGGCAAGACCAAGTTGTTGACGAAGTCAGCAGTGGACTTATTACAGAGTTGGAGAAATACCACCAGGTTTCATTGTTGGTAAATGATGTTGAGAGATATAGAGGTACCGATTATGGCAACTTGAACTTCACTCAATTGATCAATGACAATGCTGACCTCAAGAAACTTGTGAAGCAGTCGCTTGCATCCAAAGAAGATGTTGATGAAAATGGACAAATCAAATTATTTTTAAGAATGGCCAAATTTTCACCAGATGGGAACAGGTATGGAGACTATAACAGGGCTTCAATTCTCAAACTTCCATCATTTGAGTTGACCCAGGCTCCACCTGGTATCACTTAAATGGTAGAGGAGCTAAGGGACATTTACTTGATTATAGGACACTGATCGCCAAGTATAGAGATTGGTAGCTCAAGCTTCAATATTCAATGACATTAAAAAAAAAAATGACATCTAGGAAATATCGACTAGTATTCCTCAGTAAAAACTCAGAGTAATGTTCCCCAGATCTCACCTCGTGCGGCTGTGCACAGTTACGTCCTGCGCCGCAGAACATGGTCTAATGCACGATCTGTATCTTACATTTTGAAAGATCTGGGAAACTATAACAGCCGAAAATAATTTTTGATGCAGATCTTGTATATTGTCATTAATTATTTTCGGCTGGGAGATCTGGGTATAAAAGGCGCCAGATCTCTCCTGTAAATCTACTTTTTCTTTAGCAATGATATCAACAAGAAACCTCCGGACTTCTTCGAAGATCCGCAGACTCCTCTCAAAGCTGACGAGTACAGACCACCCCGGTCAGGAGAAGTTGATGCAAGATATGAAAGTTGAAACTAAGGACTCTCCAAAGTCTTCCTTACTCAAGAGACTTGTTAACAAGTGGAATTGCAGAAGAGAAAGGAAGAGAAATGGAGCTGCTGCTGTCCCCCAACATAGAATCAAATGGTTCTGGAGATCCATGAAGCCAAGAAAGTCATCTTGGTTCAGATTTGGCTCCAAAATATCAGGCTTGGATTGTGTCCACAAAGAGACCAATCAACCTGAGATGGTGGTTGAGATAATTAAGGCTCAACCTGAAGAAATTGTGAAGCTTGACTGCTCTTCAGAGTGTTCCCAACTCCTGGGAAGGACTCTCGCTTCACAAGTTGCTCTTCCTCCACTTTCTACTGGCTTTCACCCCTTAGGATTTGTGGAACTGTTTGAGCTGGCTAAGGAGCAGAAGCCATGCACAGACCTTTGGTTCCCTTCGATGTATTATCATCTTAGGAACTTTATGATGCTGTTGAAGGCTTTGAAAAAGTTCGAACCTGAGTATCTCAAAGCAAAACAAGACATGCCTGTCATTATGGCTGGAAGTTCTAGATCTTTCGCAGCCATTTGGGGTAGCGCAAACGCGCACTCTATAGTGATGATGTTAGAGTTGGTTCGGCTCCCAGTGATGTTCTCAGTGCGCGTTGAGCAGATTAGAGTTAATGGCCCTAACATTTGCTCCACCATTACGAGAATTGAGCTTCTTTTTGTCGAATCAAATTTAATTTTCTTCATGGGATTGGATGAATGCATTCCAAGACTCTTGTCTTTGGAAGAGTCAGTGACCAAGATAAGTTCTACAGTAAGCTTTTTCTTGAGATGCTTACAGTCATATCTCGCAGCCAATAAGACTACCTCAGTCGGCCCTAAGATTGAGGAATTGGATCGCGAGGATCAGACTGCTGCCGAGGTTGGCCCTGAAAATGAGGCCAAGGAGGAGAGCGCGGCCCCAAAGAAGGGAAGCGCGGCCCCAAAGAAAAAGAGCGCACCATCGAAGAAGAAGCGTGCAGCCATGAAAAAACCCAGGGCAGCCCCAACTGAAGACTTTGTTAAATGGGACTGTTCAAGGGAGTTCCTGCCCTACAATTTCCCGGGCCCTACAGGTAAGTCTACTACAAAGACTACATCGCATGCGGCTGAGGTTGGCCCTAAAATTAAGCCCAAGGAGGTGAGCGCGGCCCCAAAGAAGAAGAGCCCAGCCAGCAAGACTTCGGTCGGTCCTAAAATTGAGGAATGGGACTGCGAGGAGCAGACTGCGACTGAGATTGGCCCTGAAATTGAGGCCAAGGAGGTGAGCGCGGCCCCAACGAAGAAGTGCGCACCATCAAAGAAGAAGCGCGCAGCCATGAAAAAACCCAAGGCAGCCCCAACTGAAGACTTTGTTAAATGGGACTGTTCAAGAGAATTCTTGCCCTACAATTACCCAGGCCCTACAGGTAAGTCTTTGACTACAACTCAATGTCAAGACGGAAAGAAGAAGGATAAGAGTAAGGGAAAGAGAAGAAGACAGAGATTGAGAAATTCGCATGAGACTTGTCAAAACTGATCTCTCAATCGAAAAAGCATGTTCGCAACTCATGCTGGAGTGTCTTGTCTTAATATATGGACGGTTGAAGATGACTCTTAGTCAACCACAGAATGGACCTTTATTCGGATAAGACATCAACTCCGGGAAAAGTTGCTGGTTAAAGGAATTTATCGAAGTTATAGAATAATATATTATATTTAAAAATGGAATAGTAATGGCCAACTCCATCCGGCTCCACTTGTTGCGACCACCTGGTCAATTAGAGATTTCATAAGACAGTCTGCGTTATGGAACTTATGGGTTGATCAGCTTTAGAATTCATAATCTTATAAAATTTTAATTGAAGTAGAAAGAATTATTGAAAGAAGCTTTAGCAGACCATGAGTACTTTCTTGGACAGTCGAGAGATAGTAGAAATTGAGAAGTTTTCTTCCTTTGAATTATTATAAACATTCTTTTGATAAAAACCTAAAAATAAGCCAAACCTTGCAACTTATTATCACATATGATAAAAGTATTCAATTTTTCTTAATAAAGAATTAGTCTTATCAATACTGTGCGGTCTGACACAATCATCTACTACCTCACTATAACCTTCACTATCATAAATAATCTTGACTGTTTCACAAAATCCAAAACCTTAAGGAAACGTGAACGAATAGAAATAAAAGAGAAGGGCAAAACAAAAGAAAATAATTCGAAAAGATCAAAAACTCAATCAATAACTCCCAACCAACTCACCTCCATATCAAGTCTACTCTTACACCAGTACACCACCACTAGTGGACCACGTCGCCAAAAAATCCAACAACAACACTTTCAAGACCACCAACATCATGAACGAATTCAGTGACTCCGGTGAATTGTATACCATCAGAAACCAGTTCTACACGAGCCAGCACCACAAGGTTGTGTCCTACTCATTGGAGCTGTTTTCTCCAGAGACTCAATTGAGAGTGTTGGAGTACCAGATCAGATCCTCTGTGGCTATTTCCAAAGATGCTTCACAGTTGGTCGAAATGGGTAAGCTGGCTTTTCCAGGAAACGACGAGTTGTTCCACGTCTTGCAAGCTTGGAACGATTTGAAGACCTTTGGTACCGATGAGTCTACCTACTTTGATGATGTTCATGAGGCTGAATTTGAGTTGCAAGCAGTTTTGACGGCGTTGTACTCGGTGAAATTCCACAAAGACATTGACCAGGCCATTTCCTTGTTGGTGGACTACACAAACAAGAGCAGCAACCTTTACGAGTTGGAGCCATTCTTGATCTTGGTGCAATTGTACTTGATCAAGGGAAGCTTCACTGAAGCCAACAAGATCTACCAGAGCTTCCTGAAATTCCCAGATAGCTCTAGAGATAACATCATCTACCAAGTTTTGGAGAGTTGGATCCTTTCTTTGAAGGGTGAGTCCGACAACATCAGTAACGCATACTACTTCTACGACGAGTTGTTATCTTCCGACTTTGAGGACGATCCACAAGGAAAGTTCCGTATTTTGAACGTTTTGTTCGTCATGACTTTGCAATTGAAGCACTACCCAGAAGCCAAGGAATTGGTTGCTCAAATCACATCTTTGGACTACAAGGGTAACGAAAACGCCGACTTCATTGCTAACCAAATTACCTTTGACTACCTCACTAACAACGGTGAAAACGTTGGCACCTTGTTGAAGGAATTGTACAGCAGTAACTCAGACCACCAGTTGTTGGTTGACCTTAAGGAGAAGAACGATAAGTTCAACGAGATCGTGATGAAGTACCAACCTGCTTAGACAGTAGATGGGCTTCTTAAAACTAAAGTATATCATGTAAAACAAATACATATCCGCACGCACACACGTCTGTTGAATATTTCCTATTTACTCGTCCATTTTGACAACTTCACCGTCGTCATTCAACTTTAATCCCTCGGCAAGCAATCTCTTTTCGATTTCCTTCAACTCGTTTTCTCTTTCCAAAAGTTCTCTTCTCTTGTTCACCAAATCTTGGTGGACTCTCTCTTCGAACTTCCTCAATCTTTCTTCTTCCAATTTGATTTGCTCTTCCTTGGCCAAATATCCGGATTGGTCCTCGCCAGTTGTAGCTAGAGCCTGCTTCTCGTCAGAGCTGTATTGGAACTGTTTACCAGACAAAGCTTCGGTTCTGTAGTTCTCGTAAATCACATCGTGTGTGAGTTCCTTAAACTCGTTCAAGTGAGTAATTAGAAGAACGTTCTTCAAGATGGTGAAGTCATTAAACTCAGGTAACTCCACATTAATAGGCTTAGCAAATTGTGGGTTCAACACTCTCAACTTGACCATTTCGTCCTCTTCCTCCGAGTCTTGGTATGTGTTTGCACCAATAACGGCAAATGGGACCAACAGGTTCAAGTATTTGTTGTAGGCGATGATTTCATCGTCAATGTAGTCTTGCTCATATTCGTATTCATTGAACTTGTAGTAGTTGATGTTGTAGTTGTTCAAGTCTTCCAAAATCATCTCTTTGTTTAATTTCAACTCTTGTGGAGTCAAAGAGTCAGCCTTGGCGATCACAGGAATCACATTCACCAAGTTACTGACATGCTGCATGAATTTAACATCAATTTCTGAAAGTCCGTGACCAGTAGCATTGATCAAGTAAATCAACACATGAATTCTTCCATCCTTGAAACGTGGGTTTCTCTTGACTCTACTCTCCTCCAACAACACTTCGTCGTACTGGTGTCTAATGAAATCAACAACAATCTTAAAGTCTTCGTCACAGTCGATTCCGTTGGCGAAGTTGGGCGTATCGATGATGTTCAACGAGATCTTGTGGCCCTCGTTATCCTCCAACTCGACGTTCTCGTGTCTCAACGTGAGCTTCTTCGTGAAAGGATCCTGTCCAGCGGTCAGTGACGTTGGAACGATCGAGTTACCTCCACACAATGAGTTGATCAAAGTGGACCGGCCCAGACCGCTCTCTCCGATGATCATCACGGAGAAATTGATCAGCTTCTTGATCGTCTTCCGCTTTCTCAATGCCGCCGACGATGTATTATATTCTGGGAACGACATGACTGGGGTTGGATGGTGGGACAGGGTAGTTTAGTCACTGGTGTTTACTCGCGGTCGACACGTCTACTATCGGAGTGCATGTGGGAGGAGGTATCAGGGCAGAATTTAGGTTTAGTGGGTGAACAAACCTGGAGATATATTGATAATTGTTTTATGAATAATATCTAGAGAGGGGAATTACGAGATAAATGAAGTTTTCTCCATAAATTTGGTTTTTTTGGTGGTTTTTGGTGGTAACATGGAAGATCGTTAGGGGCCTCAATGTGACAACTGTTATGAAAAATGAGCACTGGGCTCCACCGGGGCAGTGACGTTAAAAAGTTTATTCTGATCTAGAGGATGATTTCGTAAAAAGTAGAATACAGGTGAAGAGAGAAAATAAACAATTTCGGTTGAAATTAAAAAAAAGTCTTTGGGTTCAGTGATTCTACGAGAAAAATTCATTGGGAATGTACGGAATGTATTGGGGATCTGTCGAGATTCAACGCTCAGCTCACTCAATTGTTCTGCAAATTCGCACCAAAATGACAGAATTCACGCTCAATCTCTTGAGCCCTGTCAGCTAAGATACAAATATGACTAGATTTTGTTTACGATTTTGACCATTTGACACTTTGACATTTTGACATAATCGGAATTGATTCAAATATCAAGTAGTTTATGGAGATGGCCGAGGAAATTCCCGGAAGATCAATTGACGAGATTTTCCCTGCTTGGCATACTCATAATAACACATACTATGGATCTCTACCCTCCTACCTATTATTAGCTCAAGACCACTATGGAAGTTCCGGGTGTAATTTCTTTCCTCTTCCCCTCTCTACAATCCCTAGATTTTACTTAAACCGTTTTATATTGAAAAATACTTTCAGAAATGCAATCGTCCCCGTTCTACCCGCTAACTTAATCGAGCCATCTTCTCTTCTTGGCTGCACTCAAAGTGGCAGCCACAACTCTAGATGATGCAGGGTAGTAGTATGTTGGGTAGTCAGCGATAGAGGCTGAGTTGATAAGCGAGGATGCTGTGTAACTCCATCCTGGGGTAACAGTGGAGTAAACGTTTGGTGATGGACTGCAAGAAGTGTATGGAGTGTATGCCGACGTAGCGTGTCTGGTGGAGTACATCGAGTAGGAAATGGTGGTGGCTGGTTGAGTTTGCATTGGAGCGTATCTGGTCTTACCTGTTTGCAAGGTGTATGGAATGGAGAATGACGCAGAATTAACAGTGGTTGCGGCGTCACCAACAGCAGTTTGAGCATCTGGTCCACTACCTGTGATACTGAACAAAGAAGCAGACCAGGTGAAGTCACTGGCAGATCCGGTCATTCCAGTCAACGCAAATCTATTGGTGTAGTGGATAGAGTAACCGTCAGAGAACACAGCGTAAACTTGAATAAAGTAGTCACCGTTTGGACCATCGGAAGCATCGATTTCGGCAGCATAAGTCAAGGAACTCTTACTCAAAGAGGTAGTCAAGGTCTTGACAGCCTTGATAGCGGAGTTGGATCCAGTGCAAAGAACGATGGAGTACTTGGTGACACTGTCTAAGGAGGTTGAGGAACTGGAATCGTCAGTGTCATCGACCCAACTGACTGTGACGGTGGTGGAGCCACTGGAGGCACTGTAACTCTTTCCTGAAGCAGGTGCCGAGATGGAAACATCAGCAAAGACCTGGAAAACAAAGGCCACTAGGAACACCACAAGGGAGTTGAAATGCATTATGAATAGGAGCTCCAAGGGAAGTTTATAGCGATCGGACGGAAGAAATGAAATGCGGTTTTATGGATCAAAAGTTCCAAGTGAAGAAACAAGCAGGGAAAGCGAAAGTTGCTTGTTGGTAGGGAAAACAGAGGAGTATGTAAAAATAATAATAAGGTTAACTGAGGGAAAAAAAAGCAACATGGCAGTGTTGGTTTGTGTGCAGTGCGATCAAGCCCTTTCAGCGTGTTCCAGTTCATGGGTGCAGAGAGAATAAATTAATAGCTCAGAGGGGATTGAGAAATGTAAAAATAGACAAGTTTCCTTAGACGAAATCATTGTTGCTGGCAAGGCACGGTGTACGGATTCATGTGCCATTCTTGTAGTGAACAGGTGTACTTCGTGGATCATAGTGAGCGATCTCACGGGCATATCTATGTAAGGCCGAAAATGAAATAGCCCAGGCTACATTGACAAGACAAGAGAGGTTTGGTGAGATTGAGAAAGAGGGGAGAGAGGGAAAGGTAAACAAAGTTTTTTGGAGTCAACTGATCAATTGCGAAACTTTCCCTCTTTTTGTTTTTTTGATATGTGACAAATTAAGATGAGTTTATCAACATTTGTCTCTATTATTCCCTTATGATTCCTCTCTCTAACACACACTCCCGCTTACCTCTACATTCTCAGCCTTGTCAATGACTTAAACCCGTACATCTCAACAGGTTCACAGAAGGTTTCACACCCGTGCATCCCATCCCAACGTAACTAGAGGGACTGTAATGTTTACGTCCCAAACAGCCCTTCGTTCTCTAAACATGTCCATAATCAGACCCCTTGCGAGAACTCCAATGTGGAGATTGCAGACGCGAACTTTCGCCATGGTTCGACGCGTCACTCCCGTCAAAAAGGCCGCTGCGGCACCTTCTACAACCGAACAGGAATTGCTGCCAACCCCAGAGTCTACGGCGGCTCCAGTTGATAGATTTTCCTTCCACGACGCTCCAATCCTTTCACAGTCTGCAAACGGAAACGGAATTGACTGGTCAGACTCGTTTCATGGTCTTGGACAAGAGTCCTTTTCTAAGGAAGTGAACGATATCCTTCTTGCACCAATTGCAACAGAAGACATCGAAATTAAACCAGATGGGCTTCTTTATTTGCCTGAAATTAAGTATAGACGTATTTTGAACCGAGCCTTTGGCCCAGGTGGCTGGGGTTTGGCACCAAGAACCGAAACATTCATCACTCCAAAGCAAGTGAGCAGAGAGTACGCCCTTATCTGCCAAGGAAGACTTGTTTCTGTTGCCAGAGGTGAGCAAGACTACTTTGGTGGCGAGGAAAAGTTGACCACTGCTTTGGAAGGCTGCAAAAGTAACGCTTTGATGAGATGTTGTAAGGACTTGGGTATTGCAAGTGAATTATGGGACCCTTCATTCATTCGTAAATGGAAGAAACAAAACTGTGACGAAATGTTTGCCGAACATGTTGTTACCAAGAAAAAGAAGAAGTTGTGGAAGTTGAAGGTGAACCAGTTTGAGTATCCATACAAGGCATGTTAAGTGCACCACCCCATATGATAACTCTAGTCTACGTGAACTAGAAGCTTGTAAATAGCCGCTCTTACAAGAGCCCCGTCTCGGTAACGTTCGTTGGTACGTGTTTATGATAATATATAAGGAGTCGTCCAGGTATTACCCCAAACTAAATGCTAGTTTACTTCTTAAGAATGCCTCTTCCCTCACCCAAAATCTCGACTGTTTGCGACAAAGGTCTTCTCTTCCAAACATCCCAGAACTGTTGCTTTGGCAACTCGTCATCTGTGTTAGCCTCGGCAAATCTAACGTCTCTGCCAGCGAAACTTGGAGACTGGGCCCAAGAGAAGTGGTCGATGGCGGCAGTAACAGCGGCACCAGCAACACCGGTCAAAACCTTATGCTTGGTTGGCATGCTCTTGAAGCCAATCGTCAAAAGAGCCAAGTTACCAGCTCCGACAGCCCAGAAGGTGTTCCATCCATCGTTCTTCTCTCTCAAGTTAGTGATGACACCCTTAGCGGCAGTACCGACGGTGGCGAAACCAGCAACTGCCAATGGCAAACCGATCTTGAAGGTGGTTCTCTTCCACAAGTACAACCAGGCGTAGGCACCCACTGTGGAGTAAAAGGAAAATCTAAACACTTGGAGAGTCTTCTTTCTGGTATCGACAGGTTCCCACTCAGGGTAGGCACTTGCATTGGCAAAATTGACCAAAGGGGTCGGCCATTTGAATGTGGCGTCTGGGTACACCTTTTTCTCGACTTCGGCCATGATTAATGTGTTGACTTTGGAAGCGTTATTGAAGGTGAGGAGGATTCGAATTTAGGCCAATCAGTTTGATGGGAAAAAAAAGCGTGGTAGTTGTGTGCAGGTGGTGGGAATTCTAGATCCGTACACCATGACAATAAACAAGGTGGGATATAAATGGGTGGAGGTGGGGAATCGGTGAAAAGTACTAATGTAAGTTAGGAAATAGAGTTATTTATTCTTTACAGATATCCTTCTACTGTGGAAATCTGCTGTGGTGTGCGTGATTGTTGCAGACTTGTGTGGTACTATATTGAGTGAGAGTTTCCAGTGAGCAATGCAGAGTAGAGAAATATATCATTCCAACTTTGACCGCAAAAGCACGACTTCCTGGGATTTTTCCAAACTTGTTGAGACTAAGTGGTAATAAGTATACAAAGGTTGAAATTCAGCTACCCTTTCATCCTGGGTAGATAGGGCGTGTTGAGTGGAGTTGCGGTACACAGTATGTAGAGCGACTGGTGAGGCAACATAGGCCAAATCGAAGACCGGAGAAGGTATCATTTTTGGCTCCACAAACATTCACTTCTTGTGTTGATTTAAATTGTTTCTTATCTTTCTTCATAACGCGAAGAATCCAACCAACACACTTCGTTGCTTTCAGTTCAAATCTTATACATAAATACAATAGCCTGAATCAACATTCAAATCCCTTTCACAACGACCCAAGCTTTCAAAAGAGAAAACATTATCAGCTTGACATTCACTTTCGTTTGACGTCCGTTAGCAACTGATGCGTGATTACCTTGAAGAACAGCCTTTCATCATATTTTTTTGTTGGCAGATTGTATCAGCACCGTTGGGAGTCATATTTCTTTAAGTCCAGCTTGAGATGTATGTCAAATTCCAAATTCTCCCAAATTTCTCCACGATCAATCTGAGATAATCAATCAGCCAAATTGAATGAAGAATTTCGGGTGTAATGGAGACTCTACATGCGCGGCCCACTCAATGCTATGGCTGCAAATTCTCATGCATATTCTGCACGCGCAAATGCATTCGAAGGCCATTCGTATTTTCGACACTACACTCCACGAGCAATTCTTCTAAAATTTTTTTTTTTTTTGAAATATTTTTTGAACTCGCCAGACCAAACTGGTATAAGAATGCACAATTTCATTCTAAGTGATGACTCAAATACAGGGGATGATTCACCATGATGTTGGCTGTTCGTGTTTTGGATGCTTGCTATAACTCAACCAAACAAAATGAGAAAGAATGGAAATCAATTTGTACTGGATTGCACCTGTACCACTGTGTGAGTCGGGCAGTATAATCTCGTCGTTCAACTCTACCCGTAGCCTAAGTGGAAGGCACCTAATCCCTTTTCACTGTGTTTCTCTGGGATATATTAACACCAAAACCTGCCACCACTTCAAGAAGTGATATTTGAAAGAAACAAACAAACATCCCGCTTAATGCTTTAAGAGTAGCTGCTAAGAATTATGGAATATCTTCAAAAAAAGTGATCAAAATAGACGAACAAAGGGCATCCTCAGGTCAACGTGGAACTCACGAAGAGAAGTGAACAGTGACTTTGAGGATATTCAACTTCATGTCTTTGAAATTAATTGATGGCAATCCATAAGGAGAGTAAGTCCCTCTCCAGTTCTTTTTATCAATTTTCAACGACTCCTTTCAATCAAGACAAATGCTCTCAGACACCTTCCAGCCAATATAGACGAGTTGCTAGTTCTCATACCCATAATACGAGCCAGAACTTCCCAATTGGTTAATATTCCATTTGGCCCGCTAAGATAAAAAATTATGTCATTCAGGCTATTCACATCGACTTGGAGCCACTCGTACCTTACACTCGTGATAAAGAACACCCATACAATAGGTTTGGTCCCCGAAATCTGCATTAAACAATGGAGTAGACCTTCCCATTTAGGCCCAAGAGTGCACAAGCAGATTTTGACGACCAAAACTGGCCTTACACGTGATGATTATCCATGTTTGAGTAATTCCGTTGATAAGTTCCACCCGCTTAAAGACCTGGTAATGTTCGCGCATAGAAGTAGCTTTTGCTCTAAAAGACATCCACTTCAAAAGTAAACTTCAAAGAACAATACGATCAAATTTCAACTGAATCGCGAAATTCGTCAATTCTTACCAAAACATCCAACCCAGACCAGTCTGATCGGATTAACAGATTAACGGTCTCATTCATTCACGTATTTCCCCGTGATAGTATACCCCGTTTAGGCAACTCTATGCGTAGCGGGTTATCTAATTTGGTTAATCAATTCCAAGACTTTATCGGGGAACTTCAAATGTGAGGTCCGTTAGCCTGACCCTCCGCGTTGTGTGGAGAAATTTCTCGGCCTAGCATCGCGGAATGCCATTTGATGATAATCTTCTGCACTGATAAGACACCCATGCACGATGTATTTAAGAGGGTGTCAAGCCACCAGCTTCAACTTTTATAACCTGATAGACCATAGATAGCCTTTGTGGAGTTTTCTTTAATAATTTTTTTTTGAACCTTCCAAGAAATTTATAATCTGGAATTGGTTTAGACCCCTTGCTTAGCTCCATTTCATTGAGATATCCCTGGTTTTTTATCTTATGGCATGTCTGTCTCACCTAATAAATCATTCCATGGTGCTGAGCCGGTAAGGTCAGCAAACACCATCTTATCGGCTGAAGATTTGAATATCACTTCGGTTCTTACTCAAAATCACAAGAAGTTGCTCCTCAGTGAGGACCTCAGTCATGATGATGCTGTGATTATGGCATTGGGCTATAAAGCCGAATTCAAAAGAGAGTTCTCTCTTTTAACCACCTTTGGTGTTTCTTTCTCTGTCTTGGGTCTTTTACCTTCGATTGCATCCACTTTGTGGTACTCCATTGCTTATGCTGGTAATGCTGGTATTACCTGGGCATATTTGGTGGGTATGATTGGTGTTATGGCTGTTGCTCTCTCTATGGCAGAGATCTCCAGTGCTTTCCCAACTTCTGGAGGTTTGTATTATGCCACTGCCATGTTGTCTCCACCAAAATATAAGGCATTGTTTTCTTGGTGGGTCGGATGGTCCAACTATTTCGTTCAGGTGACTGGTGCTCCTTCTGTTGGATATGGATGTGCTGCTATGATTCTTGCCTTGAAGAGCTTGAGTGATGAGGACTATGTTTATCAAAACTGGCATTGTTACTTGTTGACCACTGGAATCACATTTGCTTGCGCCATCATTGCATCTGCTCCAACTAAATGGCTTGCTTGGATCAACTCTACTTCTACTGTCTTAAACATGATTTTCTTGTTTATCAGTTTCGTCGTCTTCATGGGCGGTAACAACAGAACTGAACAAGGATTGTCTAAATTCAACGATAACCAATTCGCTTGGGCTATCACTAACTTTACCGAATGGCCAGATGGAATGGCTATTTTGATGAGTTTCATGGCCGTTATTTGGACCATGTCTGGTTTCGATTCTCCATTCCACTTGGCTGAAGAATGTTCCAACGCTCAAGTGGCTACTCCTAGAGCTATTGTTTTGACCGCCAGTGTTGGTGGTATTATTGGTTTTGTTTTCCAATTGGGTATGGCTTACACTATTGTTGACATTGATGCCGCCGTGAACGATGATTTGGGACAACCATACGTGGCCTACTTGAACCAAATTTTGTCTAAAGATCGTGTTTACGCTCTCACATCTTTTGCAGTTGTTTTGGCATTTTCCATGGCTTTCGCATGTATGATTGCCGCCTCCAGAGTGTTGTATTCTTA
Source organism: [Candida] citri (assembly GCA_030571295.1). NCBI lineage: Eukaryota > Fungi > Ascomycota > Pichiomycetes > Serinales > Metschnikowiaceae > [Candida] citri. Next base: position 1,264,711 of record JAJLXN010000002.1, on the reverse strand, counting down.
CTCCAGAGATGGGTGTTTCCCAATGTCTAGACTTTGGGCCAAGGTCAACGATACTACCAAGACTCCAGTCAATGCTGTTTGGGCCAACTGGGTCATTGGTGAGGCTTTGTTGACATTGATGTTTGGTGGAGTGGCCATTGATGCCATTTTCTCTGTTGGAGCCATTGCTTCTTTCATTTCGTTCACTGTTCCAACACTTTTGAGAATTACCTATGCTAGAAACACATTTAAGCCAGGTCCATGGCATTTGGGTAAATTTTCTTTCCCATGTGGTCTTTTGGCTACTGCATTTGTGTTGTTGATGATCCCAGTGTTGAACTTCCCTCAATACAAGGGTAAAGACAATACCCCAGACTTGATGAACTGGACAGTTCTTGTCTACTGGGGATCAATGTTTTTGTGTACCATCTGGTTCTTTGTTTATGCCCATAAGATTTACAGTGGACCAAAGAGTAACATTGATGCATCACAATTGTTTGATGAATCTGAGGAAGATAATGTCATTGAGGCTATCACTAGTCGTGGAGAGAAGGTCCACTTTATTGATAAGGAGAAGGTATAATTGTAATATAAGAGAATCTGGATTTGCCTTGGGGAGGGTTTGTAAATGACATCATGTTATGGCCTAGAATTTGCAACCTTTCAAGAAGTATGATTTAACTGCTAATTTAGTATCATTTATAATGCTGTACAATGTAATGTTCAGCTCCTGACAATGTTTAAGGGAAGCAGGAGTCTCGGCAATACTTACTGTTAGTTTAAACTATGGCCAGAAGACTCACTCAAATGTAGGCCCTTTGATGTAATTACTTCCAGAACAGCCCCTAGAAATGATGAAAACAACCCTAAAAATTGATTCAAAAGAGTCTTTATGCAAACGGTGTTTATTTTTCCACCCGGACTTTTTTTCTTTCAGCAAATCACTTTAAACTAAAGTTCATCATTTTCCTCACCCTATCTACCTTTATCTCTACCTCGGGGTCCGCTCGCTAAACTTCGCACCGACTCAGGCCTCGCACCTCGCACCTCGCACCTCGCACCGAGTGGCCTGGCACACCGCAACCGCAACCGAAGTTGCAGCCATCAGAACGTGGCACCCAACCCCATACACATTGTAAGAAAAAGAAAGTAGTAGAAAAAAAAACTTTGCAAATTCACCTCAACCCTCCTTATATATACCTACCCCCCTCCTCCACATTGCAAAACCCAAATCAACTTCTTGTGTCTCACACACCCCCGTTTCTCTAGTAAAAATTTTCCCTTGAATCACCTGTCCCAACGTCCCTACTACCACTCATCATGAACAAAGCAGTGACATTTGTCTCCGTGGCCGCAGCCGGTATGCTCGCCTATGCGGTGTACTTTGATTACAACCGTAGAAACTCCAGTGAATTCAGAAAACAATTGAAGAAGAGAAAGGTGAGTCAGGAGAAGCAAGCCGCCAAGCAACAAGAAGAGTCCAGAAAGTCCAGAATGCTCGCTGTCAAGAAGGCCTTGACCGAGGACTTGGCCCAAAACCCAATTCCAACTGACTTGCAAAAGAAGGAGGAGTTCTTCATGGAACAAGTTGCCACCGGTGAACAATTGGCCAACAACCCAGACACTAAGATCGACGCCGCTTTGCGTTTCTACAAGGCTTTGGCTGTGTACCCTAACCCAACCGATATCATGGGCATTTACCAAAAGACCGTTCCAGAGGATGTCTACGAGTTGTTGGTGATGATGATTGCTATCCAGCCACCTGCCACTATCACCAACATCATTGGTGGTGCTGCTGGTGTCAGTGGAGCTGCCAGTGCTGCTGGTGCCGCCGCTGCTGCTGTTGAAGAAGAGACCAAGCCTTCTGAGGTTGACTTGGATTAAGTGTAATGATTGATGCCTCTATGTACATATTCCTCAGTAAACGTTACGGATCGCTTTGACGAGTTTTGTGTGATGTAGGATTATCGTCTACAATGTAATGGGACCGTCTACAATGAAGGAGTTTCGGCTACAATGCTTTATTTTTAGTGGCCTCCTTTACTTTGTTTGTATTTGCAAGTTGCACCCTACTCGTCTCATATATATATGGGTCTGTCGCGTTCTATTATTAGGGTGGCATCGATTAAACCTCTGAGCTCTTTTCTTTTATGATGTGGCCATTGTTATTTCTATCGTTTTCACTTGGGGTGATTGCCACAAACTCCACATTATCGGCAAATTACACTCTTGCCAATGTCACATCTTTCTCCAATTTGACCTCCTCTTATAACTATACAAACACCTATACTTCGTCCAATTTCCAATACCAGGGGGTGGCGCTAGGTGGGTGGCTTGTTCTTGAGCCTTATATCACGCCGTCGTTGTTTTTGGAGTTCAATGAAACGTCAAAAAGCGTTTATGACATCCCGAACGATGAATATCATTTCTGCAAGTACCTAGGTGAGGACGAGGCTTATGAGCGGCTCAATAACCATTGGGATACTTTCTATAACGAGACTGATTTTGCAGATATCAAGAGCTATGGCTTTAATATGGTCAGAATCCCAATTGGGTACTGGGCTTTCGAGACTTTAGACGATGATCCGTATGTGCAAGGTGCACAGGAATACTTAGATAAGGCGATTGAATGGTCATACAAAAACGATTTGAAAGTTTGGATCGATTTACATGGAGCTCCAGGATCACAAAATGGATTTGATAATTCTGGTCAATTCCTTAAAAATAAACCTGGTTGGCAAGATAAGGAAGAGTACGTCAACTTGACTCTTCTGGTTCTTCAGCAGATATACACCAAATATGGAAGTGCTGAATTTACAGCCAAATATGGAGACACAATTCTAGGCATTGAGGTTTTGAACGAGCCCATGGGGCCATTGTTAGACATGGATGACCTTGAAACGTTCTATGAGAACGCTTATCAAGATGCAAGAGCTTATCAGGACGTAAATAACACAGTTGTGTTTCATGACGCGTTCCAATCCACTGGTTATTGGAACACGTTCTTAGATTCTCGAGGATCTGGTCCTTCGAGGCTCCAGAATTACAATATCTTGATCGATCACCATCATTATGAGGTATTCTCATCAAGTCAACTTAATAGCTCAATTGCTGAACATATTAGCAATATCAAGAGTTTGGCATCTGGCATCAAATCAGAGCTTAGCTCCCATCCAGCTGTGGTGGGTGAATGGTCTGCAGCTTTGACCGACTGTTGTCCATGGCTTAATAGTGTTCACTATGGAACAAGATGGGAAGGTACATCTCCATATGATAACGATCCTATTAAGAATAGCGATTTGGGAACATGTGCTGACATTAACACTTGGAGCAAGTGGAGCACTAAACATAAGAAAGATACTAGAAAGTTCATCGAGATCCAGCTTGACCAGTATGAGAACTACACAAATGGATGGATCTTTTGGTGCTACAAAACAGAGACTTCGATTGAATGGGATTTCAAGAGACTTGCTGAATACGAATTGTTTCCACAACCATTCTCTGATCGGAAATACATCAAAAACGGTACTGATACCTCTCCAGATAAGAGCGGTGCTAGAACTGAGAAAGTGAGCATGGCGACATTTGCTCTTGCAGCATTATTTTTGACATTCCAAATGTTTTGATAAGATATAGATTGAATTACCAAGATTTTTTTTTTTTGTCATTTCTTGCTTTTCTGTCTTTTCTTGTCAATTTCTACCTCCTGCTATCGTCGGTGCCTATGACTCTTAGTCACGTGCAACCACACTAAACACCTCGACCAATTTTCCATACTATTCGACTACCCTAACTACCCAAAAATGAAGTCTGTTAATGTCGCTATCATTGGTGCTGGTGTTGTTGGCTCTGCCTTCATCAACCAATTGAAGAACTTGAAGTTCCCAATCCACTTTAACGTCGTTTACTTGGCCAGAACCTCCAAAGAGGCTATCTTCTCCTCTGACTACAAGCCAGTCGACTTGTCCACCTACAAGACCGCTGCTACTCAGCCAACTTTGTCCTTTGAGGAATTGTCCAAGTTCTTGAACGCTGGATCCAAGCCAGCTATCTTGATTGACAACACATCTAACGCTAGCCTCGCTGACTACTACCCACAATTCATCAAGGATGGTATCTCCATTGCTACCCCAAACAAGAAGGCTTTCTCTTCTGATTTGGCTACCTGGAACGAGATTTTCGCCAACTCTGCTGCCCCAGGCGGTGGTTTGGTCTACCACGAGGCCACCGTTGGTGCTGGTTTGCCAATCATTGGTCCATTGAGAGACTTGGTCACTACCGGTGACAAGGTTGAGAAGATCGAGGGTATTTTGTCCGGATCTTTGTCTTACGTCTTCAACTCTCTCTCTACCAGTGAGCCATCCACCACCAAGTTCTCTGACGTCGTCAACGTCGCCAAGGAGTTGGGTTACCTTGAGCCAGATCCAAGAGATGACTTGAACGGTATGGATTTCGCCAGAAAGGTGACCATCTTGGCCAGAATTGCCGGTTTCGAGGTTGAGTCTCCAACTTCTTTCTCCGTTGACTCTTTGGTTCCAAAGGAATTGGAGTCTCTTGCTACTGGTGCTGAGTTCTTGGAGCAATTGCCAAACTTCGATGCTGACTTCCAAAAGCGTAAGGACGAGGCTCTTGCTGAGAACAAGGTCTTGAGATACGTTGGTCAAGTTGACTTCAAGGCCAACAAGGTCTCTGTTGGTATTGCCAAGTACGATTTCGACCACCCATTCGCCTCCTTGAAGGGTTCCGACAACGTCGTCTCTATTAAGACCGAGAGATACCCTAACCCATTGATCATCCAAGGTGCTGGTGCTGGTGCCGAGGTCACTGCTCACGGTGTCTTGGCTGATGCTCTTAGAATCGCTGAGAGAATTGCTCAATAAGTTAAGTAAAGATACTCATCGTCATTCATAGAGGTGAAATATATCTATTAAAAATGCATTTGTATTTTGCAGTAGACTGTTAGTCTGTTCTCTGCTATAAACTATTTGTCTGCTCTCTGCTATAAACTGTTCCTCTGTTCTCTGCTATAAACTGTTCGTGTGTTAGAAAATGCTTCCGTATTCTGCTTTGAATTGTTTGTCTGCCTCCTGGAAAATAGACCGCAAGTAATTTGCATCTCTGCACTGCTCTCTGAAGGTCAACATCACTTTTTGAGAATCAAAGACTGTGCATTTCTGGCTCAGTTCAGGTAACGAATTGACAAGTGTGTTCAATCTCAAAATGTGGACATTGTTAGGGGCCATGAAGAAGTCACCGTTGTCTCTCAACTCCACAATATATGTACCTGTTTTGTGAATGAATTGAGCGTACTTGAAACTGGCCTTACCCCAACTGTAGTTGATCTCGATATTAGTCTTCAGGAAGAACGATGTTCCTCTATTATCCAACAAGAAGTCAGCCTCCTTCAAAAGGTGAAGGTGGTAGTAGAATTTGTTAATCTTAAGAACTTCTTTTTCCATGAATTCTGGATCCGATAAAGGATTGACTGCAAGCTTCAAATCGACAAAAGAATGGAAAGGACTGATTGTTGGAATCGTACACAATTCCCTCCATGGTGTCTCGACCAATTTGAGACCATATCTCTCACACGAACGAGCCCAATTGATGATGGTCTCATCAATGAATTTGGTTGTGGTGTTGAGCCATTGAAGACGGATATGGTAACAGTGATTTGGGTTGTGAACACGATCATAATGAACGTCCAAGATCTCCGGTCTAAAGGACTTCCTCATTGGGTCACAGTCATACTTGACATGTTGACTGATCAAAAACTTCTTGGTCTTTTTCGCTCTTTGAGAGTCTGTGAGTGATGAACTTTCGCTGTCTGGTTGCCAATTCTGAGAAAGCACCCTTCTGAGATCGACTTGGGTATCTCCACCAGAGAACGCTGAATCGTTGTCGGAATTGAGCTGAGTTGGAGTGGTGGGTGTAGTTGGGACAGATAAAGTCAAGTCACCAGTTTCTTGGAAAGGCTTCTTTCTGAACCAACTAGTTGGATTTTGAGTATTCTGAGTATTTTGCTTGGACTTATAGGCTGGGTCAGCATATTCCTCGTCAAACTCATAGAAATAGTGACCATCCAAGAAACCGTGTCTTTGATCAACGTGACGAATCAATCCTCTATCCATTAAGCTTTGTCCATACTCAGTAGCTTCCTCTCTGCTATCGATATCTTCGAAAGCTTCAATCAACCATGAGACAAGTTCACTACCAAGGAAACAGTGACGATGCAATTTGAAGTGCCAGGTTCTATCGACCAATTTGATACCTCCAGGGCCTTGCAATTGCTGAGCCAATGACGACATCTTGATATTGGTATTGAAACGCAGCCCGTCTGACATCATCAATGAATTGTCTGGTCTTGTTCCACTCATGTCGAAATACTCAGCCTGTTCATTGAGGAAATCATAAAGGTTTCCAGTGTAGAAACTGATTTCTGGGTATATTTCCTCCTTTTTGGTGTTTTTCTGGTCTTTAACTCGAGTGTACTTACCTCTTTCGATCGTTGCAATCAACTTTCGTAAACCTTCAAGTCTGATTTCCTCATCTGAAAGATCATCGTTGTTGAGTGGGTAAGCATTTGCAGGAATTTCACAAGGAATCACCACGAACTTCATCTTGTGGAATTCCTTAGTTGCATCTGTCATCGAATCGTCATAACCAGCAAGAAGCTGATCAAACTGGTTCCAATTGAACATCAATGGTTGAGACTGCTTCACTCTACTTGAAGAGTACTCGTCAGCATATCTTGTTCTGATCAATGGCTTATCAGCCTCACCCTTTTTACGGGATCCCAAGGTGATTCTGGCTTCATCTTCGACCTTCACCTTACGGTACAATTGGACATTCAATGAGCCATTGTAGTCGTAGAAAAGTCTGTGGATTTCATCATTCAAAGAGAGATAAACTCTTGCACCGGTAGCATCTCCAGCAGGGAAGTACTTGATCATACTTTGGGGACTTCCACCTGGTTTTCTCTCTCCTTCAATACGTTTGACTTTATCACCATAACAAATTTGGAAACCCATTGCAAGACGCAATCTGATCATTTCACGCATAAGTTCACGAGTTGTACTCAATTCAAGTTTGTTCTCGTAATTGAGTGTCACAACGTAAATCTGGAAAGTATACTCTGTCTCCAACTGGTTACTTGTAGGGAACAAAGATGTTGAAATAGGAAGGGCTGCTGGAGCCTTGAGTGATCTCCACTTGAACATACGTCTAACAATTTTTGGAGGAAAAACATCTGCCCATCTACTGCAAGTGACTTGACTTGTAAGACCTTGTTTTGATGGATTCTCCACAAGCATCCAGTATGGGTTATTTTCTGTTCTTTCTGCTTGCTCCAACTCAATTGCTGACTGTTTCTTATTATTTTGAACCCTCTGAGGCTCTTCGTATTCTCTTCTTCTTGGTCTGGTCTTCTTTGTCGGTTGTGGTGTCTCATTTGAGAAAGATGGACTTGACTTTTGACGGAAAATTCTTTGAATTGAAGGTGGTGGTGCACTTTTCTGGCTCATATTGCTTGCCATTGTCGTGTCGAAAGATGTGACAATCTTTAAAGGCGAGGAAAGAAAACTTTTGTTCTCTTCACCGTTCTTGTTCAAGTTGTACAACTTAGATAAGGCAGAATTGGAAGTTTTCGTCACTGTTCCAGTTGCTGATGAATTTGTTGTAGAAATATCGATCTTCAGCACTGGCGGTTTAAGGAAGTTATGAACATTTCCCATCAAGGAAAGCGTCAGTGTATCAGTAATGGAGTTGCGCTTTGCGTGCTTTTTCTTTGGTCTTGGTAACGAAAACGAAAGGAAAGATTTCTCGTTGATTGGTCTGAATAGTTTCTCGTCATATTCGTCCATAGACTCTGCCACAGGAATGTTTTCCTTGAAGTATAATCTCTCAATTTGAGCCTCACTAACCTCGTTCTCCATCACACCCATCATTTGGAGCTCATAAATCTTACACCTTGGAATCCAACGAGAGGAATGCTTTGCACTCTCTGAGTAGAAAGAGACATCACACCATTTAGGAACACAATGGCAGACCTTGCCTTGAGCATCTCTATATCTGAATAGTGGAACAGTATGCAATGGTGGCTGGCTTAGACAGACAATATCAACAGCCACATCAAGACTGAACATCTTTTTGGACGTTTCGAGCATTTGATCGTAATCAACATCAAAGAGACCTGCTCCTGGAGTGATCACTACTAAATGGTTGATGGAATGCCTTAGGTCGGTGTTTCTGAAACGGTCACAAACGAGCGATAAACTCAAATTGATACACTCGAGCAAGTTTCCCTTGACTGAGGGACATGGCTCACCCTTGATCTGAAACTTTTCGCCTTGTAAATGCATAAGAATATCTCTCTTGAAGTTAGCAAACTCAAGTCTCAAGTTGGCCATGATTTTGTCCCAAATAAAGACACTCACCTGGTCAACAACCACACGGTAGTAGTCCTGACAATGAGAAGGCCTTTCTCCACCTCCTAGCGAGGCCCAAGGGGCCTGTGTTAAGTCCACACTCGTGAACAACACTATAGTGATGGAATGATGCGAATTGTTCTCCCTCCATTTTTTGAAAATCTTCGGGAGAAGCGTATTGACGAGCTTATGAAACATGATTTCTCCATTTTCTTCGAAATGCCACATTTCTCTTGATAGTTGTACCAAAAATACCAACTTAGCACTCTCAGACCGGAAGATAATACTTGTGTTTACGCCAATGTATCCACTAAACATTTTCCGTCCATCTTTGAAAATCGACTTGATTGACCCGATTCTGTTCCCGAGAAATGATACTCTCTGGTCCACGTAGCAACACGTACCGACCATTGATGACGATAGACTCCATTGAGAATCACGAGAAAAGTTGACATCTTTCAAGTAAACCTCTACGGCATCAAGCTCAACAGTTTCCTTATCTGCTACTAACTGCACTTGGACCAAACTTCTTGGTGGAATGTTAAGCAGTTTCTGTAATGACGAAACCAAAGAGATCTGGAAGTTTTTGAGCTTTGCAGCTGCTCCAATGGCCACATTTCCTGCTGCCTGATTGTCTTTGGTGAGAATTTGCTGTTTTTTCACGATAAACACGAATTTCTTGACTGTACTCGCGTCATTATCTTTCTTTACGGGCTCCATCTCATAGATGTTACCTTCTTTGAGTCCTGGAATCGCTCCGCCATCGATAATCACGTCTTGATCATAAGATCGTAACTCATGGAACCAAAGCGTCATCTGAACAGGCTCACTGCCTCCTGGAACGGCTGAAGCTGCCAGTTTTGTGCTGTTTGCATCACCTGTTTGACTCAGGCCGCTTCCCTTCACTAAACCCTTGGGTGGCTTGAGCTGGACCAAGGAATCTGTGAAGTTTCGATGCGATCCCGAGTGACCGGCCATAGTGATCTTGTTTTTACCCACTATAAGCGTGCTGCCTGTGTTGTTCATGTTCCCCACCACTAAACTGGCATGATTGACTCCCATGCGTCCAATTGACGAAGCCAGCTTCGTTTTTAGTCGCTGTAGAGTGGTGATATCATTTTTATCATCTGAATTTGGCCCCTTGGTTGCCGAATTCATGAATCTGGCATGCTGCATGAGTGGCTAGAGATGATGGTCTTTTTCCTAGTGGAGTCAGATTTGATTAGTGCAGGAAACTGGTGAAGGTGGAGTAGGTTGAGGCAGGAATTTGAGTCTTCTGGAATTGGAGAATGTAGAGGAAGGAGGGGCAAGATGAGAGTGTCAATGGGTTTGGTATTTATTTTGACATCTATTTTGAAACTTAGTTTAATATTTCGTTCTCTCAATTTCTGAAAATAGTAATGTTAAGGTATGTCTTGTCTGATAATGCAAGTGAGATCAGAGAGACATAAAAGGTGGATAAGAGGGAGTCAAAGCACAACATTTGTTTACTCAAATTTCTTTTATACGTATTGAACAACAATCAATGTCATCAACTACTTCTAATCTTCTAATTTGGCGGGGCAATCGCCAAAATACATCAAGCATCAGTACTGATCTTCGCACTGATCTTCAGAAATCGGCCCTAGCCTTTGCGCCAACACTTGCCTCATCTTCGCACCATTTCCAGCACTTGGCCCTAATTTTCGCGCCAGTCCTCAGCCATCACTCAGCCTTCGCGCCAGCATCTGCACCAGCATCCGCACCAAAATCGCTCTAAAAAATTGCACCAACATTCTCCTCAGCCTCACTTGGCAATACTTGGCCCTTACTCATTCACCACAAACTCTTGCAAGAACCATTCATGAAATCTATCATCCTTTGAAAGTTCTGGATGAAACAGAGTTCCAAGCTTATTTCCTTGACGAACTGCAACTACCAACCCATTTTCAAGCTTATGTAAAATCTCCAATGGTGCCGTATTCGAACACTCTGCGTTCACTGTAGTTCCAAATTCGCCCTGATCAAGCCCACTAGGGCCCACATCTACAAATTTAGGTCCAAGTTTGGCGCGCGCCACTACTGGAGCGCGGATGAACACCGTGCGAAACTGCGCTAAACCTGGAGCAAAACTCGAGAAATCTGAGTCGCTATCAAACGAATCAAGTTGTCTACCGAACGCGTTTCTTGCCACCAGAATCGCCATGCCGCCAAGTGCCTTTTGGTGTGGACGAGCGTTTGTGATTTCAGAAGCCAAAAAGATCAATCCTGCGCAAGTTCCCCAAACAGGATACTTAGCGGAAAACTCAGTTAGCGGACCAAGCATTCCAGTTCTCTCAGCAATAAGCGACATTGAGGTCAGCTCTCCGCCTGGGATAACAAGAGCATGGCATTGAGCAAGCTGAACTGGAGTTTTAACGGCAAGAATCGTGAAGTTGTACTTGGATAATGGTGCTCTGCTAGCTGCCGAGGTCAAGTAGTCAATGTGCTCTTCAAAAGCGCCCTGGAGGGCCAATACTCCCACAGTAAATGATTTGGTCATAGTCGTAGAGTTCAAATTGAGGCCAGCAAAAGCACTATCGAGCATATAAGCTTGTACTCAGAGATGAATCATCGAAATCGTCGAAATAGGATTATCCGCTAACACTATATAATATAGTGACCGAAAGGAGTCGCAAGCGCCTATCAGAGGAAGAGTCAGCGAGAGCAGTCAATTTTTCCTGTTTAGTATAGCCGTGTTGGGGCTTCAAAACAATGCTAACACATGCGGACCCATGCGCATCCAAGCGTACATGCGACGTTTTGTGTCCTTATTTTCGGCGCTATATAGCTGACATTAAACCTAGGCCGAACACTTGGCGGAGTGCGGTGACTCTGGCAGTTAGGGCATTGTGGACCAATTCGACCGATGTCAATTTTCGTTGCTTTTGACAATTTTCCATCGAATCGTCCTCGGAATTCCTAGTAGATTCCGCGTCAATCTCGCTGTCACCTTATCGTGCTTGCTGTCAATCCGGGGTAGAAACAGGGCTTATGCGCTCGGCGGGAGTCTCGGTCCGATCGAGCATATAATTGACTTCGATAATTGAGTCATTGGCGATTGTTCGGTATGGTGACTACCATGAAAAATGCCGCTTAAAAGATTTCCAAATCGCTTGATTTTTTTTCTCTTCAACTCAATTCGTGAATCTTTCGTGGCATCAATTGATTTGACTCCACTTTTCATAAACTTTTTCCAATTGATCTAGAATGTCGGACTTCCACCTCAAGGCCGGTTTGGCCCAGATGCTCAAGGGCGGTGTCATCATGGACGTTGTCAACGTCGAACAAGCTAAGATTGCCGAGAGAGCAGGTGCTTGTGCTGTCATGGCTTTGGAGAGAATCCCTGCCGATATGAGAAACTCTGGCCAAGTGTGTCGTATGTCTGATCCACACATGATCAAGTCCATCATGGATGCTGTGTCGATTCCAGTGATGGCCAAGTGCAGAATTGGTCACTTCGTCGAGGCTCAAGTTCTTCAACAATTGGGCGTTGACTACATTGACGAGTCTGAGGTTCTCACTCCAGCTGACTGGCTGCACCACATCTCCAAGGACGAGTACAAGGTTCCATTCGTCTGTGGAGCCAAGGACTTGGGTGAAGCCCTCAGAAGAATCCACGAAGGTGCCGCTATGTTGAGAACCAAGGGTGAGGCTGGTACTGGTGACGTGTCTGAGGCCATCAAGCACATCCGTATGGTCAAAGAGGCCATTACACACGTGTGTGGCTTGCTTGGAAACGACGATGAGATCGAGAAATTGGCCAAAGAATACAGAGTTCCACGTAATTTCTTGGACGACATCATTGCCTCCAAGGGTAAGCTCCCAGTGGTGAACTTTGCTGCTGGAGGTGTCGCTACTCCAAGTGACGCAGCCATGTTGATGCAATTGGGCTGTGATGGTGTTTTCGTTGGATCAGGAATCTTCAAATCGAAAAACCCAGAGAAATTGGCAAAGGCCATTGTTGATGCTGTCACTCACTACGAGGATCCAGCCAAGGTGTTGGAGTGCTCTACTGATTTGGGTGAGTTGATGTTTGGTACAAGTATCGAGTCTATTGCTCCAGCCCAAAGACTCGCTGGTCGTTAAGAGATTTCAAGGATTGATCGTTAAAAGATCTCAAGGATTGGTCATCAAAACGTATATTGCACCAGGCACTATATATTGAATAAATTGGATAATTCTCAAAGTCTTTCTATTACTTCAAGAACACCTTCGATAAGAGCGAGTAAACGTCGTCCTTGTTCTGGTCGATAGTCACCACTTCCCTAACAAAACGACCCAAATCGCTTGGGATCTTCTGGCTAATGCCCAAGTCTTCGGAACACACGAAAAGCGTGTCTGGCTTCAAGTTCTTCAACAAGTGGAAGTAGCCCTGAATATTCGAACATTTAAGAAGCTTATAGTTCTTGATAAGTGTCTGTGGCAACGAGTAGATGCTGGCATCATCCTCTGAACCCTTAATATTGCAAGCTAGGTCATCCACAGAGAGGTAAGGCGGAAGAATGAAAGTGACATTCTCAGAGTTGAGAAGAATCTCGTTGAGCGGTAAATCCAGGCTCAACACGGAATGCAGTAGCGTCAATGCAATCGACTTGTTTGTGTAGTTTTTCCTCTTGACAACAGGCTTCTCGGATGACTCCAATTCCTCTTCATTCTCTTCATTTGTCCAACTTTGATACAATTTATATGACAACACGGCAATCGACGATGCTACCGCGGCAGCCGCCCACATTTTGATATTTTTCTTGCCTCTTGCCATGCTGGAAGTGATGTTATTAAAGTGACTAGGTAAAAAGTGGCAAAAGAAAGTGGTTGGACTGGTCTATGGGAAGCAAAGGACTAAAATCGGCTAATAGGTGAGGAAATGTTGGTTCTGTGGAGCAAATCCGAGGGTGCGGCCGAGGATGGCATGGAGTAGGCGCGTGGGCATGCATTACCAGGGGACAAGTTCCCTTGGAGCGACTACACCCTCGGATTCCTTGGGCGCAGCCCTCGGTTTTTCGCAACCCAACATCACAAGAAATCTCCACTTTCAACTAAAGCAGGTGCGTTATCTATACTGGTGTTTCTTTCTTTCGTTCTTTCTTTTTCTGGTCAGGGGCTGTATTAATTATATGTCACGTAGGACCCATGTACCCCTAGCTATCATTATTTAGGGCCGCGAGACAGTAGTTCATCTCTTCCTCATCTAGAGATTTGATGTAGAGACACTTCCGGAGAATTTCATCATTCACAGTGAAGTGATAGTTCTTGGACCACTCGATGCATTGAGACAATGACTTGACAATGTGGACCGACGTTCTGAACCGCGAGAAATTAATCAATTGCTCTCTGGCAATTGTCGTAGCATCGGATCCGACTGTATTGTCGCCAATGGTGACACTTCTGTCGCTATCATATGGTCCCAATGGTGGTGGGGCATTTGGCAACGACGATAAAGAAATGACAGATTCTGAGCTCAACTTTGGTGTTGCTGATTCCACCACTGCTGCCGGCGGAATGGTGGGCGAGAATTCAGCGTTCACTGTTGTTGGAGGTGTGTTCATATAAGATGGCATTGGGGCAGCAGGAATGGTTGGGGTGTTGATGTTGAATGGCTGTGGCACCTTCTTGTTTGGCTTCTTGACGAATTTAGGTCTTTCAGCGTTGAAAACCAAGTCTGAAAGGTACAATCCGACGAAAGGAATGCATCCACGAGATGGTTGGAGCTGATTGATGCTGAGACGAATCTTGATAAAGTTCTTCAATGGCGATGTGATCTCTTCCAAATTCTTCAATGTCAAAATGTCGCCTGGAGGCAAGTTCTTCCAGGTACTCTTCAATTTCGTCACTTTTTCACTTGTAAGGGCCAACACGATTTGCATCAAGGTGGAGAAATTCTGGAGAACCAAACTGTGGTGAGCAACATGAATAAATCTGGAAATGATGGCAATTCTCTCTTCTTCAGTTCTTGTCAAAAGAATCTCGGAAATAGCCCAATTGACCATCAAGTTGAATCTAGCAATGACCAAGTTGACACCCTTGTTTTTGTTGAAGTAACTTTCGTTGACAATAATCTCCAACCAACTGTTCACTGGTGTCAATTCCTTGTTCCATTGCAATTCGATAAGTTCCTTCCAGTCAATCTCTTGCAACATGTCCTTCTCAATAACTGTGAAATGCTCTGCCAATGTTCGAGAGTTACAACTCAAAACAAAGGAAACATGAGACCCAGACTTGATGACGTTCTCAATGGACAAGTTCGTTGACGTGATCGAATAACCATCGAGAATGACCTTAGGACTGAGAACTGAGAATGGACTAGTGTTCTCGCTGTTTGGAACACTTGTGATAAAGAAGTTCGTTGTCGGCGTTGAAGAAGTTGGTAAGATATTATTCTTAGGCGAAGTCTTGATTGGAGTGACTGGTTTCTCTTTCAACTCCTTTTCAATGTCTGAAGAATAGCCGATCGCGTCTTCCGTGACGGCATTGTTGATTTCAGCGAGAATATCTTCTGTTTGGTTGACATCAACGAATTCTTCCTCATCATCAATTTGAGGTGTTGGCAAACCGCTCTTCATGCTTACTGTCACCGAGCGGTGGTCCTCGTTGACCTTTTGATCGGTCTTAGGAGAGATGGATTCATCATTCTCGCTCGTCGTTGAAGAGGTTTCCGTCAATCCGTCCTTGCTCTCGTTCTTCTTGCCTTCAAGCTTGTACAAAGTGAATTGCACTGGATTATTTGAGGAGAAGGATTCATCTGGAATAGCGGCAAGTTCCTTCAAAACATAATTGCTTATTCCTGGGATAGCAACAGAATTCGTGGAGGATTGATCACTCGACTTCTTGATGCCATCTTTACAGCTCTTGCGTTCGCCAATTGCACATGAGAAAACAGAGCTATCAGCCATGTCTGACAGTTTACCTGACCAGTCCATAGTTTGAGAGTGAACTCTGATTCCATACATCGTGCTATCACGGTAGTTGTTGAACGGAAGCTCTGTCAAAGCACAAAGAGTACTGAACCTGACGCTTCTTCTGATTGAAGAACTTCTTGACATGTGGGACACATTTGGAAACGTCTTGATCTTGTAATGTGCCTCTTCGAGCCTCTCGCTTGAAGAGTTGAATACGTTTTCATCTGTGCTTGAATCGCTGTATCTGTTTGCCAATCTTCTCAAGTTGTGGTATCCATGCTTCTTTCTCAAGTTGGTGTCCTCGCCCATTGATGTCTTCTGGTTTGATGAAGTGGAAAAGGCAGAGTCGTAACTGACATAGGACTTCATGGAGTCACGCTTCAATTGAGACCCACTGGAGTTCTTCGAAAGCATCGAGAGTCTCTTGTTAACAGTAGAGTTTCCAACTTGGTCGCAGAAACTGATTCTTCTGACGTTCTTCTTCATGGATTGTGGACTCAATGCAATTCCCAAATCAGAAACCTCTTGGTGGTAATTGTCAAAATCACTTGGAGAGGAAATTGATGATGTTGGGGTGCAAGGTCTGTTGATCACGAAGTCGTCGTTTGGAGGAATCTCTGAGCTAACATCAAAGTATTGAGTGCTAGTCTTCATTATTCTCTCTAATCTGTAATCGTTTGGCTCGATGTTCGAACTCTCCTCTAGCAGCCCAGATGCTTCGAGATTAAGGTTTCCTTCGTCATTCCAGTTGATACTTGTGACGCGTCCGAAAGAAGATCTTTTAGACTCTTCAGCGGGTGAGCTTGCACCAAACTCTTGTCCTGAGCCTTCAGCTGGCAAGTCAAGATGGGCATCAATGTTGTCCTCGCTTTTCTCGTCTGGAATCAAGTCATCCAGACTAAATAAATTATCGATTTTATCCATGTTGAGCTCAGAAAGGTCTTGGAGTAGCATCTCATCCTCAGTGAGCGTAGGTTTAAGAGTTCCACTAGACATTCTTGCTTGTTGAGCCAACGTGGCTCTTCGAGACGCTTGGCGCATCTCGACTTGGGATTCTCTCATGTTTTGATTAGACATCTCAATCACTGACTGACTTATGTGATCCTTATCATCGGACTCATTTATCGTCTCCTTGCGATCTGTGATGTAGAAACGAATTAAGTACTCCAATTCATCGATAATTCTTGCACTGAGAACGTCGACTCTATCGCCAATCACCTTGGCTGAATCAATCGCAGGACTCTTTGGAGCTTCTGTCGTTGGTGGCGACTCAGGAGCAAACTCTGGCTTGCTTTTTAGTTCTGGGGAGTTGAATGATTTTTTCCAACCATCAACGATTTTCTTTATTGACTTCGTGCGTCCAACCTCATCAGCGTCCAAGAAGTCTGTGCCTGGAGTCGGCGGAAGGTCCTTCCTTAATGTATACTCCATTTTCCTCACTGGAGTTGGAGGAACAATAACTGAAATTTTGGAAGTTGGAAGTTTGACGTGTCCATTAGTGGAGAACCCAACAGGTGTTTCGCTGTCTGATTCAGGGTCCTCCTCTTCCTTTTCAGGCTGGGCGACGTTTTTTGTCTTTTTCAAAGCGAGCGAAGAATCTGTAAGATTGATGTAGGTGTGTTTCATAATATTAGTCTTTGTTGACGGCGTCATTGGTTTCTTTTCCGGCTTGCGGTTGTTTTTCGTATGATAGTCCCTCAACTTGTCGTTTAAAGAAGTTCTGGATGACTTGTGCTGAGCGAGCAAATTATTAATCGACAACTGAGGGTTCTCGTCATTGGCATTGGTGTCATCGTAAATTAAGCACTTGTGGTGTGTTCTTTGGTCGTACAACGAAAGCATCGCCGACCGTCTGAACGACGGGTTTGTATGGATAGAAGCCTCCGTATTGGACTTGGAGAGCTTCTTATGGTTTGCAAGCTCGCTAACCGGCGGCAAGCTAAAAGCAAAAACAGACTGAGACGAGTCCACGGAGATTCCTGCTTTGTAGAACTCGTTTATCTGAGAGATCCAGTGGATCTTCAAGTCGGTGATGATTTTCAACTCAAACACCATGTTTGCCCGAATGAGATGGGAGTCATGGGTGATTTGGTTGATGTAGAACGAAAACGTGTCGCAGAGCTTCTCATCGGACTCAAAGTCGTCGATGAAGTAGTTCAAGATCCAGTGTCTCAACACCACGAACGTTCTCAAGAGAACAAGCTTCCCGATCTTCTCAGTATCTTGCTTAAATGAGTTGACATACTGCAACGACCACACGAGCCTCGTTAGCAACAAATTCATCACGGTATTGGAGTCACTAAACGTTCGATAAGTGAGAAAGAAGTCACATATAAGATTATAATCAATCACCTCGGGCGAAGTCAACTGCACTATGAGAGCACGCAAAGTGGCATGGTTGATGTAATCCTCGTTGGCACCGTCGAACTTGACAACGCTCTCCTGGTCATGTTTCAACCCGGGAAAATACCGGTAGTCGTCAAAGATGGACTCGTTATGGCGATTATAGAGGAACGCCTCATTGGAAGTACCATCGAAGGAAAGGTTTGATTCCTGGATTTCCCAGTCGGCCGCCACTTGGTCTGGCTCCATGGTTGCTTAAGGAAGGGGCTGGGCTCTTTGGCTTGAGGAACTTTTGAGATTCGCCTTGAAGAGGGTCGGTTTTTTTTGTTTGATGTTTATTGTTTACCATATCGACTAAGTACTGCAGAGAACCCGGGCACTCCATTCCGCGGCGTACCCCCACCGCGACGGTATTTGGATATGGAGAGTCGCTTAACCAGAGGCACCTTACGGTGAAGGTAGGGCTAGACCGTGGAATTTGCCAGAAAATTGGGGTTTTCGCTTTCATGGTCACTATGTGACTTGCCTACGGGTTTATTTTAATTTGCATAATCATTCACGCGCACCGCCTACCCTCCTTTGTTGGCCTTTTGTCTTGTCTATAGTAATTAACTACACTATGCGACCATACAATGGAGATAGTGGTTGCAAGGCAGAGTGAGGAATTGGGGTGAAATATGAAGCAGAATTTTCCATTAGGGTAATTTTAAGAGTTTGGCGAAGGCGAAGGTTTTCTTATTTCTATTTTAGTGGCTTTTGCCATCGGTTTTGGTCTTTGTTGTGGTGGGCTTGTTTGGCGTTTTGGTGGGGCTTTCACTGCGGAGCTTCTTAAGTATGGCGAAGACGTGGACGAGGAGATGCCGAGATGGCGTTTGGTATTTATGTGTTTGGGATAGAGACGTGAATTCTTTTGTTGAAATTGATTTTTTTGAAAAAAAAAATTATCTCTTGCACAATTGTAGTGGTTACGTGTGGCCCCATCGTACATGAAATGGGCCACATTGAGGGTAGAAACTTTCCGTGAATTTGCGTGAAAAAAATTGATCTGATGAAACCGTTGCATTAAGGTTTTACAATTTTGTCATTAAACAATGTTTCAAGGTTTTTTGTCGGCTCATCTGAGACATTTCGACTCTTAACCTCATCTATGGTCATCCCTCTGTGTTTGATGCTACAATCCCACCCAAATCGCCTAAATCCACTATTGGAAGGCCTCTCATGTCTATCCGCCACTACGCGTAGTTCCACGACTGTATCAAATTTATGCTATGACCTTTAACGTCTCAAATTCACCTCAAACGTCTTATAATTCACCTCAAACGTCTTATAATTCACCTTAAACGACTGGTGACGCCCTCTTACTTCTCCATGTTCTGGCTAATCACCTGCTTCAACAATGCAAATGGCGACTCCTTGAACGAGCTGTTCAGGAGAACCTGGTTGAATCTCTTGTTCTCTGTTTCTAGAAGCTTGGTGTGGCCAGTATGTTTCTGTGGGTTGGGGGCATTAGTATGCTTCTCCTTGTGTGAAACGTACTCTGGACTCTTCTTGGCTTTCTTCTTCTCAACGATTCTGACCGTGTTATCAGGTAAACTCAGCAACAAGTCGTCCATCTTAGGCTTCAACTGCTCCTTCTCCTTTCTCTTTCTTCTTCTCAAGGCAGACTTGGAAACTCCACCAGAAAGGTTGAAAGTTCTCTTTGCAAGAATCTTTTCGTTAAATTGTGATGACTTAGCTTGCTGCTTCTCTTTCTTGGTGGTTTTCAGTAGCTTCAACAATGGGTTTTCATGGTAATCTTCATCTCTCTCTTGTTCTTGCTTAAACTCCGAGACCTTGCTCGAAATCGATGCTTTCTTGGCCTTATCTCTAAGTCCTGACTTCTTTTTGATTGCCTATTCGTTAGAACATATTCCTGTAAGTTTCCCAAAGGTTTTTACATACCATCTTGATGTCTTAAGTGTCTTACTGGGGAAGATTTTATCTCATCTGGGGCATCTGGATCTATGCAGTGCCAGACATCTTCAGGGTCGATTGATCCATGCAATTGGGAAAGAAATTTGGTTGTTTTTGTGTAGTTCTTGGAAGCAGATCAGTGAACGAAAACGACTACTCTCGATAATTTTGATTTTCCTTCGGTTTGGCGTGTTTTTGATGGATGCTCTTCTGACGCAGTTATCACTATGAAGTAGCGTCTCAGTATGATGCAATGCTCTGATTACTAGCCAAAATAAAGCCCCTTTTATCGCAAAGCATTGCTGATTTAATGTGAATACCAATTGAACATAGCTGAACGAACTACAAAATTCACTTTAAACTATAGAAACTCGTTTTGTGATGAAAAATCCATGACCTCATATTGGCCAGTTCCGTGACTTCGCAGCTTATGTATGGAATGCTCACATAGTCGCATATTATAAACATATCTGCCCTAATCTGTCTCGTAAAAACCAAGAAAACACGGAAGAAAGAATAAGAGAAAGCAGAGTGTAAACATTCACAAGGCATACCATAAAAAAACAATTATTTCCATAATTTTTTTCTCCCCTCTCACTACTTTCCTCTGCCCTTCCTCTGTATCTATGGAACCTGACTTCTCACCTGCATGTATAGAGATGAGCGAGAAAACACCCTATAGTTTGTCCCCATACCACGTTCTGGCTCACCATCAAACGAACCATTTAATCCACTTCAAGCATTAGAAAGCATTTCATTGGAATTGCCTTCTTCACAATAATCAATTTACCCAAAAAAAACTCAAAAAATCTCGCAAAATTCACTCCAAGATACGGTTCTGATCTAATCCTTTATCATGAGTTGGCTGGGCGGCAAACATTCACATAGCAGCCCGACAGCTTCTCCCGTGGACCCGATAAAAGTGCATTTTGACAATGGGCCTCATAGTCGAACCGCCAGCAACACCCATTCCCCTGCTCCGATGCCTTCAAATCTTCGACTGAACCCCAACCAGGACTTCCTACGAAAGAACTCAACTATGATCCCGGTGACCTCGGAACCTGCTCTAGGGACAAAGCCCGATGATGCTGAGGAGGATATCTCCAAGATTTCCGCATACGCCCGCTTGGACTTTGACAATTATACTTTCTTTGTCCAGACGTTACAAGTTGTGCTTGGAAGAAAGTCTAACGAGGAACTACAATCATCCCACCACTCTGTGGATGTCCATCTCAGTTCCAAGAAGGCTATATCGCGTCGTCATGCCAAAATTTTCTACAATTTCGGTACTCAACGGTTCGAAATCTCCATTATGGGAAGAAACGGTGCCTTTGTTGATGACCAATTCGTCGAGAAGGGCATGACAGTGCCATTAATCGATGGCACAAAGATCCAAATTGGTGACATTCCATTTTCGTTTGTCCTACCTTCAATTGATATGCATGAGGTTGATGATAAAAAGGCGGTGCCTGGTCAACCATTCAATCCTAGCGACGCCCTCAATTTGAGAACTAATTTGTACCAGGCAGCAGCATCACCTAAAAAGGATAAACGGAAGTCTGTCCTGATATCTTCTGATGCAAAAACTGCACGTCGTAACTCGAAAGCTGACATTGTTAGAAGATTATCTACTGCTCGGAGAAAGTCCACTGCTTCGACTAATGACGAGATCAATGCTCTTTTGAAAGAACTCGAGACAATCCAAGGTGACGACGATGATGATGATTTCGATTCCGACCTTTTGGATGCAGAGGTCCGTGAACTTCTCGAACAGCATAATTCTAAGACATTGACCAACGATCAACTCCAAAAGGAAGAGGATGAAATCGACGAATTGGTCAAAAAACATAATCTCGAGCAAGGTGTCACTTTAGACGTGGAAGAGCCAAAGCCAGAACTCAAGAGCAAAAAGAGTATTGACCTAGACATGGATATCAACATGCTAGATCAGGAAATCGCAACTTTGGCACCGCTTATAGATGCCCATAACGATGTGATGGATCCAGTCAAGACGGAACTTAAGGATTTTGATGACTCAAAGAAGTTCTTAACCGGTCCGTACTCTACTGTGGGAAAATACGGCTCTACAGTTGGTCAACCTTATATGGACAGCTCAATGGACCCTGGCTTGCCTCGCTCAACCCCATTGATGGGAAAACCAGCAGTTGGTCCACGTATGGGAAAGCCAGCAACCATTCAACCACCATCAAACAGAATCTACGGAAGACAACCGGTCAATATGAGTCAAATGGGTATGGCAAGTCCTTACTCGTCTGGATACTCGGTCACTGGTCAAGGATACTCTCCATACAGTAGTGTTGGACCTGGAGGAATTGGTAGCTCCATATATAACGTTGGTGCAAGAGCTTTACCTCCTAAATTGGAGGTTGTCATTGAGACCATTACCTCAGTGCCTTATGTGAATCTGATTGTTCCGTTCAGGGCGATAACATCAGACATAAGCAACTTCGAGAAGGCTCCAATTTGTGTATTCAAGTCCACTGATGGTCCAAAGGGAGTTCCTAAGATTCCTATCAGAAGAAAAGACGTTGCACTTCGCAAACCTCCTAAGGTACAAAACTTCATCAAGGATATTCCAGACCAGTTCAAAACCAAACCAACAATTAGCATTCTGGCCATGTTACTTAGTGTCATGAGAAGTACCTCCGCAGATAAGAAGGGTTTCACTTTACCTGAGATCCACGAGAGCATCAAGGACTTGTTTCCTTACTATAAATACTGTCCAGATGGATGGCAGGCCACTGTGACGCATAATGTGAAATTCAACAAGATTTTCAAAACAGTTTCCAAGGTTGGACTTGAGTCTGAATGGATATGGGCAGTTGACGATGATTACATTGCTGATAGAGAGAAGACAAGGAAGAAACAACAGGAATTGGCCATGGCTAAGGCCAAAGAAGCAGCTCTCAAGGCTGTGGAACAGCGTCAAAGACAGAATATTCCAAGTTATGGCGTTCTTGGTAGAGGTTACATGACACATGATGGAGGCTATGCCTCTACAAGGTATCCGATGTCGTCACCTGTGCCTCTGCCTAGTCCGAACGGACTTGCATTGCAAAAACCAAAGTCAATTGCTGAGCTTGCTAGTGAGATCAAAAGAGAAGGACCTTACTCTGCTACGAAGTCTCCACTGTACTTCTCCAGACAGTCTCCTGGACTTGAAACTAGCCATAGTCAAAGTCCTGGCAGTGATGGTGACCGTCCACTTGGATCCAACATTAAGGATCAACTTGCTGCTAATAGATCGAGAAGTGCCACTTCAACACCTGTCAGTGGTTCAATTTCGACACCTCAAGCAAGAAGTGCACAAGGTCTGCCACCTGCTCAAGGTGCAACGTTGCCAGCAATGAATGCAGACACGAAGAAGTCGTTGACTTACTTGCAAAAGGAACTTTTCACGTTGTACAAGGCCAGAAAATTGTCATATAACACCGCCGTGACAACAGAGATCATCACAAAAGCATTGGCTACAACGATTGCTCAAGTTAACATCATTGGAGCTAAGGCAGGATGTGGTGATAATGCATTGAGTTTCCTTGTGGAGAAAGCTCCTCAACAAGTGAGTAAGATTTTGGATATTGCACTCACGAAATCCATTAAAGAAAGACAAGCAGGATCAAAGCCAGCAAGCAAAGAAGGCACTCCACAGCCAGGTGCATCACCAGCTACATCGCAAACCGGTGGAATTTCAGGACCATCTTCCAGTGCTACCTCACCTAAAAGAGAAGAGACTATGATGAGATCAACACCAGCACCATCGAGTTTAAACTCGTCACCTCAAATATCCAGGCCAGGGCCAGGACTTTCAAAACCACCAAGTTTCGCTGGAGCGGGACTTACCAGGCCAGCGTTTTCAGGACTCTCGAAACCACAAAGTTTTTCAAAGCCCGGAGCTTTGAACAAACCGCCACAATTCCTCTCGAACAAATCAAGGCAGCCTGAAAAACGGCCGGGAGAGGAATTGCCAGAGGAGCCAAACAAAAACATCAAATTGGGTAATTAGATATTCAGAATCCATGTATTATTTATAGACATAAACGGCTAGGGATTGAGTTGGGGAAGTAAAAATATGTTCGTTAAGGCGACCAATTGGAAGAAGTGAATTCTTTAGCAATCATATATGATTGATTGTCATTCAATGATCACCAGTCACTGATGGATTGAGTAGTTCTATAATTCATTAACATACGAAAGAGCTTTATGGCATACTAGAAAATATTTTGTAGATGTCAATTGCATGTATCCTCGAGAATGATAAGAGAATTAGCTCATTGTAATTGTTGTGATCATTGCTTTAATTGTTTCTCACGACATACATCCATAATGGTTGACCACATTTGAAGTAACTCAGTAAAATCCTATGAAATCAACCAAAAATATGTAGATCAGATTTTTATTGAGGAAACTTATAATGATAAGAGGTCAAGTAAAATTGTCAAATGTGTAAAAGAGTCTTGATAGTTGTTAAACATTAAATTTCTGTCCTTATGACTTCAATGCTTCACGCTTGGGAGCGCATCCAGGGCCAACCGCACTAATTGCTTCATAATCCTTAACTATGGTCGCTCCTTAACTATGCTCACTGGTCCCCACAGGTCTTTCGCGGTCCAACATGAACATATGGATATTTAAAGGCCATGCAAAAACACGAAACCAGACCCATTTATCGTTAAATAATTCTTTTAGTCCATCAGTTCGAACTCTAATTTAATCTCTCCCTTTTTCTCCTTCTAAATACCTCTCATTCTCATTCTATCTATACCCTTAATACCCAGTACACCTCCCATGGTCTCGTGCCATATGCACACCGCCACAATATCGAGAACAGTGGCAAGTCAATCTCAACATTACTAACAACTACAATCAATTACATCGTCAATTAATTGACCCATTTACAAAAAACAAATCAATTTACCACCTGGCACCCTTTTAAAACAAGTCACGTGTCCTCAATGAATACGATCGCCAGTCAATTTACTCATACACAAGCAAGTTCGCTTCATAAGGAAATAGCTGAAGCTAGATCCGACTTGGCAGCCCAACCTCAATTAGACTTGGCTCCTTCCATCCAATTACCTCCAATTTCACAACCTACAGACTTTTTGCGTGCTCACACTGATGATGCTACCAATCCAGACTGTAAAATCAAGATCGCTCACGGTACCACCACTTTAGCCTTCAGATTCCAAGGAGGAATTGTTGTTGCAGTCGATTCCAGAGCTACTGCTGGTAATTGGGTTGCTTCTCAAACCGTCAACAAGGTCATTCGTATCAATCCATTTTTGTTGGGTACTATGGCTGGTGGTGCTGCTGACTGTCAATACTGGGAGACCTGGTTGGGTACTCAATGTAGATTGCACGAGTTGAGAGAGAAAGAGCGTATTTCTATTGCTGCTGCTTCAAAGATCTTGGGTAACTTGGTTTACCAATATAAGGGTATGGGTTTGTCCATGGGTACTATGGTGTGTGGATACACTAAGAAGGAGGGTCCTACTATCTACTATGTCGACTCTGATGGTACCAGAATGAAGGGTGACCTTTTCTGTGTTGGTTCCGGTCAAACCTTCGCTTATGGTGTTTTGGACAGTGAGTACAAATGGGACTTGTCTGTTGAGGAAGCCTTGTACTTGGGTAAGAGAAGTATCTTGGCTGCTACTCACAGAGATGCTTACTCTGGTGGTTCTATTAACTTGTACCATGTGACTGAGAACGGATGGGTTTACCATGGCAACCACAACGTGGGAGATATCTTTTACGATATTAAGGAGCAGGAGAAGTCTTTTAACAATGTTGACGGTTAAGTATGTCCTTGAAGGATAAGTCGATGCATTGGCAGTGAGCTGAAGAGGCTGACTGGTAGATGCAGATGTAATAGAATAAACAACGTGGGAAAGAATGTACCTTAAGATGGTGTTTTAGGAGAGATAAAGATTTCTGACGTGAATATGATTGAACCTGATCAACATGGTAAACCTTCGTCATAATGGGTATACCTAATTAACATGAAATTGAATAAAAGAGTTAAATCATGAGTTAAAAACCAAACGTTCGTTCTCAACTAAACCAACTCGAACTTAAACTCAAACATGGACTTCACAAATTCCAAATATAGGTCAAATCACATACACCAATATACCAACTGATAACTATACCAAATCTGTTCCCCAGATTATACTATCCACTCTGCAGAACGCAGTCCCCAAGGGCACAACCCCTAACGAAATGGGCACATACACGTGATGTCGCATCCGGTCACATGACAAGAGTGCGTGCCAAACCCACCCTTTCACCATACGCACCATGAAAAATTTTAGTGACTTGAAATCCTCCTTTTACCTCTACAAACAAATCAGCCAAAAATGTCTGCTCAAAACACTATGCGTGAGTTGCGTATCGAGAAGTTGGTCTTGAACATCTGTGTCGGTGAGTCCGGTGACAGATTGACCAGAGCCTCCAAGGTTTTGGAGCAATTGTCTGGTCAAACCCCAGTTCAATCCAAGGCTAGATACACCGTCAGAACCTTCGGTATCAGAAGAAACGAAAAGATTTCTGTCCACGTCACCATCAGAGGTCCAAAGGCTGAGGAGATCTTGGAGAGAGGTTTGAGAGTCAAGGAGTTCCAA
Organism: [Candida] citri; assembly: GCA_030571295.1. Lineage (NCBI taxonomy): Eukaryota > Fungi > Ascomycota > Pichiomycetes > Serinales > Metschnikowiaceae > [Candida] citri. Next base: position 1,238,452 of record JAJLXN010000002.1, on the reverse strand, counting down.
TTGAAGAAGAGAAACTTCTCTGCTACCGGTAACTTCGGTTTCGGTATCGACGAGCACATCGACTTGGGTATCAAGTACGACCCAGGTATCGGTATTTACGGTATGGACTTCTACGTTGTCATGGGTAGACACGGTGCCAGAGTTGCCAGAAGAAAGAGATGTAGAGGAAGAGTCGGTAACTCCCACAAGACCAACCAAGAGGAGTCTATTGCTTGGTTCAAGCAAAAGTACGATGCTGAGGTTTTGCACAAATAAGTTAATAGCTTGTGATAAATATTAATTTGCCGAGAAGATTGGTGTAGAATATGGTGAGAGATGGGGTTTTAGATTGAGTAAGATGCTCAACTGAGTGGTGAAAACGTTTTGTTTTGGTTTGATAGACGATCAGAATCATGAATCTAGGGACCAGATCAAGTCAAGCCGATCTAAGCTGTCAAAGTCAACGTTTCGTGAGGGTTCGATGAGATGAGGAGAAACAAGTTGTTGTCTCACACGATGAGAAAAACACCACAGATGTCTCGACAAGAGTATGAATGAAAGCCAGATTTGATAATCTAAATGTGCTCTGTTTGATCAATCAGATCAACTTAACAGATTATTTGCCTTGTTTTGGCCCTCTTTTGTCAACTTCTATGTCTACTTGCCTCCCATAGTTAAGCGTTTAGCATGCTACGGATACCTCATCTCCATACCCCAACCACCACGGTTTCTACCCCAAATTTAACGCCAAAAGAAACGTCACATAATTCTCTTGCAGACCTAGGCCCGAATCCATAACTACTTTTAGTGCCGTTTAAGGTTCCGTCTTTCCGTATATAGACATCCTTCGAGGTCTGCAGTACAGTGAGGCCAATGATAAGGAAGCCGGAGCCACCACAATCACCGACAAAAGGAAAAGGAAGAAGGTTAAAAGCACCTAATTAATCATCAAATCAGCCAATAACCTCATCTCATCATCATTAAATCCACTACTCTCCTCTATACTCCTCATGAGCTCCACTCCTCAATGAAGTCCACGGCTCTGCTATGGCTCCCCCATGGCTCTGTGGCTCCTAGCGCGATAATGCAGACATCACCTCCACCCATTCCCCGTCTCACCTAGCTAAAGCCGTAGTGTATGCAAGAAATGCCAAAAGGGCAGGAGTGACGATTTCACCCCAAATCATGCTAGTTTCATCCTTAATCCTTGGCCAAAACGTGCACCCTTCACAACCTTGCATTATCAATCACATCTATTGCCGAATTTGGTTAGGCCCCCTAAGCATAAGACTTGGAGCCTTGTGTCTATGTGGGAGCGCAGTTTACGAGCCTTGGCCCTGCGCGGTTCCGTGCGGCGAGAGTTACAGCATTGGCCGAAGTATGGGTGCGGGTATAGTGGATGGGACGGAAATAAAGGAAGGAAACCGATCCGAAAGACGTTGCTTTTGGTAAAATAGACAAAGGAATGAAAATACGTCAATTTGCTGAATTCCGCAACCTTCCTATTTATATAAATCTTGTTAATCTGGACCATTTCTGCCCTATATCTCTACTCGCCCAACACCTCACCACGGCTGTATTGCATATAGCCCTATTACCTAAGAGTCACTTCATTCCATCACCAACGACACCAGAACTTTTCCCAAGAACTTCCGATTATCTCCAAAAGAATGGTTGCCATCAACTCGGAGTCCTTGGATCACTTACCATGTATGTTTTCTTGCGAAAATTCGACCCAGAAGTCACTTTTCCATGGGGCCTCTCTGCCTCCACATCAAAGTTCCTTACTAACCCGTCTAGATCTCGATGTTAGCATAAATCCAGCAGAACGTCAAGCAGTTGAGCTGCTCATTCAAACCGAAATGGCAAACACAAACATAAACGCCTTGCATCCAAGAGTCAATGAGCTTCTCCCGCTCTCCAGACACTCACCTCGCCCTTTACTAGCACAGGACTTCGAAAGGTACGAGAACGAAGAGGAGGATGATCCAGAGATTCTTGCTCCTCATGGAATCTCAATGGAGAGATATTCTGAGTTCTCCACGGGACAGCCTTCAGACTACAACAACATGTATACAGCATTATCGTATTCGGTTCTACGAGAAAGAAGTGCCTCTCTCATGGCACAGAACAGTCATCAACTTCAACAGGTTCAGCGAGCACATCTGGCGTCGCTTACTGAATTGGATCGGGTCATCCGTGAAGACACAGACCGGAAACGGACTCGTGTTGATGAGCTCAAGGAAGCACGTAAGAAGCGTCAACTTGGCTTCGAGCCTGTGAATGCATACCTCGAGCAGAAGTGGCAAGATGGCATAAGGTCCATGGTGGATCTTGGCATTGAGCGGTCTCAGGAGAACCAACTTTCATGAATTATATATAATGGATCAATGGTGGAGTATACAGTCAAGGTAATAATGATAGCACAAGCGGTAGTTTTTCTCCTGGGCGTAGTTTTGACTCTTTTCTCCTGTAACTATGTCTATAGTGTGTTTCCTAGCCAATTTTCTATGTCAAAGCCTTCGTCTTCTTCTTGTTGAAGATCATGTCTGTCTTGGAACTACCCACATTGACAATACGTGGACATCCCTCTCTGTGTTTCTCTTGTAGGACACATTCTGAACAGTAGTAAGCTGGAGATGCCTCAGAGTTGTCTCCAAGATGACTGCTACATAGTATACACCTCTTTCCAATGTGACCATGTGAGCAGGCATCACAGATTCTGACCTTCTCTTTAGGCTTGACAAATGAGTCACAAACAGGACATTTTCCATCACACAGAGAACATAGAAGACCAATGTGAGTTCCTGGCCGCTTCATACATTGGACTAGATCGTACTGGTGGCGAGACATGATAAGTATCAGTAGTTTGTGGAAGCTGTAGATGATCACGTGGATGACGATGTTGATAGAGTGAGTAGGTTGTAAGAGAATGCAAGCTGATGAAAGAAAAAAAGGTATAAAAAAATGAAATAAATGAATAGAAGAATGATTATAATTCGAATTTCTATTGTGAGAAGTTCTCTAAATGGAAATCTCAAATTTTTGTGTTTTCTCTTACCTATGCTCATGTTTCTGTTTTGTACTGAAAGTGAGTATTTGTTCTTGTAATATAAATAGTTAGGCCATAAACAGAACACATGCCTCACAGAAACATCCACAACATAAATCAACAGAACATTGATTGAAAAAAAAATTACACTGTATCCATATAAAACCATAATACCAACCTAATAGCAGTCCAAAAAATCACCCACTACAAATTTCTCCCTCTCCTTGACCTCACCCGTGGTAACCAGTATTAGGCACACCTATGCGCAATAAGGCAGTGATCAGTGGTCTCCTTGTAATCACCAACTATTTTTATCAACGGCAAGAAAAACGAATTTTTTGGTTTTCCCTAAATCTTTCCAAAGCTCCATATTCATTCCATTCTAAGAGAAATGGTCGAGTGTCCCATTTGTTTGGATCCGATCAACCCTCATAGTACCTTAGGAAGAGTCCATAACTGTCTCCATCAGTACCACGAACAATGCATCTTGCAATGGTCTTCCCATTCTAATTCATGTCCCACATGTCGGAAACTCTTCTATGGGATCGACATCATCACAAATGACTCGCCAACACAGGTGTTGCGCTCGGTTCAAGTCAAGGATAAGCTTATCGAGAACGACGCCATCAATAATATCCCATCGGAGTTCATTATTCCTCCTCCAGCATACAATGAAGTACGTGTCGAGGAGCCAGAACCGGTATCTGGTGTTTGTACAATCTGTTCAAGTGCCCAGTACTCTGCTCTGGCCAGATCAATGGTGGCATGTGTTGGATGTGGAGCCAACTTCCATACTCGATGCCTTGGACACTCAAATGAAGCATCATGGTTTTGTCCAGTATGCGATTGTCATCAGGAAATCATACTACCGGCATCAAGACGTCGTCAGACGGCCCCAAGGAGAGCTGCTCCACCAATACGAAGAGGGCCACTGATCTTCAATGAGAATAACGAGATCGAAGACTTTGACGATAGAGATGAACTAATAAGACCTACATCAGTGTTGAATGGAGGTATTTTACTAAGGAGAGAAGCAAGAGCTCTACAAAACTTATCACCAGAAGAAGCTCAGTCTTGGAACATGTTGGAGCAAGCTCGTAGCGGAACCTCATCTACTACCGAGGTTCAAGCCACTGAAACCACATCAGAAACAAGAAAAAGACGAAGAAGACCTGTCTCGAGAAGTAATACATCTGAACAGACAAGTCAATCTGAGCAAAAAATGACATCCGAGCAGACAAGGACATCTCAGCAAACCAAGGCATCTGAGCAACCTCTGACATCACGGTCCGGAACTGTTGAAGTCAAAGAGGAAGGACAGTCCAACAATTCGCCAACTTCTCAATCTGATTCTCCTCTGAGAAGTTCTCGAATTGCCTCGTTGATGAGCCAAATCAAGGCTCGCCCTCATACTCGAACAACTGTTCACGCTGCATTCCCAGTTCAACAAGCACATTCACCTTTGAGCCCTGCAGAGTCACCGATTCTTGTCGAAAGTGACTCCAGTTCAGATGTGGAGTCAAAGAGACCTTGTCCTAATGTTAGTGAGCTAACATTGGATCAGAAAAGAAAAGTCCAGAAGCATGTGAGGAAGAACCTTCTACCTCTTTATAAGCCGAGATCAGAGTCGCCGGAAGCTGGCATAATTCGCTCTGAATCGGATTACATTGATATCAATAAGCAAATATCAAGAAAGGTATATGCCTCAATTCTAACACTGTGTGCTAGAAATGGGTCTGGTGTGCTAGAGCATTACTTCGCTCTGGATGAGTCAAATTTAAAGCATTTGGTTGATGAGTATGTTGAGGATTTCAATCTCAGGGAAACTTCAAAAGTCAAACGTTAGGGTTAGGTTTAGTATATAGAATATTCAAGTTTTAGTTCACGCACTTTGCTGTGACTCCAAAATTTATCGTAAGAACTTTTATTAAATCAAGTGTCTGGCACCAGATCACCTTCTGCGTGGACCCTTAGGCTTGGAAAACTTCAACCCAGTATTGGCAGATGCACTAGCAGAAGCAGACTGTTCTTGTAATCTAGATGTGTCGAGTTCATCAATGTCACCAACCTCCAACACCTGTTGGATTTGACCTTCGCTGAAGTAGTCGCCCTTCAAGTGTGTAAGCAAACCATTCTTGTTGGCGGCATAGACCATTCTATCTCTAACCTTAGAGCCCGATGGACACAGGTAGACAAATGCAAGCTTTTCAGGGCCATAACCATACAATGCGTATAAAGGAGTCACCGAGCTCTCGCCAACAGCCTGCTGTGTGGAGTTTATCAAGTCTGAGACGGAAACGCCAGACTTTTCAGCGGTCAAAACCAAAGTTTCAGAGGTGTTGATGTTCATGACCACAAGTTTCAGGTCGAATGAGCCTCTAAGAGCAGCGTCAAGCTTATCGTCGATTTTGAAGAACAAAGAGCCGCTGCTTTGGCCATGCATTGATGGCAATTCCTTCTTGAATGCAACACCGGAACCTTGGGACAAGGTCAAACTCTGCAATGAGTTGATCTCCTTTAAGGACTTCTCTTCAGAGGTCAATAAGCTCAAGTCTTCTTTTGTGGAGGTAGCATGTTTGTAATGATCCTCGGTCAATTCGTCTAGTTCAGTAAATGCCAAGGTGTAGTTTTTGCCAAAAGAACCCGAGCCCAATTGCTGAACCAAAGTGTTCTTAGTGGAGGCGAAAAGCATCTTTTGTCTGATAGGAGCCGAGTCAGGAATGAAACTCAAAAACACCAAATCGTCAGCATCGGAACGACGGAAAACAGCGTATCCGGGTTGAGGGTATTGCTTGGAAAAGTGATCCTTCAAGCTGGCAAACACTGAAGAGAGATCACTAGACAGTGGCTGGGTGAAGTCACCATCCTCGACCAATTGAGTAGCATCTTTCGAGAGGGCAATGACCAAAGCCGGGTTCTTGAGGTTTTTGAAAGTATCAAGAAGTTCCGGCGAGGCGGTAATTCCAGATTGGGTCGACATAGTATGGAGTTGGTGGTAGTCCCTAGTTAACGATATGAGGTGTGCTATACAGGTGGTGAGGTGAGATAGGACCAGAGGAGATCGATAGAGATAGGAAGTCAAAATGTAGTAAAATGAGCGATCTGAAATAATGATCGATTCTGAAAATTTGCTAGAGGGTCGTTTGTGTCTTTTTTCCAGTCTTTTTGCCTTGAATTGGTCTCGGAGGGGGTATTCATTGGCATGGTCATGTGACCAGTTAATGATAGTCAGACGGAATTCATCTCTATGTGGAATCAAAAATTACAATAATGAAAAAAGAGGAATTCAGATAATTAATGCTTGTCTGAGTTAGAGATATTCATATCACGATATACCTCATCACCCTGGCCCTATACTTCATATCGCTTGGTAACCTTCACTATGGCTAGATCACATGACTAGACATATAGCTAATAATACCCATATCAAACGACAATGTCCACATCATACAATCAAAAACATCACCTACTTCTTCTTCTTCACTTTTTACAATACCCACAACTTCCCCTCATTTCTACCCTTCTCTCATCACCTGCTCCTATGGATCACTTCCCTCTCACCATCCCCAGCCTTGCCTCTATTTACATGATCCGCGAGCCTCAACCCCAAAAGGGTAACAATCAATACACAAACCTCTACTACTAAGAGGTGAACCGCTTGATCTGTTAGTCAAAACCATGGGTCTTTTCGACTTTCTAGGGTCTTCGTTGTCACCGGTCTCGGTACCGAAATTCGAACAAGGATCAAGTCGAGACTCAACGGACTTACAGATCCGGTCACTACTGTACCTATTCAAAAGACTACGGATCAACCGATTGGCCTCATTTCCCAAGGATAATGTGTTAACATATACGGATGGAAAACGGTGGGATGATGTGAAATCAGAGACAAACTCCAATATTGCAAAATTAGACTCAACATACAACTTGGCAAGGTTCCAGGATATACTACTAGAGGACCACTATAGAGTGCTTATTGATTACCCTAAAAACAAGTTCAGAAGCTTTTGTATCTTGTCTGAGTATCCAAGTCCAAATTTTTCCCGTCCACTGTCTCCTGTCAAAGGTGCAAGCACTGTGGAAGAGCAGGAAAACGGGTTTCCCGTACTCAAGGACTATAAGGATCGAAGAGTACACAATTTTGCCTTTTCGATACTTCCTCTCGATGAGAAATACACAATCCAGGAGCTTGCTGCTGAATTAGCCAATTCGCTTTTATATGTGGAGCATTTTTCATATGTTCCGTTCGCTGCAAGGCTTCATGTGGCCAAAAAGGCTATAAACCTGGGTCTAGAAAGAGAAGCTACCGACGAGAGCCAGATCGAACTCACTGAAGATCTGAAAGCAAAATTGCTTCATGAATATTTGCAAGAACTTGCATTTTTAGTGCAATTGATCCGGATCTACGATCAGCACATTAAGCAAATGGAACCCATCACTAAACCTCAGTCACCTACGAAACTCAGAAGCGTCAAATCGTTTTCTCGTCTACCTTCACCCAAGAAGACTCATCCATCAGCATCTCCAAACCAAAGGAGCTTGAGTCCAACGAAATCTCTGGCCAACTTGAGAGCTCCTCAACTACAGTCCAGACCATCTATTCCTAACTTTAACGCCAACGAGATCTATAATCCCGTGGCGGCACCTCCAAGTCCAGAAAGGACACAATCATCATCATCATTTTCAGGCGGATACTTTGGCCCAAATCTGTTGGCAGATTCATTGTATGGTAAAGATATCAGACCAGACATTTGGGATAAGTGCAAAGTTTCAATCAGAGAGAAACTTGCCAGGGAGGCAAGCAAGTAGATTTAAATAGAAGTACCTTTATAATTTATTTATTCTCTTCGTTTCATAATTTTTTTGGCTTGTTCTACTTATCGATTAGGAACTGTCATCAACTAGGGCCTCTCTTAGTGTGCACAGTATGCAATATAGACATCACCACTGTCTCTTCCCACCACCACTGCAGAATCATACAAAGATGATCGGTCGCTACCTCCAAAGAAGTCTAAAAAGAAACTTCTGTGCTACTACAGTTCCAAGAAGTCTTTTTTCGAAAGGAAAACTCGAAAATAATGGTCCTAACATGGCCCCTGGTGGTAAGCTGGAGACAGCCTCTAACCCTGCTGATATCCTCAAGAAGAATGACGTTTTGATGTATTCTCAAAAGCCAATCAACTACATTGAGTCCGTGAAGCCAAACGGTTATCATCTTGCCAACAGTATCCTCATAACATCGCCAAATGAGAAGGGTGATGTCATTGGTACATTGCTTATAGAGAATGAGAGTTTTGAAGTCAACCTCAGCAATGGAGGTTACAACTTGATCAACGGATTCATTGTTGAGTTCGATACAGAGCAGGTTCTTTCTGTGTTCAGCAAAATCCACCCAAAACCAGAGATTGTGGTCGTTGGAGTTGGTAAGAAGTCGAGAATTCTCTCTGAAGAGAACCGTAAATATTTTGCCAAGTTGGGAATCCAATTGGAGTTGGGTGACTCAAGAAATGCCGCTAAGATTTATGATCTTCTATCTACGGAGAGACCAGGAGTCATCTCAGCATTGCTCTTGCCTCCTAATGTATAATACTAATGTTAGCATGTATATATTATCGATTAACAAATGTCTGATCTATGATTATGTTGCCGCAGCCTAAGCTTTCGAGTAGCAGACCTGGCATCAAAGCTCTGATGCGCAGAGTCAATTCTACTCTCGGGAATGATTTGCAGAGAATCCTCTTGGATCAACGGCTGTGATGGGACGTTGACCATGTTGGAAGGGTTCATCTGTTGGAAATGATGCAATTGGTGGTACAAGAATGCCATTGATTCTTTGTTGGATGGAGAGAAATCATCGCCGGCATAAGTGTCTGGATGAGCGTTGATGATGTTCTCATGTTGTGGTGTGCTCATCATAATGTTCACTTGGGGCTGCTGGTGCTGGTGGTGCTGTTGCAGATGGTGCTGATGTTGTTCGTGGCGAAGAGCCTGCTGCGCCGCCTGCTGAAGAGCGAATGTTTTGGGTGGGGGCATTTGGCGATTACCATAGTAACGCATTGGTTCATTGGGCTTCAGACCCATGTGTACTTGGTGCAATGATGAAGTCATCTGGTTGATGGCTTGTGGTGATGCTCTTTCGAACAGCTGATCAAGCAAATACTTGCCGTTTGGTGTCGAAATCAATCCGCCTTGCATGAGGTCAAAAGACGACTGGTCTGAAGAGGCATTGAGGTTCGAGTTGGTAGTGTTCACCGTAGAGCTGTTGCCAAGAACACTGAACTCTCTTGATGTGTTCATGGTGCTGTTATAATCCTGAGATGCTGACAAACTGGAAGATGTGTGTTGAAATGATGCAAATGTGTGTGGTGGGGGTGCGGTTGGCTGTGAATATTGTAACACCGGGGATTCAGTTTCCTGCTTCGGTAGCTTCTGATGGCTTTTCTTCTTTTCTAAGCTGTCAGATTTATCATTCTTGCTTGAATTGTTAGAGCCCTTCTTCTTTCGGCTATTGATCAAAGTGTGTACATCAGTAAACACAATCTGGAATCTGTTCATGCCTGGGTTTTGTTTCTTCAGCGACTTTCTATTCTTCTGAGCAGGCTTAGTGTCATTGTTCTTGACAGGTGCCTTTCTCTCAGAGAAAATACCCATGACAGGCTCAGCAACCTCAATGTCCTTCTGAGGAGTCGGACTTGGAGGGATAATTGCTTTGATTTCCTCGCGATCTGGCGACTTGGTTGCACTTGACATGATCACCGTTGAAGGAGAAGACATGATGTTTGTTTTGGCAGGCGTCAGGTATAAGTTTTTAGGCTTATTGGAGCCAACAACTCTCGACGGAGTCTTATTCAAAACATTCATTGGAACCTCAGTCAACACCTTCTTTTTCGAAGGAGTAACAAAGTTTGCATCAAATTTAGAAGATTCCTTTCCGTCCTTCTCCGCCTCCTCATCAGAATCCAGATCATCATCTTCAGGTCTATAGCTGACATCACACTTCTTGAAAGGGTGTCTCGCAGGGGTGTCGATTTGGGTAATTGACCTCTTCAGCGAAAGGGCCGAGTTCAATTTGGCATCGAGCGTCTTAGACCGTGAATCTGGATGTATGGAGAACTTTGAAGGCGTGATTGTCTCGACTTTTTGAGCAGACAGCCTAATGGGAGAGTCCATAAAGAAGTCAGCCAAGTGCATGGACTTATCATAAAATGGGGTAAAGTTCACATTATTCGATAAGTTACCAGCACTGTTCGGATTGTTGAGAAGGTTCAAGTTATGTGTCAAGAAGGGGGTCAAGTTCAACCCAGGATAGTCGAAATCAGACCCTGAACCTTGAGGGGCCGCAGAGCCAGGTTGCTGCTTATATAAGCTAGGGAACATTTTCGAGCTTGGAGTTGAATTGTATGAGATCACCTCATTTGAGAAAGTTCTTGAAATCAATGGAGTCCACCCAGTCAAACCGGAGTTGTTTTGTGAGGTTGTTGTTAGGAGCTTCGAGGCAGGCGGCAACACATTGCTAGTGCCAGTCAACGAGTCTCTCTTCTTCTCGGAGGAGCCCGGATAAGAGTACATGACGGGGTCTATCACCAGCCGAGAAGGAGACGACATTTGGAGGAATTTGGAGTCGTTTTCAAAGGCGGATGACTAGTCAGCGGGGAGATGTTTGATGGTGAAGGAGCGTGGCACAGGTAGTTTGGAGGGGAGGTACAAGTGGGCCAGAACTGAGCAAATGGTGAGTGCAACGGTTCGGATGATGAGCTAAAAAGAGTCTCTTGGTGGAAAGAACGAGAAAACGTTTGTCAACACGATACAAACTTGACTGAAAGGAACAAGAATATTAAGGTGAGAGCGATTGTTTGTTTTTTCGCAGCGAGAATGTTTGTGATTATACTGCAGGCAACAGGGTTCAGTGAATAGATTCGCGGTTTGGCGGTGGGTCGGTGGTTAGCAAGGATGGTGAGGTAAGGGTGAGAGGCACCGAGTGCGACAAGACAAAGACAAAGGACACACGCAAGGGAGGGGTTGGGTTTGGGAGCAGTGACCCCATGAAGATTTGTTTATCATTGATTACCATTGATTGTGGCTGCATTGTTTTAATAATTTTGAATTTGAATTTGGTTCTTGTTTTTTTATTTTATTTTCTTTATTATTTATCATTCTCTCTATTACATCATTGGTTAATCCTTCTGTAAAATCACACGTTCGTCGTTTATTTCGCCCTTTTCTGACATCACCAAATTCCCCGGCAAACCCTCGCATTGGCCAAGGCCTGCCCTGGCGCCGTATCCGCTGAGGTGGGCCGTGTGGAGCAACGCTCGCCCTGAGCCCTGGGTCCACCGCCTCAAGTTCGGGGCGAGAACCAAAAGGCCGAAAAGTGGCGGTGGTTTGGAATTTTCGTGGAATTCTCATGGAATTGGGGATCTTGAGCGATTGTTATCACACATTGTTCTGAGCAAAACAACAAAAAAAGCGAAAAATGCACATTTCTCCCATTATTCTAGAATATCTCATGGGGTATTTGGCCCAGTTTATGGTGGGGCCCTAAGGGCGTACACACCCGCAGTGAGTGAAGCCGCCAATCAAGGTCACTGGCGCGGCTCAGCACTGGCGCCGCTCGTAAATCGACACCGCAGAGGACATTCATGCAAAAGAACACCACGGGGATTCCATACAATTTCGCGATTGGATAAACAAGCTTACATTTTCATTTGCTTATACGCATATAACAGAGATAGTGATACAAAAGACAGTGAATTTTAAAGTGGGGGCCGCTCAGCTTTTCTCCATTTAAGCAAGAGCCTTTTGCTCCTCGTTCCACTCATCCTCAGTAACCTTCAAGTGCTCAGCCTCATCGGCCAACTCGTCAGCATCGTACTCATCCTCGTGAGCAGCGAAAGACAAGGTTGGCTTGACAACAGCAGAGTCGAAGGTCCAGGTGGCCAAAGCGTTCTCGGCATCAATGATGATTTGCTTAGAAGCCTCGTAGCCGTCGTAGGCAGGTCTGGTCTCACCAGGAGTGACAGGAGCCTCGTCCAACAATTCCAACAAAGCCTTACCGTAACCGGCAATCAAGGCAATCTTCTCGGCGTGCTCACGCATAGAGTCGAATTGGTAGTTGAAAGCAGTCTTCAACTTCTCTCTGGTGATGTTAGACAATTGAGCCTCAGCAACCAAGGACTCAGCCTCAGCTCTGACCAACTCTTGCTCCAAGACGTTGATCTTTGGAGATTGTGGGTCCTTGTACTTCAAGTAAGCAATTTGATCGGTGATCTTTTGCTTTCTCTCTCTGGATGGTTGGACAGAACCCTCGATATCTCTGATAGACTTCATGGTAATTCTGTATTGATCGTATCTGTCAATGAATTGGTCCTCCAACTCACCCATCTCGTAGATCAAAACACCCAACTTGTCGGTGATGTCAGAGATATCGTCGTCGTTGGTCTCACCCCAAACAGACAATTGCTTGGCCACCTCCTTTCTCTCTCTGGCAGTAATCTCAATGGATCTCATCAAGTTCTTCTCCATCTTGATCAACTGAGCCAACTTTCTGGCCATTTCTGGACCCAAAGCACCGGCGGCAGACTTTCTGAGGGAGTGAGAAATGGAGCTCTTACCAAAGAACTTCGACTTGGTCGAAGATGGTGGAGGTGGTGGCGATTGCAATTGAGCTGCAGTTGGAGCTCTCTGGGATCTCAACGAGTATGTTCTGTGCATGTTAATTAGTGGTAAAAATGAAAAGCAGAAAAAACTATGAGGACAGAAATGGGTTAATATTTGGTAGGGGGGTAAGTGGACGACAGTGCACTTCTGGCCATTATGCAGGACTAACCAGCCACCTTCGAGGATCTCTTATCAGTGATAGGTTGAAGGTTAAATTGTGGAGATTTCTGGTGAAAAAGGTTTATTCCTTAGGAGTGGAGTACAATTGATCATCGTCTTTATGATGTGGGGTTTCTAAAATAAATGTCAATCGTTCAGGACATGAATGTTGAAAGCCAACGGATCCATGTCTCGAAACAGGAAGTTTGTGCAGGTGGAACCAAAGTTGCTGTTTACGCGGTTCTTCCCCTGGGGCGGAGTGTACTTGGGCGGTTTTGCTGCAAAAACGTAGCCGACCATTTCCGCACGAAAAGACAAGTGGTCCTTAACTTACGGCCAAAATGGGGGATATCTGGGGTATTTATATACGGGAGCTTCGGTGGTAATTCCTCTGGCCACATGGAGCTTTTTTTGCAGCACTCATGTTCTCACAAGGCGTGAAGGCCTCGCTAAGAGTTGAAGGAGTTGGGAACCCGCGAAGATGTATTGAGGCGACGTGCGTTGGCCTTAATTCTTGGGGATTTTCCACCCTTACGATTTCTCAAGTGAGCGAAGATCGGACCCAATTCGTTTTACCGTGGATCTATACACGCACCGTTTCCGGATTTGACATTTTCTCTCCTATTGACTCCTTTTTCTGCTTCTGATGAGATGTTTGGGTCTCGAGTGTCTTAGACGTTATTTTTATTTCTTTTAGTAGGACCATTGGATGGAATTTGATTCAAAATTCCAAGATTTCATTTTTCGCTCAAGCCTCAATTCCACCTTGGTGGTGACTTTGCGTGACAGGGGCCACCTCGTTTAGGAAAAACCAACAAATTAATTGGAAGGAGTGTGCGAGCAGGGAGCCACCATGGGGGGAAAATTCAAACGTGAAAAAAATGATTTTTCTCGAAAAAAAAATTGAGTTGCTTCAATCGAAAATGAATTGCTTGATTTGGCCTTTCATTGCTTAGTATAGCCTTCAATTGCTCAGTGTAGCCCAAATTGCTCGAACAAGCCTGGCCAAATTCCGAGAAATTAAACTGGAGAGCCGGTTAACTAAATTGACACTTTCCGCACTGGAAATCGATTAAGCGCTTACCCGGTGCCAGGCGAGGCCCGGAAACTCTGGGGCCTTGTGGAGGTCGCCATTATCGGCATTTGAGAGCGGAGTTTGAATCAAGAAGAAACTCGAGTAAAATTTTATTAATTTCGAAATGCTCTTAAATGCTAAGAAATTCAAAGATCTAGATTGGTAATTGCCACGTCTAATGCCAACTTGTTACCGAGACTAGCTATCTCTAAAAATACTCATAACAGGCACACGATAGCTCTTACAAAGGTAAAAGTTGGGCAGATCTTACTAAGTCAACTCAGATTGCCCCCGCTTCTACGATAATCCCCACTTCCGGCAATTAACACTATTAATAATTCCTTTATCTTAGGGAGCTTCACTGAGCCATCGTGCAAAACGAGCAGTTAGCGATCGCGGAACAGAGCCAAAAAAGCAACGGTGAAAAAGTACACAAACCATGAAAAAAAAAAAAAAAAAAAAAGAAAAAAAGGAAAGAACCGATAAACTAAAGGGTTGCAATTCACACCCCTATACAATTATCTCTAGCAAAAATGAAATCGTATGAGATTTGTATCAATCTTGAAATGCCCTATCTATGCGCTAAGCTTGATTTACTGTTCCGATGGGTCGCATTTCTGTTTAACTTTTTCACTAGCCATTGTCTCAGGCTGTAACAGCGAGAAAGAGCCTAAAAAACCACGTAATTTTCAAAGTAAAACCGTCAATCTTTTCAGATTACGGAATTCACATTAAAAATCCACCCGGGAAATTTCATAAGAATGTTTTATCAAATTCCTTTGCAAAAGATAACATCGATATTTTCGTGGGCTGCGCTTATCGGAAGTTAGAGTCCGATACAAGATACATCGGTCGCAATTTCTTCATTGGGATCTAGCCTTGCAAATATAAACTGTGGTGTTCCCATCTACGATTCCTCCAACTATTCATTTTTTTTGAAGACTTTCATTTTTACCTATTCCTTGGTTTTCATCTAATTTCCACTCCTTAATGGCCCGCATCTTCCTGCTGTACAATCTCCTCCTAAAGACTCACCCATACAAGACCAATTTGGTAACCACTGGTGTGCTTTTCGGTGCTGGTGACTGTTTGGCCCAATACTTGTTCCCACATCACGAAGACGATGATCCAGACAAGCCAACCGAGTTCCACAGACTGCGAGTCGTTCGTGCTGTCATTTACGGTTCCATCTTCTTTTCTCCAGTGTCTGTGAAATGGACTACAAAGACATTACCATTCATTCACAGTCCGTTCCTATCGGCAGCCAGAAGAGCAAGAATGTCGTTTAGAAGACAAGAGATCCACGATAATTTATTCAGACTCACATTAGACTCGTTGCTCATGCCTAGTCTTGTGTGGATTCCAATGTACAACACGGCGATGAGTGCACTTGCACTTCATGAAGACTTTTTGTCTGTTGCAGCAGACAAGTTGAGAAACAACTGGTGGAATGTTTTGAAGGCCAACTGGACCGTGTGGCCACCTTTGCAGCTTGTGAACTTGTTTTTCGTTCCAGTGCATCTTCGTATTGTTGTTTCCAACATCTGGTCCATCGGATGGAACTGTTACTTGAGTTTTGTTCACAACACCAAGGGTCACGGTAAGGGAACTGGTCACATTATTGAGGAGCTCGTGGATATTGAGACTCCTGACGAAGAGCAAACCATGGTTTACGCTTAGACGGACTATAGCGAACATGGTAAAAGCATAGAGACAATAATTGATAGACATCTTATAGAGAAACGGGGCAAGGAGTTAATGCATATTTTAAAAGGCAATATGGTGTAGGGTTTTATCATTTGGATTTTGGGAAGGTTCAAGAGAGTCGATTACATTAGAGAGCAGGGAGTTTGACTAAAGGGTTGAATCTTCGATTCAACAGCTAAGTCTTTGATTAGACATGGCTTCAGCACAAACGAAAAAGACAGGTTTGAAAAGGAAGGATTTCTGTTTGAAGATCAAATAACATATCTGTGATGAAATGAAGATACCCCGATTTGTTTGTTGTTTTATGTGATTATGTTTCTATTCAGCCGCATCTTCACGATTGTACTAAGGTAAGAGGTATCTCAAGAAAGTTACCCTCGATAAATAATCTAAAGGTCCAATTCAATCAAAATCTTCCTTCCATTAATATGGAACCACACTTGGCTTGCCACAGCCCTAAAATATTAAACTGCCAAAGCCTTTCAATGCAACTACTACTATGTTAACTGAGACAGGCTTCTTTGGGCCGATCTGAGAGCTTTAAGGCCCGGAATTATACCACAACCTCGGAACAATACCCCAGGTGAATTTACACGAGATTGTAAAAATTTCCCCAACATTTGAGCAGATTTCGACTAATTAATTGTATTTTTAGATTGCTGGTAGGTTGCATTCTGCACCTTCAGCCGCACCTCTCAAATCGGGATACACCGAGCAGACACCATACATGTTTCTGCGTTGGAACCTTACATTTGTCATGTTCACAAACACGAACCACAAATGGATGAACGTGTCTGTGACCACTAGACGTTTCTGTACTACCCCCAGACGTGTTTGTGGAGCAAGCCAGCGAAAACATCCAAACACCACGAAATCAACACCTGTACATCCCCTAGTTAAGACAAGGCTTGGGCAATTAGTGCGGTTTAATCAGGTCCATTAGATCAACTCCGAGAGTGACAAAAAAATAGCAATAGCAACAAAAATGTAAACCATAGAGTAAGGGAGAACATTAAAGTTTCAAAAAAATTTATCACTCTCTTTATTTTTCCAAGAATTTCGTGTGTTGCTCTCACCCCACCACATCGTACATAAAGGCAGGCAATCGCGATAAAGGCTTCACTAAGTCATGTCCTCTTTCTACATCAGATACAACCAACTTCTCACAAGAAGGCCATTGCTTGTGAATGCCTTATCAACAGGGTTCCTTTTCGGTACAGGTGACTTGCTAGCCCAAAAAATTGCCGTTTCAAAGAACGAAAAGGTCCAAAATTACGATTTAGCAAGAACTCTTCGAGCCATTATCTATGGAGGGTTGATCTTTGCACCAATTGGTGACAAATGGTATAAAATTCTTGCGAAAATCAAAGTTCCAGGCAAGGAAACTTCCAAATGGACCAATACACTTGCACGAGTTGCGTTTGATCAAGGTGTATTTGCTCCATTCATCGGAATTCCACTCTACTATTCAGTGATGACCTTAATGGAAGGAGAACCCGTTGAAAAAGCCCAGAAAAAGATCTCAGACAACTGGTGGAGTACACTCACGACGAATTGGCTTGTTTGGCCTGCAATTCAATTGGTCAATTTCGGATTTGTTCCGGTCCATTTACGACTCTTGGTGGTGAACGTAGTGAGTATTGGCTGGAACTGCTACTTGCTGATGGCATTGAACGATAAGGAGCCACATTTAGTCGAGGACATTGGAGAGGAGCAAATCATGATCTAGAAGAGGATAAAAAAAGAAAAATAGTTAAAAATGTGAAAATTTTACACACTTTCGGCACTAACTTTCCATATTGGCCATAATTCCGGCTGGTTATCGGTCACCGCGAGCGTTGTAGCCCAATCGAGCGGCAAACGGTGACGAAAGAGACACTAGTGATAACAGTGCAACCTTGGCCCAAAACGAGCCTAGAGGGGAAATTTTGCATTTTAACACCACTGTCAAACTCAAAATTTTGTCTAGATTCCAAATCTCTAATTTCTAAGAAAAGTTTACTAACAAAAAACCCATTTTAACTAACCCCCTCGTCTTCATCTACAGGGCCCTCCCACGGAATGTCTGCCTCAGCAACTAGACAATGTCGCACTAACCTCAAACACACTGCCCCTAATCGGCTCCACCATGCCACAAGCTGCATGGATTGGCTACATGATGTAGAAAATCTGCATCGGCAAAGGAAGCCCAATTTTCTACTACTTCCTTTTTCTCAGTAAAAACCACCTTTTTTCCCGCTTTTCCTCTCACTAACTAACCTTTCTCTTTGTCGTGTTTATACCGTCGTGTCCAGACAAGGCGTGATTGTCGTTACTAACCAAAGGAATTAATGTTGACATTGAAGGATTGAGCACTCCACAAAATTCCACCTTTCGCCTCTACCGGTCTTTCCCGCTCCACCTGTGTGAACCGTCCAATCTTCACTGTATCGCCCCGCCCATTCGGTGTTCCCGGTACTTCCTTATTTGAATTGTGGAGTATTTGCTTTTCGTCTGCTGACGTTTACCTCCGATACGAGAATTGTCGACGTATCTTAGTGGATAGATAGCTCAGAATTTGCTGTTTGACACGGGCCTTTCAAGCTACCAGTCAATCCACAACTCAGGTGCATCCAAACCGATCTTTACTTCGCAAATTTGCGTGATTCGTCGAAGAAAACATTCCTCTTGTGACACACTTCCGCTCCCACTATCATTTGAGCTTGCGCCTCCAATTACCACCTTGATCAACATCCACAGGCCGAATTCTTTGCAAAGATGATGAAAGGGTTCAAAAATAGGCTCACTCGTAACAAAAACCAGACCCCTTCGAAGAAGTCGGAGAAGAAGGAAGCAAAGGAATCCAAAGAAAAGGAGGTGACAAAGAAACTGCTGCTGTCGTCTTTGACCGGAAACAAGTCATCCAGCTCCAATTCTTCCATCAAATCCAACTCTCCAGGACCTTCTCGAAGCGAGCAAAACGCTCTGCCTGCCACGGATGTGCTGCTGGCGAAATCCGGTGACCAAAGCACGGTCCCCTCTGCAACCAACGCTAACGCTGTGGCTCAATTCGGCATCACCCTGCCCCAAACGCCACCGCCAGCTGCTGCAACTGGTCTGGCCAGTCCTTCTGGTCCAGACTCCCCCAAAATTGTCATCAACGAAACTGTGCAAACTTCTCTTGCCAGCACGACGCCAATCACGCCAACACCAAGTTCTCCAATCTCGCATAACAACAACTTTGGTAATCTGAATGGCCTCCACTTGGACGGACGCTTGGCCACTCACTCTCTGCAACTGCACAGCATGCCATTGAGTCCCAACATTGCTTCGCCGAACAGGGATTCTCTTGACATTGACTTGATTGTCACTCCAAAGAGACACTCATCGTCACGTTTCGAGCCAACCACCTCTGATCTCCATCGTGACATTGTCAAGCTTCCTAATTTCGACGAGGTGCCTCCTGAAGAGCAAATCTCCTTGTTCATTCAAAAGGTGGATCAATGTAACATAATTTTCGATTTTAGTGATCCAACTCATGATATTAGGGGCAAGGAAATCAAGAGAATTACTCTTCAGGAATTGATTCAATTCATCGTTAGCAACCGCTTCAACTACACGGACGAGATGTATAAACACGTTATCACCATGTTCAAGAAGAACTTGTTCCGTCCGATTCCACCTCCAGTGAACCCTATTGGTGAGCTCTACGATCCAGATGAAGATGAACCTGTTTCTGAGTTGGCCTGGCCACACATGCAATCCATTTACGAGTTCTTCTTGCGCTTCGTCGAGAGTCCAGACTTCCACCATCAAGTGGCCAAGCAATACATTGATCATGACTTTATTCTCAAGATCTTGGAGTTGTTCGATAGTGAAGATCCAAGAGAGAGAGATTGTTTGAAGACCACCTTGCACAGAATCTACGGAAAGTTCTTGAGCTTGAGATCTTTCATCAGAAAGTCCATCAACAACGTCTTCCTACAATTTGTCTTTGAGACGGAAAGATTCAATGGTATTGGTGAGCTTTTAGAGATTTTGGGTTCTATCATCAATGGTTTCGCTTTACCTTTGAAGGAGGAACACAAGGTCTTCTTGATCAAGGTTCTTCTTCCATTACATAAGGTCAAGTCGTTGTCCTTGTACCACCCACAATTGGCCTACTGTATTGTTCAATTCTTGGAGAAAGATCCATCTTTGACCGAGGACGTCATCATGGGCTTATTGAGATACTGGCCAAAGATCAACTCGCCAAAGGAAGTCATGTTCTTGAACGAGATTGAGGATATCTTTGAGGTGATGGAACCAAATGAGTTCTTGAAGATCCAAATTCCATTGTTTGCCCAATTGCTGAAGTGCATCTCATCATCTCATTTCCAAGTCAGCGAAAAAGTTCTATGTTTCTGGCAAAACGAATACTTTTTAACGTTGGTGACCGAAAACGCCGAAGTTGTCCTCCCTATTATCTTTGCATCGCTTTACGAGTTGACCAACGCAACACAACCTGGAATTGCCACAGGTACCCTTAAGCAAAAATTGATTGACAATCCAAACTCGCTCACCGATGCTAATGGAAATTTGATTGACTCCGGGTTGGTTATGAATAACAACTACGATAGAAATGGCAATGGAAACGACGCTGGCGGAATGGACGATGCACACATGATGCACGACATGACTGATGAAGAATACTACGATTCTTTCTCATCTCCTCAGCAACATATGGACATGGACGACTTCAGTAACATTCCTCCACACAACCTGGCCACCTCGAATTGGAACAAGAGCATACATCAGCTTGCGTTTGGTGCATTGAAGATATTTATGGATCATAACCCTATCTTGTATGATCACTGCACAATGTTGTACCATCAATCAGTTGAGGAGCAAAAGGTGAGAGAAGCATCGAGAAAAGAGGGATGGAGAAAAATCGATGAATACGTCAATAAGTGCAAGCAGGCAGCACAAGAAAATCAAGTGAATGAACCTGGTGTCAACGCTCACTGATGACTGCTTGTGTAACGAGCGTCGGATTATGTCTATGTCTGAGGCCAAAGTACCCTTGGCTTCCACGATACTTTATTTGTGTTTTGGGATTGCTCAGCTTTCTATAGGTTTGCAATCAACGCTCATTGAAATGATGAATAGTTGTAAAAAGAGTGCAGTAAGAATGGAGTAAAAGTACAGTGTAAGAGTATAGTAAGATTGCAAAAAAGGGAAGTGAAAAGTACAGTATAAAGAAATGAGCAGTGAATGTAGAATACAGTGTATGGAGAGTACAATGACAAGAGCACAGTGTAAGAAGAGTACAGTGTATGGAGATAACAGTGTATGGAGATTACAGTGTATGAAAATTACAGTGTATGAAGATTACACTGTATGGAGAGTACAGTGTAACAAGAGCATAGTGTGGGAAAAGTACAGAGCAAGACTTCACACTACAATAAAATGTGCAGTGTAAGGTCAGAAGAAGTAAGGCCATGCAGTTTAAGACTTCACAATACTGTACTAAATAGCAAGGGTTCTCCACATAAACAGTTGCAATTGCAAGATAATCAAGGCAATCAGAGTCAGGCGCATGTAATCGAACATTCACGCCTATGCATAATTACCGTGTCCGCGAAAACGATCTTTACTAAGCATCAGGTACTGTAGTATAATATCGGAGGTGCCGAGGCAAGCCCGATACACCAACCATGGATAACAACCACCACCAAAATGCCATAATTTCCATTAATTTCGGATCTCAGTAAAAATCTACAATTTCCAAAAATATCTGTCATCACAAAAAAATTCCTCTATAGATTACATCAATCAGATCCCTTGTGCAGAGCTTATTAAAAAAAAAAATCCATCAGAAAATTTTTGCGCATCGCTGCGCTACTATATAAAGAGCATTGCCTCCACCTCCATATACTTTCAATTTTTTTTTTTTGGCTACTCCTCCCACATCACAATGGTTTTGGACTGCTCTACCGCTACTGCTCACTTGAAAACCTACTCCAAGAAGGATGGTTTGGACATTCAAACATTGATTGATTCCGCCAACTTCGGTGGTTTGACCTACAACGATTTCTTGGTTTTGCCAGGTTTGATCAACTTCCCATCCTCCGCTGTGAGTTTGGAGTCTAAGTTGACCAAGAAGATCACCTTGAAGTCCCCATTCTTGTCTTCTCCTATGGACACTGTCACTGAGGAGAACATGGCTATCCACATGGCCTTGTTGGGTGGTATCGGTATTATTCACCACAACTGTACTGCTGATGAGCAGGCTGCTATGGTGAAGAAGGTGAAGAAGTACGAGAACGGCTTCATCAACGACCCAATTGTGCTCGCTCCAACTGTCACCGTCGGTGAAGTTAAGTTGATGAAGGAGAGAATTGGTTTCTCTTCTTTCCCAATTACTGGTATGTGTTTTTCCTGAATTTTTTTCGATAATGGCCCTTTTTCCTGATGATCAAATCAATTTTTATAACTTTCGTTCTACCGAATTACATCAAACGATGTTGAGGATAACTTTTTCCTGAAATTTCCAAATGGCCAAAATTCCATTTTTTGACTCATTACTAACTTCAACAGAAAACGGTAAGGTTGGCGGTAAGCTCGTTGGTATCATTACTTCTCGTGATATTCAATTCCACGACGACGACTCTACTCCTATCTCCGAGGTTATGACCAAGGAAGTTATCACCGGTCAACAAGGTATCACCTTGACCGAGGGTAACCAATTGTTGAGAACTTCTAAGAAGGGTAAGTTGCCAATTGTTGACTCTAACGGTAACTTGATCTCCTTGATCTCTTTGACTGATTTGCAAAAGAACCAAGACTACCCAGATGCTTCCAAGTCCTTCCACTCTAAGCAATTGTTGTGTGGTGCCGCTATCGGTACTATCCCAGCTGACAGAGAGAGATTGGACAAGTTGGTTGCTGCTGGTTTGGATGTTGTCATCATGGACTCTTCCAACGGTTCTTCTGTTTTCCAATTGGACATGTTGAAGTGGATCAAGTCCAAGTACCCAGACTTGCAAGTCATTGCTGGTAACGTCGTCACCAGAGAACAAGCCGCTTTGTTGATCGAGGCTGGTGCTGATGGTTTGAGAATCGGTATGGGTTCCGGTTCTATCTGTATCACTCAAGAGGTCATGGCCTGTGGTAGACCACAAGGTACTGCTGTTTACAACGTCTGTGAGTTCGCCAAGCAATTTGGTGTTCCATGTATCGCTGACGGTGGTATTGGTAACATTGGTCACATCACTAAGGCTTTGGCTTTGGGTGCTTCCTGTGTCATGATGGGTGGTTTGTTGGCTGGTACTTCTGAGACTCCAGGTGACTACTTCTACCGTGACGGTAAGAGATTGAAGGTTTACCGTGGTATGGGTTCCATCGATGCTATGCAACAAACCTCCACCAACGCTAACGCTTCCACTTCTCGTTACTTCTCTGAGGCCGACAAGGTCTTGGTTGCTCAAGGTGTTTCCGGTGCCGTTGTTGACAAGGGTTCCATCACCAAGTTCATCCCATACTTGTTCAACGGTTTGCAACACTCTTTGCAAGATATCGGTGTTGACTCTGTTGACTTGTTGAGAGAGAAGGTTTACGCTGGAGAGGTCAGATTCGAGTTCAGAACTGCCTCTGCTCAATTGGAGGGTGGAGTTCACGGTTTGCACTCCTACGAAAAGAAGTTGCACAACTAAGCAGCAATTCGAAATTAAGTTTGTAATTATAGGGTATAAAAATTTTGACAATCTATAGATAATGAGGTGTAGAAGAGAAGAAGTGCTTGGTGTAACAGATGAGGAGGTCGCTAAAGCGACAAGAAATTGGACAAATTGGAGCTTCAACTGTCAAAGCCTAGATTGCAAATTTGACAATTCATATTTCTTTTGTTTTATCGGTTTGTCGGTGTCCTTCTCCTATCTGTGCCTCCCCGTCATATACTGCACGTCTATGCATGCGCAACTTAAGAGACAACTACATGAGTTTCTACGATAGAAAGATCCCAACTTCGGAGGATCAGAATGCCAAGACGAATTTAGATCAGGATCTTCATTTGTCAAGAGATGGCAAGTACAAAAAGTCCGAAAAAGAGGTTACTGAATGGATCTTCAACACCTTAAAGACCCCAGATTCTGAGCGTGAACAATATAAGAGCCATGGCGAAGATTTGATCGATATCTTGAAAGACGGATACATTCTATGCCAATTAGGAAATCTTCTTGGCCTTCCAAATGTCCCCACAAAAAAATATAAAAGTTCCCGAATGCCATTTGTTCAAATGGAGAACATTCTGTTCTTCCTTAAGACTTGTGAGTTGGTTGGAGTGAACCATGACGAGATCTTCCAAACGGTCGATCTTTTCGAACGGAAAGATCCATATCAGGTAATTGTGACGCTCATGTCGTTTTCTAGACAAGCTAACGAGATCAACTCCTCGGCATTTCCAAACTTGATCGGACCCAAGGTGGTCAAGGTGAAGCCTCCTGTACCTAGAAAGCCTATCCAGTTGAGACAGTAATGATGGAAAAAGGGGAGGGAGATGTTGATGAGTATCCCCTAATAGGATAAAATAAAAGCATAAATGTACGATATAAGTTGAAATAAATGTAAAACGAACTTTCAAAAATTCAAATGATCAAAATTCTTCCGATTCTTCTATCCCATCTCTTCCACTATACTAGACCCATCGCCTGGTGTACGGATGTATCACACACCTCATCTCTGCTTGTGGTTTTTTTTTCTGCGCATTATTTAGCCCTTCCATCTATTGGTTCTACTTCAGCTCATCAGCTTTTACCCACATTAATCCAAACTTTTTAGCCTGAAACTCGGCCGTTTTATTGAAAACTTATTATAATTTGCATTTTCCAATTCTAGCATCAGCATGTCCTCCGACGAAGTCATCTGGCAGGTGATCAACCACTCATTCTGCTCATTCAAAATCAGACCTGGAAATGGCCAGGATTTCTGCAGAAACGAATACAACGTCAGCGGTTTATGTAATCGTCAATCGTGTCCTTTGGCTAACGCAAGATATGCCACCGTTAAAAACGTCGAGGGTAAGCTCTACCTCTACATGAAGACTGCTGAAAGAGCCCACATGCCAGCTAAGCTTTGGGAGAGAGTTAAGTTGTCTAAGAACTATGCTAAGGCCATGGAACAAATCGACAGCAATTTACAATACTGGCAAAAATTCTTGATCCACAAGTGCAAACAAAGATTGACCAGATTGACACAAGTGGCCATCACTGAAAGAAGACTAGCATTAAGAGAAGAAGAGAGACACTACGTTGGTGTTAAGCCAAAGGTGAAGAGAAGAGAAGAAAACAGAGAAAGAAAGGCTTTGGCCGCTGCAAGAATCGAGAAGGCAATCGAGAAGGAATTGTTGGACAGATTGAAGAGTGGAGCATATGGAGACAAGCCATTGAATGTCGATGAGAAGATCTGGAAGAAGGTCTTGGGTAAGGTCGACGAGGCCGAGGAAGAGGAGGAGTTCGACGAAGACGACGATGTTGTTCTAGAGTCTGGTGACGAGGACGACAGTGATGTCGGAGAAGTCGAGTATGTTGAGGACGATGGTGAGGATGAGTTGCTTGATATGGAGGACTTGCAACAATGGTTGGGTGACTCCAGTGACGAGTCCAGTGAGGATGAGGATGATGAGGACGAGGATGACGAAAAGAAGGCTTCTTCTACTGGTAAGGCCGGTGACAAGAAGAAGAGACGGAGACCACATGTGGAGATTGAGTACGAGCAAGAGGACAACATCCAAACCAACATTGCTACATAGAGTTAAGAGATTAAGGCATTTGAAAAGGTGTAGATGGAAGGGAGTGTGTCACAAGACCTAAAAAATATATATAAAAAATAGAAAACTGGGAACTGATCGAATGTATGGTTTAGCGATGTCCTTCACTTGGTAGGCTGAGCGAGGCTTAGAGACTGTGTCTCAAATATTATGAACAGTTTGATTTTGACGGTAGACGTGAGTAAACCTAAAGTCTAGAATGTGGAGATGGAAATAAAGTTGAGAATTGAAACAAAATGGCTATGTTTTTGTAAAGTCTCATGACCATTACGGTGGTCAATTGAGAAGCGTGAAGAATTTGTGAAAATGAGGTGGTGATTTCTTTTGAATTGCAATGAAAACAGAATAAAGATAAACAAATGCAGAGAAGGATCTGTTCATTCCAGAAATCCAGAATTTCTTCTGTTTCGTCCCGTAATTGGTTTCCTCCGTACTCACTCTTCGCTACATCTAACGAAGAACCCTCCACCACAATGAAAGACCCTCAATTGCAAAAAATAACATACAAAAGGCTGAAAATTTGACTATTCCAAACCCAATTGAGCTTCTCTTAACCCAATTTATCACTCTAAACTTACCCCTTAGCCTCCTTAGCCCTTCTTCTCCACCCTTCGGATCTTCCGTATTAACCCCGAATTCACCACATAGCCGAATCTCAAACATAACCCGATAGTCCTTCGTGCATATCTTTAGATATCCACCATTCCACATTTTTCGTCATTTACGAATATTACCTCCGTGCCACCGCGTTAAGTCCACCAATGCTCAATTGAAGCCGCACATTGTTTTGGCTTTTTGACTGGCTTCTGGGAAACTGACCAATGACAGAAATATGCGACTTGGACCCTTGTTCGCTAGGTGCAAACAATAGACGAAGACGTCTAAATTGGGAACACTTTTCCGAACAAAAGCACGTTTTTGAAAACCTTAATTTCTTCTATTGATGAGCTAGACCACACGATGTCAATTCCCTTTCGAAATAACTAAAAAACTCAGCCTATTCTAAGTCCCATTTCTGCGACGGAGTTTAGCGTATTCGACGCACTCACATCCGCATTGCATCCGCATCGCACTCTGAACTCTATTTATACTGTGCGGCTGTGTGAGTTAGCTT
Organism: [Candida] citri; assembly: GCA_030571295.1. NCBI lineage: Eukaryota > Fungi > Ascomycota > Pichiomycetes > Serinales > Metschnikowiaceae > [Candida] citri. The sequence continues at coordinate 1,211,925 of JAJLXN010000002.1, read as the reverse complement.
TTTCTAACCACCACACTATATAACCCCACGTATTCCCTTGATTGGGTTCAGTGGTCCATCTTTTTCATCTATTCCATCTTTTTACCCCACTATGTCATCTACAACTGACCTTGCCTCCCTATTGGCATGGTCTCCTAGCCATGGCTATCCTACAAGTACACCTACAGCCTTAACATCCATTGCTGCTACCCACGCCACGGATCTTATCTCTCTGATGTCCAAAGCACTTGATGTGATCGCTACTGCAACATACCAGGCTGATTTAATCTCCAATTCATGGATTATCCGAGGCGCCGAAGCGTCTTTGAGTGTCATTTCCGCTCAAAATGTGTTGGCAACTGCCACCGATCTGTCAGTGATGGCACAGGCTTCTAAAGTGATCTTTGAGGCTGGTTATAACTTGGACAAGCTCGCAGATGAGGAGAATTTGTATGGCTATGATATGAACAAGGGCGCCAATGTGTTCTTCTTCATCGTTTTCCTTGTTATCGCTGTTTTCAATGTGGTCATGTTGTTTTGGTCCAGATACCACTGGTACAACGTGACATTCGTGTCAGGTTACATTCTTCAAGTGTTGGGATTCTTGGGAAGAGTGCTTTCATTTTCTGACTATACTAACATCAATAACTATTTGCTTCAGTATATCACATTGACGATCTCACCTGCTTTCATTATGGGAGGTATCTACTTCCTATTTGCTCAAAATGTCATTGTTCACGATAGAAGGTACTCGGTTTTGAAGCCAATGTGGTATTCGTACTTCTTTATCTTTTCTGATGTGACATCTTTGGTGATTCAAGCAATTGGTGGTGCCATGGCTTCCATTGCGTCTCAAAACCAAGAGAATACAAGACCAGGAACATGGACAATGTTTGCAGGTATTCTTTTCCAAGTTATTGCCATGTCGATCTTTTTGATTTTCTGGCTTGAATTCCTTACAAGAGTCAATTTCAAAGACGCCGATGGAGTTCCTGGTGACTCTAAGTATAAGAAGAAAACTGTGCTGAATTGGTTCAAAATGGTCTTGAATGTACCATCCAGTCATGCCTACAAGAAGACAGAATTGGAGCCATTCTTCAATCCTAAATACGCAAACATTCGTGCTCGTCGTCTTGTCCCATACTACCCATTAGCCATCACTGTTGCTGTGATCACCATCTACATTCGGTGTATCTACAGAGTGGTCGAATTGAAGCAAGGATTCAGTGGATACCTTGTCACACACGAGGTGTTCTTGATGACACTTGATGCTCTGATGATTGCAATTGCTGGTTTGATTTTCATTCCTTTCCATCCAGTGTTTGTCTTTGGCCGTGAGAATGTTCTCAAGTTGGCACATATCAAGCAAAACAAGGACGAAGAAAGTGATCCTATGGAGAATGACAATCTTACAGATTCCTCTGCCAACGATACCCCAAAGTTGGATTGAGCCTCTCAAATTTTTATGATGAAATGAATGAGATGAGAATTGGGAGGTAGCTGGATTGAATTTATTGTTGACCAAAATGGCTGTTCGCCGTTTTTTGACTCGTGACGCAGGGCTGTCATGAAAATGTCTATATTCCACTAATGTACTAATGTTGATACGGGTCTCACTGAGTGCAAGGATATTACTTAAAATGAATCGAACGTTTATGCCAAATACCCATGGGCACCCATTTCAAGCCCAGAACTGAAAGCTACATGCCACTCTGTACGCTAGATCGTACCTTATAACCATACCCTATGTTATACCTTTCTTCCAGGACCATGTAAGCCACTATCTTGTTCTCCCTCGTCTTCCAGCAACGGCTCCTGTCGAAGCTCTCTGCCCTTAGCAAGAAAGAATTTCCGAATGTCTTTCACAAATAATGGGTATAGAAGCTCATCTACACCCTCATTTCTGGCTATCTCCAGAGCTCTGTTGAATGGAATCCATACACCCTTCAAGTTCATGGACCCACTTCGTATCACCAATCGATCCTTCTCTGTTTTCAAGATGCCGTCTCGCTTACCTCTTGACATACCTGTCACATTTAGCAATTTCGTCCCGTTGATGTAATTGTCATTTTGTCTTCTCGATACCACAACATTTTGCGCTTTCACTTGGAAACATGTTGTATCTTCATCTGACCAGTAAGTAGTGGCTATTCTAGGCTTAACGATCTTTCGATTTCTGTCTTTCGAAGAGCGTCGCTCTCCTATTGGTGATCCAGACAGTGCGCTGCTTGTTGAAGGGTATGATCTGAGAGCCATATGAGGCTGATCTTCATACATAGGCAGTTCTGACGATATTGTCGCTGATGAAGATTGGCCGATCTGGGGATTATCATGAGAATATGATTTGGGAGGAACCATTTGAGGAAACTGATTCCACATTTCTGGCTGTTCATTGGACTGAGCTTGATTTGCTCCATTCACCTGAGTTTCTTGGTTCTCGGAATACTGTAGCATCGGTGACACTACCCTGAAGGCTTCAAGCTGTTTTAGACGGTCACTATGAGTAGACTCATAGTTGCAAAGAACTGGGTGGTTTTGCGGGGCACCAATAGACTGGTGAACAAACGAGTTATCAAAATAAGAAGCCATATCAAAGAAAGGGAAACCCGAATCAAGGAGCCATGAAATCCGTGAAATCCGGAATTGCGAAGATCAACGGTGATTATAAAATAGATTACAACTCTTATCACTAGTGCCTATTGTCACAACCTATTGTGTTCAGCCTTAGTGACCTTGTCAGCGATTTTCTCCAAATTGCAATGTCATGCAAGGTGAAGTATCTGGTATCCAGATAAAGTTCCGAGGCAAACCAAGATGATCCCCTGATAGGGAAACGATGCATGCTACGGTCATTGTTTCACGGGTCAGGCCCTCTCCGGTGTTTCAAGAGTCGGGTTTCTCTGCCTTCTTTGCGTCCAAATCCACTCCAGCATCATTGAGTCATAACCATTACATGAGAAGCTAGAACAGTCTACAAACACTTCGGTGATTTCCGACTATGGGCGGTGAGCTTATTTCATTTAGACTTTATTGTCTGGCTTAGAAATGACTCTGGGGAAACATTGTCTAGATCACGAACCAGTTCCAGATACCACGAAACAAGGGTGAATTACGACGGGAAGTGAACATGTGGCTCGATTGGGTGATCTTTTTTTCAATAAAAATGGTTCGATGTAACCAAATCCCGAATGACCCAGGCTTCTTGTCATCGTAGTTGTTCCATCATGCATGGCCACTTCTCTCATAGTGAGACAGTTGCAGCCAATTTGAGTAAGTACCCCTAATTACGCACCGTAGATGTTGGAAGTTGCTTCTGCTCTCTGAGTTGGGCGGTCAGACTGCAGCGATTACGTTTTCCGCTCTCGGAACGAAAAATCAGCATTGTGAAAGGAAACTCCCCTTTAGTAAAATTCCCTATCGTACATGTTCTATACTTTCCCATCGCGATTTAGCACGCTTCGTTTGCATACAATCTGCGCCTCATGCAGAGTGGCTTCCCTTACGCGGGCTTCGACACAGGCTTTTTTTTTTTTCCTATCTCACCACACATCGTCTGGAGTTTCCCATCTGCAACCGGTTGCTCTTCCACTGTGGCCATTTCCAAATCAGGGTCATTTGCCTTTTCTGCTAACCCCTTTTCCCCCGATTTGACTTGCGCCGTTCCCCGATGTCTGAACCTGCCTCCATTCCTTCCCCAAAGTCTCGAAGGGCTTCCTTTCTAGATATTGGCGGGCCTAATTCCATCCAAAATTTTGCATCGTCCTTCACTAGGGCCCAGTCCTATATGGGGCTGGCTCTACTAGAGTCACCCCTCGAGCCTGATGCCATTTCTCCATGTACCCTGCCTTCAGAGGAAGGTATGGGAGCAATAGATGAAGACAATATTGGCGTCTACGGAGGTCCAACTCCGCAAAGGTACGGGGCTACTCACACCGATACTGTTGGCCAGGCAAGCCAGGGCTACGACCACATCAATTCATTCAATTTTCCAAATGAAACTGCCTCGTTGGTGCGTTCTCCAAGCAGAGCAAGCAAGGCAAGTAGGGCCAGTGCTGTTTCCGAGGTTTTACCAGGAAGAAGCTCTACAAGCCCTCAAACCATCTTCAATGCCGTCAATACATTGATGGGAATTGCGATGCTTTCGCTTTCGTTTGGTTTCAGATTGTCTGGATGGGCCATTGGTTCCCTCATTATTATTCTATGTGCATGGGTCACATCCAAGACAGCAAAAGTGCTAGGCTCGGTTTTGAGTAAGCACCCCGAGGCTCATACTTACGGAGATATTGCCTACTTGTACGGAGGCAAGAAAATCCAAGCATTGGCAACGATCATGTTCACTATTGACCTTTTCGGTGCAGCCATGTGTCTTGTACTTTTGTTCAGTGACTCGTTCTCACTCTTATTCCCGAACGTCAACACTGTGTTCTTGAAAGCATTCATTCTATTCATTACGTTCATTATGTCGTTTTTACCATTGACGGCCATTTCCATTTTCAGTCTTTCGGGCATTCTATGCACCGTGGCCACTTTACTTCTTGTTATTGGATGCGGGTTTATGACCGAGGAATCTCCTGGTTCTATCTTAAAACCAGCCCATACCAATTTATGGCCTAAATCCGCCAACGACGTCATTTTAAGTTTGGGTATCTTCATGGCGCCATGGGGAGGGCATCCAGTGTTTCCGGAGTTGTACAGAGACATGAGACACCCAAAGAAATACGACCACTGCTGTAACGTTACATTTTTCACCACATTCAAGTTGGACTACCTATTCGCCATTGTTGGATTCCTCATGTTTGGCCTGGAGTGCAAAGACTCTGTGTCCAAAAACATCATGATGAGCGACAAGTACCCATCATGGGTCAATCCTGTTCTTTGCACATTGTTGGGACTCTTGCCTGTCTCGAAATTGGGATTGATCGTCAGACCAATCATCTCAGTCTATGAAAACTATTTCCACATGAATGATGAGGCTGTCATCACCTACAAAAATGGTCGCCGTGTGGCGCCAATCACATTTACTAAGGTTGCCGCAAGAATTGTATTTTTGCTGCTTCTTTTGACCTTTTCGGTAATCTTTACTTCTTTTGGTAAAGTCATTGCATTTTTTGGAAGTGCCATTTGTTTCACCATTTGTGTTACTTTACCACTCATGTTCCACTTGAAGTTTAATAAGGATCTGTTGACATCTCTGTCTAGATTCTTGACTTACGTTGGAATCGCCGTTGGTGTTGCCGGCGCTGTTCTTGGTACCTACGGGTCCATTGCATTTGATGCGACATAATCGTCTTCAATTCCCTAATATACATTAGTCTCTTTATATGCCTTTTTCACCCACTAGTTATGTCTGGACGAGTTTCTCGACGACCTTCTGTACTCGCGAATCTCATCTGAGGTCATATCATTGTTCATAATATTAGACGCGTAGAGATAATTGTCGTGTTGAGACTTGGCCAAGTATTGCGCCATCACTTGCGATCCGGAAATCGAATGGTGGTGCTTTTGAGGGCCCATAGCTGGTCCTGGGAAGGAAGCATGGTGGTACAACTGAGGAACGCCTGGCATTCCCTGTGGTGCACCATAGAAGCTTGTAGACCGCATCTGAGGAGCGTATTGAATTGGTTGCTGGTAGAATACCGGTTGCGCCATTGGCACAGGGCTGAAGTTGGCAGAGTGGTAGTTGTATTGCTTTCCGTAATTGGAGTTAAGCGACAATGCCGACGAGTTTCTCGAAGTGTTCCAGTGTGGAGCCATGGCCTCATTCAGGTTGAAACGGTGGTGGTAGATTCTGTGTGGCTTTCTGGTAGACTTCTTGTGATGGTGAGATGAAGTGGTGATATCTGATCCAATGATAATCGAGATATCATCATCATCGTCTTCTTCACCTTCTCCATCATCATCGGCATCCTCTTCCTCAGTGCGCAACTCAGCCTTAAGGTCCTCAGAGGCTTGTGGGTCCACTGGCTTAGTCTCAAGATCAGGACTCACAACTCTGCTAGTCTCATCATCCTGGTCATCAACTTCCAATGTGGTACTTTCTGCAAGACAAGTGGCTGCTGCTGCTGGTTGCTTCTTGAGCAGTTCAGTTCTGGTTCTTGGCTCAGTGCTGATACCGAAAACCATAGCAGCTTCATCAGTGATAGGGTCAATAACATCCTCGTCAAGAATGTTATGTTTAGCCCTCCGACTATCAATGGACTCCTGTTCCCTGTGTTGGTCGTAACCATTTGCTTTCTTCTTGAAACTGAATTTTGGATGGTTACCACATCTGTCTTTTCCGAAGCTGATCTTGAAGTTCTTATACTTGTTGTAGAACTCACCATTATCACCCACAATACCGTTGATCTTTTCGATATTCCTGCTTTCGAAAGATTCAACGACTTGAATGGCATCTGCAATGTTCATGAAGTTCATGAATCCACAGTCTTTGTTGTGGTAGAAGTTGATTTGCTCCAAGTCTCCAAACTTGGAGAAATCTCTTCTTAACGTCTCTTCATCTGGAAGATCAATTCTTTGCTCCTCGTCAGTGCTTTGCTGGACCTTGACACCAATATAAACGTTTCTGGATGCACCGGCAGTCACAGCCAAAGCAATGTCACGAGAAAGCTCACCTGAATGATTCTTACCCCAGCAAACGTTCACTTCGTTGCCATGGATCATCAACTGATGTAACACTTGATGGTTCAAGTAGAACTTGAGGGCAACCGCTGGGTCAATGAAGGTAATGAAGCACATTCTTTTAGCCTTGTAGTATCGTATCGATTCAACCAAACCACCAGCTCTCACATTGTTAGCAATCTCTTCAACGGTTGTATTAGCATGCAAGTTACCCAAATACAACGTTCTATTTCCAGCGTTGAAAGGATCTGGGTTGTAAGGAAATGGAGAGACTCCCACACAGTATGAGGAGTTGGACATGTTCGGTAGCGACTGGTAAGACATATTGTACTGGGAGGTTTGACCCATTGCGAATGGATCAGGTGCACCAGCGTACTTATGCTTATGTTTAGGGTATCCTTCATCTGATTCGCTTTGGTTCTTTGACGAAACAGAACAGAACTCACCAGACAAGCTGCTTGATAGCGAAGCCTTGTCCTTTTGTTGAGCCTCGTGACTCTCAGCTCTTGGAGTGAACTCAGAGTCTTGATGTGTGTCCTTTTTGTCGAAAATCGTCTCACCTCCAGCCTCACCTGACTCGGCTGTGGTTTCATCTTGAACTGGTGGCGACAGCAAACGACTTGGAGACTTATCGAACACGGCAGGCTCGATTGGAGGACTGACCTCGAAGTTTTCAGGCACGCTCTCAAAATGAGGATAAAGTGATTTTCTGGCGGAAGATGGAGATGAATTCAAGGAGGACGAGGATGAAGGCGATGGGTTTTTGGAAAAACTCAAGTTGGAACCATGACGGCGAGGTTTGGAAATCTCTTTTCTGTCACATCTATCCTTATGGAACTTAACGGAATTGCAAACTGGCAGAGGAAGCTTCTCTTCATCGAGATCTAGCTGGTTCAGGTGATCGATCTGGATTCTTTTTAGGTGGTATTCGTAGATCTTGATAGCCGAATCGATCGACGTAAAGTGAACCACGAACTTGAGCACAAGCTCCTCTTCATTGAAGTACAGCTTGAAATCCTCGACGTCACCAAACTTGGAACATCGCGTGTAGATCTCCTCCTTGAAAGGTTCAACCTGATCAACGTCGGTTATGCTGAACTTGATCAGAACAGCACGTGTGGCGTTGAACTCGTTGATATAGTTGAGAGTCTTGAGCTTGATGTAATCTTGCTTACTCAAGTTGTTAGAGCCCGCTGAACCTGCAAAGTTTGGCTCATTCAAGGTGATTTTCAAGTACTTCGAGTTCTTCAACCTCTCTTGGAGCTGACGCAAAGTGTGGTTATGTCTGCCATACTTGGAGTGGAAACTCACCGAGATCAGGGTATTGACAAAAGAAATGTAACAAGTCTTCAAAGTCTTCACATCAGCAAAATGTTCCGGCGCTGGCGTCTCAAACATCTTACAATATTCGATGGGACCGTGGTCGATCTCAGTCAAAAGCTCGTTAAGAGTGAGGTCCGCGCTCAAGTTCTTCAAAATTACCGTCCGCGACAAATTAAGCTGGTCCAAGCTTGTGTTGGTGGTGGGTTGCGTCAAATAAGGCAAAACGGGCAGCGAGTGAGATCTGGCAAAGTATGGCTGGCCTTGACCGTGTTGCATGCGCGTGTGATACAGTGGCAGTGGGAGCAGCTGTTGGAGGTATGACTGGCGAGACATATAAGGAGATGGTACCGACACCATGTTGCCCGGCGACATGAGCAGGGTATATGAAAGGTCCATGGGAGTCACCGGGACTTGCTGGCCAACAGTTGCGTATCCATATTGCTGCAGTGGGATTTGCTGTTGTAGCGGCACTAATGGAGGCTCCATAGGGTAAACGTAGCCCTGATACATTTTATGGAACGGCGAGGTGGTCAACAAAAGTAAAGGAGCAAACGGGTGACAAAGTCAGGAATTAGATTGTTGATTGAATCAAGTAGCGAGTGGCCCGAAAGTGTTTCACGATGCCAAGTCACGGAAGTAACAGCGAAGGAAACTGGAAGTGGAGTTTTTGTTGGAACCAGGCAAGAATATCCAAAAAAAGAAACACTGGTAGGCAAGACACCAAAAATAATATTAGGGGAAAAAATGTAACAGCAGCAGGTTTGAACAAGGCCGCAACCAGGAATAATTGACTAAGCAAACAGCGAGTGGGGACACGTTGGATGAATAGAAGGACGTATGAGAAAAAAGCGCGAGGTAAAGGTAAAAGTCGAAAATATCCTTCAAGCAGGTTCGGTGAGGTATATGCGTGGAGAGTCTCGGAATCGAAAATTATAAGGCGGAAAGGGCATTCTTGGAGATGTGCTATGTGCAGTAGGCGCGAACGCGGTGCCAGTACGGGCCTGGAGCAAGGTTGACCGCTGAATTGGGATGGGGCTGGGTGGTTACCAGGCTTGATCCGTTTTCGGGCGGCCGCATACAGTGAAGGACACAGGCTACGCGTAGGTTGCAGCGAAGGTATTTGCTTGTCTTCTCCTTGTCCGTTGAGTTGCCATTATTGCTGGGCCTACCTGGCCGTGGTCCCAGTGGAAATCTTGCATCACTGGTGTTCCCCCGTTCCCTGACCCTGCGGTGGTGTGCCGTGTGCACGCCAGGCCCACACTTGTCACCAAATCCGAGCTTCCAGTTAGAATGCTTTGTGTCACCGCGGTTAATTTCTTATTCGTAAACTCAGTTCACCGAAGTTTGTCTGTGACGATGTTCTTTTCTTGTCCCGCTCCGCTCACTGTTTGAAAAATTACCCCATTAGTATACAACTTTTTTTCATTCGCGCATGTTTGAAATTGGTCGCTCGCAATCAATTGACACTTTTCCACAGTTACGCCGACACTTTAGAAAACTGCTTAAAATAGCAAGTGACATCTCCATCCTACAACGTCGTCTTATGCTGCATTCACTATATCTAAATTGACAACTCGAACAAGCAACTACCGCCGGATATGGACCTCAAGGGTGTGCGAAAGGGTACCATTAGGGCAGCCCTGTGTCCGCCCTGGCGGTTGCGGCGGCTGATTGTAAAACCATTTCTGGAACAGGAAGGGGTCCTGCAACCAAAACGTCTCCTTCTGGCATTTGGCTGGGTGCAAGTCATGAGCCCATTATAGATCTTGCCTAGCAAATAAAAATCGGCTCAGTCGATATTTTGTGAAAACCTGGTTGATTGTGTCAGATGCTGCACACCCCCTAACGACGTTGTTTTGTTGGGCTATTTGCTGTCACGGGCGGATATCTCCGATTGATCGAATTTGACATGCCGTTGTATTAGCTCAGTGGACCCCCCGCCAGCCTCGTATTTGTTCTGCAGTACCACGGGCCACAATTGCATGCTCTTGATGCTAATCTTGCTCGGTTAACTTTCACTCAATGTGGCCGATTATTGCACATTGGCTGTTCTGTAAGATAGAAGCTTCAAACCCGCCTCCGACATTTACGGCGTCGGTTTGTTCGACGTTTGTCGCGGTTTCGTGACCTGACCCTGGTTTGGGTACCATGGCTCCGTTTTAGGCGCTACACCCACCATAGGAAATTTTTTATCCAAACAGGACCTAATTTTCTACAACTAACACTGTCTGCGTTTGTTCCTGGGATCATGGCTCGGTAAAAATTCTCTCCTACAGCCGTGCGGCTAAGAATCTTCTTGCCAACGAAACAATGAAGGTTCCCGTTCGCCGATTGTTTGCCACCGTCGGCAGGATCGCATTCAGGCGAGGAACAAAGGCTTGGCCATGGGACTCGGTGTTGTTTCAGTTGAAACAAGAAATTTGATGCAACACGGAGAGAGAAATATACGGTGGTTAAAAAAGGGTATTTTTTTTACAGTGTAACCTTAAAAAGCGTTAAATGCCATTACAAAAAGATATGGCCATTTGCTAAAAATAGGAAAAAACAATAAAAAGAGGACGACAGGTGCATTATTTCAAGACACTTCCAAAACGTTAGTTTTCGCTGACATCATGGGAGACCTCTCTCGCCTCTACCGTTTGCTCTATTGGTTCACATGACACAGCACGTGAGTGATCTCTCCTGCTACATGCACGAGCCTCCTTTAGAATTCTATGGATCTGCAACTGAGCGAGCAAGGAGTGGCAACTGTGCACAAAAGACACCACAAATGAGGGAAATTGGACGAATCTTGATCTCCAGATCAATCCAACCACCACATCAAAACACCTCTAAAAAAACAATCACCTTTTTAATGGCGTTTGAAGCAATTGAATCTCGCACTATATGCCACTGACGGCAATTGTGTGCAGGTCATCGCTCAATGTTTTTTCGTCCCTATTGCGTTGTTTTTTTATCTTCTCCTTCTTCCATCGATCCATCAATCAATCAATCGGTTATACTCAAGATGGCTACTCAGGAAGTTCCTACCTTTAAGTTGGTCCTCGTCGGTGACGGTGGTACCGGTAAGACCACCTTCGTCAAGAGACACTTGACTGGTGAGTTCGAAAAGAAGTACATTGCTACTTTGGGTGTCGAGGTGCACCCATTGGGTTTCCACACCAACTACGGTGAGTTGAAGTTCGACGTCTGGGACACTGCTGGTCAAGAGAAGTTCGGTGGTTTGAGAGACGGTTACTACATCAACGGTCAATGTGGTATCATCATGTTTGATGTCACCTCCAGAATCACCTACAAGAATGTTCCAAACTGGCACAGAGACTTGGTCAGAGTTTGTGAGAACATCCCAATCGTCTTGTGTGGTAACAAGGTCGATGTCAAGGAGCGTAAGGTCAAGGCCAGAACCATCACTTTCCACAGAAAGAAGAACTTGCAATACTACGACATCTCTGCCAAGTCCAACTACAACTTCGAGAAGCCATTCCTTTGGTTGGCCAGAAAGTTGGTTGGTAACCCTCAATTGGAGTTCGTTGCCTCCCCAGCTTTGGCTCCACCAGAAGTCCAAGTTGATGCTGACTTGATGCAAAAATACCAACAGGAGATGGAGCAAGCTACTGCTTTGCCATTGCCTGATGAAGACGATGCTGATTTGTAAGCGCTTCTGCTTCCTTTATTGGCGTCTTATGCATGACTCATGTGTAGTTGTATAGATAATACAGCGGCTGATTTCAGCTGGCTGGTGTTCCATTGATGTGTAGACTCGACGGAGTGTTATGACAAATCCTGCCCTCGTATAGCTTTGTTATGTTTTCAATTGTTCTATTACCTATTTTGTACCTACCTATGCAATATGCGAATACTTTAAAGCGTAAGCTAATCCTCCAGAGCGTATGCCAGTGTTTCGAAGCATATCTAATTTTTCGAAGCATATCTAATATTTTGGAGCATTCCGTGCTATGTGGACTGACACAGCATGTGTGTCTTCGTCCGTATACCGTAGAACTGAAGGAGGAAGTGGAACTTCTGCAACGCTTGGAGGTGGAGGTAGACAGAACTCTTCCTCTTCTTCATCGTCACGTTTAACTGTTGCTTTCTCCTTTTCTCTCATGACTGTTTGAGCAAACTTCTCTGGAGATGGCGTAAACGACGTAAGATACTTCAAATCAATCTCATATGGAGCATCGTTCGTATCCCAGATCCCTAGCTGTTTGGCCTTCTCTTCATAGTAAGAACAGTAGAATTTGATGTGATTACGTCCCGATAAATGGGACTTTCTCACACTCATTTTATCATGCGTAAGGTACGACTTACAGTAGTCGCAGTAGTACTTTGGCATGTTGTTTTGATGTGATGTTGTTGGTGGTAGAAGAGCAGAGTATGTCAGTTGTAGTAGGTTCTTAGTGTGCGCACCATAGTGGGATCTATCATTATATAGTAAAGGATGTGATGAGGAAATTTCGGATCAATTGGCAAAGAATTGAGGGGTTTGATTTTATTGTGACATTATTTGAAACGTAATTGTTTAAGTGAAATCGTTATTTTTTTTTTTTGCGATTGTTAATGTATCACTTTTCTCAGGGTATACTTACTGAGATTGAGCCAAGACCTGCCATAGTTAAGGCGCACCATAGTTAAGCAGAGCATGTATAAGAATTACCTAAATTTGGCAACACTCTGGATCATGGAAAGTTTAGACGGTGATTGTTGATTTTGTAATAGGAGACGAGGAAGGGGATGACCGATTTACTTTTGCAGGAGAAGTAGAATGAAATGCTGAGACTTGCCATAGTTGAAAGTACACTCATTATAGATAATTATGTGCTTGTCATAATACCTGATTTTTTCTACAATTGAAAAGGTTTTTAACGATGTGAAAATTATGTTTGTTATGAATAGGAGATCTCTATTCCAGATTCTCATCCTTTTCTACAATAACCGGATTATTTATAACATCAACGCAGACATACTTATTATCATAGATAATGCTCAATGTCACCTTGAACCTCTCTGGGTTTCAAATTGCAATTGAAGCTACAAAGACTTCAGGGGTAGATCATGTTTGTGACTGGGCTCTTCCGGGGAGTTCCAAAAATACCGTCCGTTTCAAATCTTGCCATGATAATATACGTACCTCGATAAATATTAAGAGCATGGATCTACATTAAATAGAAGAATATGCAATCTATGATCTACAAAAAATATTTAAAGGAAGACAGCGTACCCCCTTAAGACCCCCGAGAGGTTAAGTCTCGCCTTAGTTAGTGAAAGCTTTTAGATTAAACTGATTGACGTACATTGATGGAGGTGATTTTTATCATATAAATCTTTTATTTAGCTAAGAAGTATCAATTCAGGAGTCACCCAACTCAGGCGAAGAGAGAGGGAAAAAAGAAACACATGGAGACTATGAAATTTGTCTCAATTGTAGTTTGTTCGGTAATTGCTGAATAGAAGTGAGATTGCTTTTATACGTACCAAAGTTAGATCCAAGGGTCAGGTAAATTGGAGAGAGGAGGATATACACAGTGGATTCTATTTAAATTTATCTGTTTTGGTTTAATTTGGGATGGGAATTAAATTGGGATTGGAGTGAGCTTTAATTTGAATTGAAATTCAAATTGAGTTTGGTTTGGTTGGAAACTTGGACATGGATATGGAGGATTACAGTGGATTGGAGTTGAGAAGAAAGAGTCGAAATATCTGGGACAGGCCTCATTTATATATTAGTTTTTATTTAATGCTACTCATACCACAACACATATATAAATTGTTTACATTAACGAACACAAGCAGTATTTATTTTTTATGCTATAGCATACCATAGTCAAGACGCACCATACTTACAAGAGTCTCAAGAAGGCCATGTCATTTTAATGGAAAGGGGCGAGAGATTGCCCCAGAAATTTAACACAAAACTTATTGGAAGCTCAATTTCTAAAGTTTCTTTCAATTAGTTTGCTTCAACAAAAAATGATTCATTTTGCTTGGTCTATTGTACCATAGTAAAGCACCATAGTGTGCACTGAGAAGGCTCGCAGGGCGCATTGGGAGATCTTAAGAGATCACTGAAAGGGACACCAAAAACCACAAAACCGGGTCAAAAGAGTCTCAAAAATATCATTTTTCCATCAAATAAAACATCCCCAATTCACTAATATCCCTCAAAAAATCTTCTTCTCTCTCTATATCCCCAAATCTCTCAACCTCTCTCTTCTCAACTGACCCACGTGACTTCTATCTGCACTTCCCTCAATTGTCCAATGAAAAGCAGTGGGTGCAAGACCCGATACTGTGGTTCCCGCACGCACCCGAGAATCGGTGAAGAATTAACCACACCAATTCTCAGAAAACCTTTACTCCCTCTAAACGCTCTTTCATCCAGGACCATGTTCAAGCAATCAATTGTATGTTGTTTTGGGGACTTCCATATTGAGATTGGGTATTTGCAGATACCATTTTCGTCCATATAAACTGCCATTACGACCCATGAATCCACCTCCCAATATAAGCATTAGCCGTCGACACCAACGGGGGCATTTCGTCAATTTGCCCATTATTTTACGTTCCATATCCATGTATCCGTGTCAGGCCATGAAATTCAGCATTTTCCATCCAAGAATGACCATCCGATCCACTTAATTTGTCCACATATCCCTATACGAATGAAGTCTGCCAACACGAACCCAATCTCCGCCATTTATGCACAAATACTAACTCACAGCGTGTCTTGTCTTCCAGAAGATTGTTTTCTGTGACCCCAAAGAGAAACAATTTGGTTGCTGATTTGTACGTCCAACAAATCAAGCAATTCAAGCCAACTCCAGTCACTGCTGATGTCGAGGCCGTCAAGCCATTCCAATTGCCATCCAAGCCATCTGCTCCAGCTGACGAGGTCTCTGCTGATGCCATTGCTTCCTACGAGTCTGCTCCAGTTGATGTTGAGTCTGCTCCATCCACCGGCTCTGCCCCAGCTGCTGAGGAGGACTGGTTCGTTTTCGAGGAGGAGGAAGAGCACCACTAAGCTCATGTTACGATTTCATTGAATGTCCCATTTTCACGAATAGAAGTTGTGTCTGCAGCTTAGGAGACAAGCCAGTTTTGTCTTCATTAAATAAGTTAAAATATTCACTAAGCGAGTGATGTTGGAGTAGACTGAAGAATTGGAGAATTCCATTCTTTTGGTAGTTTGACTATTTTGCTAATTTTCTCAATTACACAATTTCTATTAGCATGTTACTCTTCATTTTTCTCTTCATTCTCATCATTATTTAATCCTAAATGGGTCCCATGATGGTCCCTCCTACCCGTGTTTATCTTCAGAGTGCACATACGACTCCATAAAAACAAACACGACTTGACTTCTTTCACCAAAAATGACAGAAAACTTGAGTGTTAAGGCCATAAAAAATGCTGCCGAAATGGTCAATACCACGCTTGTCTCGAAAGGGTACATCACTGAGGAATTGAAGTTCCCGGTCATCGATTGGAAGGACCTCATCTCGGATCAACCACACAAGGACACTATCCAACTTGAAGTGGCACCGAACCTCTATAATAATGACAAAAATGTCATAAATATCATCTTCTCATTGACTCAGTCGATCGAGAGACACCAGGCTCAACATAAGTTGTTCAACAAGACTTTAGCCCAGAAAGATGATACCATACTACAGCTTCGGAAACAGGTCCAGAAACTCGAGTACCAGGCTCAGGGATATGAAGACAGAATCAACCGAACAATAACAGTTGATCAGACTTCGCTTACAAGCAAAGTTAGGAAGCTTAGTCGAGCAAATAAGTTGCAGGCACAAGAAATCACTCGACTCAAGAGCTGGAACTCTGAGTTGCAAACAAAGTTTGATATCGAGATGAGAAAGAAGTCAATTGAGAATTCTCTGCTCAAGGATAAGCTTGTAGATGCTCGGAAACTTTCAAATACTGTGTCTTTCGGAAGACCTGTCAATATTACACCGAGGTCTAGTCCATCAGACGGTGGTCTTCCAGATATCAATACCAATGTGATTTATTCCAACAAACCAATCATCGACAACAGCCATGGCCTACAGTATGGCGATAGCGACGGAGATCTTGCGTCAGTTCGAGAACTGGAAGCTGAGGGTGTGGCTACACAACTCTCAGAATTGCTTGAAAACTTGATCAGAGAGAATAGCAAGTTTGCCAATTTCATCAAGGAGCTCAATGAGTACCTTGACCAACTCAATACCCAAATGTCAGTGCTGAATCAGAAGAACTTCAGTCTACCTAATCTTGTCAATCCATCTGAGCAGATTGACTTGAACAGAATCCTTAAAGATACTTCCACAGACGTTGAACCGTTCCAACTCATATCTCGTCCACTTCTATCGAATATTTACAAGAATTACCACTATGTGGCAGCGTTATTAGCGATGGTGGTGGATAAACGAGATAAGGATAGAACAACGGGGATCTCAACCACGTCAAAAACGGTGGAAAACTTGCAGGAGGAGAACAAACAGCTCTATAATAATTGGCAGGATGCCATTAAGGCTCTTGAGAACTGGAAGAAGATTAGATTGCTGAACTCAGGATAGGAACGTATAGATCAGGTATATTCATGAATAGAACGTTTAGCCGATGGTCTTTAATCACAATTAGAAGAATTATACCTTTTTTGAAATAAACTGATCCAATTCTGCATCCATATCAATGAATTCAGAGAGCTCTTCAAGCTCTTTAGCTTTCTTAGTCTTTCTCTCCTCATCTGCTTGAGAATACTTCTTTTTCGTTTTCTTGGCCTTATTCTGCTTCACCATCATTTCTCTTTTGTTGATGATGGCCTTTCTGCAAGTTTCTGGGTTCTCTATCTCCTCAAGCTTCATTGCTAAGATCTCACGAGCTCTCTTTCTGTTCTTCTCTTGAGATCGAGAATATTGGCATGTGACCACAATTCCCGTTGGTTTATGGGTGAGTTGGACTTTGCTATTACTTTTATTGATTTTCTGACCTCCAGGGCCTCTTCCACCTTTCATGAAATCTTCATCGATCTCGTCTTCTTTGATGAGCCATAGTGGTCTTGGAGGCATCTTGTTCTTCTTCGGAAGGGCAAAGATTTGGGCTGAATTGGTAAAGGATCGACTCAAAGGAGCCAATGCCTTGATTTGACTTGATATGTAGCTTCTTAGTAGCATTTGTGGAGGAGTTGGTGGTATCTTCTGGTTAACTATGTAAGTGTGCAGTAGGTATAGGTGATAGTATGGAGAGATGATGGGGCAAGAGAAGTTGACTAAAGCTGGGGCTTTGATTGGATCTATATCATGGGGTAATTTGAAATAGATAAGAGATTTGTAAACTTTTGCGTTATGTCCATATTTTTCAATTTTTTTATTACTTTGTGGGGGTATGTCTCAAGTATGGGTAGGACTACCATGAGAAAACCACCCCTCCTTAGAGCAACTCAAATCATGGGCTTATGCCTAGACCTTGATCTTCCGATTTTCCGAAGGAGTTGTCGAGGTGAGTCTGAGCATAAATGTCGTTTTCTCCCGATGATCTCATCTTGGAATGAAGCCAAGGAGTAACATGTGCTCGGTTGAAGTTACCCACCCAAAAAGGTAATCTAGATGAGATTAACACCAACGGTTTTAAAGTCCAAGATGAAACTGAAGTTTGGTTTGAAGAATTTTTTTGAGGCTTTTAAAGATGTTGCAATTTTTGAATCGAGAATTCTCATTGTTTCCTTATTTAACTCTGGTTAGTCTCCATGAGAGTTGATTACATTTTGCACCCAAACTAACAGGACCATATGGTCAAACGGCTTCGAAATTTGTTTGGTAGAGGTTATGGATGATTTGAAACGGGTTAGAGAAAACGGAATTCCATTATTCCTCTGAAATTTTTCGGAAATTCTGGGGTCTTGTCAAATGCATTTGCTCATTAAGTATACCTAATCAGTGCTCGCTCACTAAGGCTCATAGTTAATTAGTGCTATAACAAAGAAAGGTCAGAGACTTTGACCACAAACAATCATTTTTTAAATCAAACAACAAGATCTTTTTTTCTTCTACTTTTGTAAGAATTAATTTGACAATTTAAACACCAAATTCTTCGCCTCTTACAAATTTCTTCCCATCACTTTGCAAAATTCACGGCTCATTTCATTAGAGACGCGAAAATTCAAGCCATTTTACCCGGCCTCAGACACCACATGGAAACAAAAAACACCAACAAAAAATCCAAAAACCGTTTACCAAGATGTTTAAAAAATTCAAATAACAAGTACCGATCAGATCAACTATTTCTCCATTTTTCAAATCATACCTTCTCTTTTGTTTATCCCCTCCTCGACCTCTTCGTGAGGCTCTATGGTCCCATCAAGAACTGCACAACGGTGAGGCGCGTCGCCCATTTATCCCATTTGGGCACTCTAATTACTGGTCAAAAATCACCTACCGGTTCCTTCTTTTTCAACCACAAAAATGTCCTACGAAAGACCAGAGGTGTACTCTGCTCAAGTTTTGCCTGGTGAAGAACCTCAGGATAATTCCTTCAATGAAGTTACCAAGGCATTTCGTTCGTTTATCTTGGAATTCAGATTGAACAATCAGTTCATCTATAGAGAACAGTTGAGGGAGAACTTGTTGATCAAGAACTACTTCCTTAAAGTCAATTCTGAACACTTGATTGGTTTCAATGAAGAGCTTAATAAGAAATTGGCCGATGAGCCTGGTGAAATGGTGCCTTTGTTTGAGAATGCCATCACTGACATCGCTAAGAGAATCGCTTACCTTTCGACTGATGATGTGCCAAAGGATTTCCCTGTTTGTCAGTTGATTTTATACTCCAAGTCAAGCACAATCTCCATCCGTAACTTGGACTCCGAACACATCTCCAAGATCGTCAGAGTCAGTGGTATCATCATCTCTGCATCGGTGCTCTCGTCTAGAGCTACTCAAGTGTCGTTGATCTGTCGTAATTGCAAACACACAATGAAGATGAAGGTCGCTTCTGGGTTTGGCCTGCTTAATTTGCCAAGCAAATGTTTGGCTACACACAATTCTGACGAAGTTCACTCCCAACAAAAGTGTCCTCCTGATCCATATGTGGTTGTTCACGATAAGTCCACTTTCATTGATCAACAGGTCTTGAAATTGCAAGAATCTCCAGATGCCGTCCCAGTTGGTGAAATGCCTCGTCACATTTTGGTCCAGGTTGACCGTTACTTGACTAACCAAGTGGTTCCAGGTACTAGAGTCACTTTGGTTGGTACCTACTCCATCTACCAAGCTAAGCAAAGAGCAAGTGCCTCTACCAACACTGTTGCCATCAGAAACCCATACTTGAAGGTTCTTGGTATTCAAACTGATGTCGATACTGCTGCTCAAGGTCTTACATTCACTGAAGAGGAAGAAGAGGAGTTCTTGAGATTATCTCGTACTCCAAACTTGTACGATGTCTTCTCCAAGTCTATTGCTCCATCTATTTACGGTAACGACGACATTAAAAAGGCCATTACTTGTTTGTTGATGGGTGGATCCAAGAAAATCTTGCCAGATGGTATGAGATTGCGTGGTGATATCAACGTCTTGTTGTTGGGTGACCCAGGTACTGCTAAGTCTCAATTGCTTAAGTTTGTGGAGAAGATCTCTCCAATTTCCGTCTATACTTCCGGTAAAGGTTCTTCTGCTGCTGGTTTGACCGCTTCTGTGCAGCGTGATAACCAAACCAGAGACTTCTACTTGGAAGGTGGTGCTATGGTGTTGGCTGATGGAGGTGTGGTCTGTATTGATGAGTTCGATAAGATGAGAGACGAAGATAGAGTTGCTATTCACGAAGCTATGGAGCAACAAACCATCTCTATTGCTAAGGCTGGTATCACCACCGTTCTTAACTCGAGAACTTCTGTTCTTGCTGCTGCTAACCCTATTTTCGGTCGTTACGATGACCTCAAGAGTCCTGGTGAGAATATCGATTTCCAAACCACGATTCTTTCGCGTTTCGATATGATTTTCATTGTTAAGGATGACCACAACGAAGCTAGAGACAGATCGATTGCTCAGCACGTTATGAATGTCCATACTGGAAACACCAACAACAATAATGAGAATGAGGAGGGTGAGATCCCAATTGACACAATGAAGCGTTACATTCAATATGCCAAGACCAGATGTGCTCCAAGACTTAGTCCAGAAGCTTCCGAGAAGTTGTCTTCTCACTTTGTGGCCATCAGACGTCGTTTGCAAGTCAATGAAGCCGACATGAACGAGAGATCGCTGATTCCTATCACCATTCGTCAATTGGAAGCTATCATTCGTATCACAGAGTCTTTAGCCAAGCTTACTTTGCTGCCTATTGCCACTATCGACCATGTTGATGAGGCTATCAGATTATTCTCTGCATCTACCATGAACGCCGTGGATCAAGGTATTCAAAGTGGAGCCTTGATGGCTACCGGAAAGTTTGCTGAGCAAATCAAGGCTGTTGAACACGAATTGAGACGTCGTTTGCCTATTGGATGGTCGACGGCATACAAAACTCTTCGAAGAGAGATTGTTGATTCAGGTAAAGCTACCGCAGAGGCTCTAGATAAAGCTTTACATATCATGGAGCGCCACGAGGTGATCAGATTCCGCCACCAAAGACAGAATATTTTGCGTGTGGGAGTTTAGGGTTTGGAGTGTATTATTAGGAAATTTTAATTATGTTAATTTTGTTGATCTCGAGACGTAGTAGTTGCACCCATTATCTCCAGTAGTGTACAAATTAGTACTCGCAGTTTTCACTTAGGCGACTACCAATACCTTCCACCAACACAACAAAATGGCGGATTTTCTTAAGTATGTATAAATTTTAAGGTTATAAATGAACTATTCTAACATATAAGACCTAAGAACACGAATCCAAGAGGAATTCCAGAGGCCCCTTTCATTGAGAAAGTCGAGGCGATCATCAAGAACCCAGAGGAAGAGTTTGAGCAGGTTTTGGGTGCTTTCCAAGAGAGATTACAACAATATAAATATATGGAATTGTCCAAAAAGCAACAAGTTGCCGATTTGAATATAAAAATCCCAGATATCGAGAAGAACCTCGCGGTGATCAACCACATCAAGCTGAAGAAGGAAAGCGACGAGGACGACGAGAAAACCATCGAGACCAACTACGAATTGGATAGCACTTTATATACTAAAGCCGTTGTCGATGCTGAAAACTTGAACTCGGTCTATTTGTGGCTCGGTGCTGAGGTTATGTTGGAATACCCATTGGATGAAGCTGTCGAGCTTTTGAACACAAGATTGAGCAATAACAAGGCTCAATTGGAGTCAGCACAAGAGGACTTGGAGTTCTTGAGAGAGAACATCACCACAATGGAGGTCAACACAGCAAGATTATATAATTGGGATGTGGAGAGAAGAAAGAGCATGCGTACGGCTGAGGAGGGTACTAAGAACTTGAAGATTTAAGGATGATACGTATATAGAATAGGAATTGATGACACGGTCAGTTTGAAAAAAAATGAAGACTCGAATTTGTAGGTGATTATGCTATGTACGGAAAGAATCCAAAAATTGTCTGCCCAAAGGACGAACAGGTGTATCAGACCTTTGCTCTTGGTTCTCCTCATTACTTCTAATATCGTCAATGGCCATCTCTGCATCTTCTTCCTCAGGTCTCTCCCGCTGTTCTTCATCTTCAACCACAGTGGCTGGCTCAGTGACAGCTTGAGGAACTGCCTGGTACTGGTGGAATCTTCCGCCAATCCAATGAGCGGTTGATCTATGAAGTTTACGTGGACTCACAAATAAGCGGAACACAAGCAGAGGAAGAACCCAGTTTCTGGAACCAGCCAAAAGATCCTGAGTGTAGAGGCGACCCACTAAGAGTCCCACCATGCATGGAATGATAGATCCAAAACCATTGTTCAATAGAAGAATGGTATAAAGGACATGGATCTGGAAATGATCACTTAAAGTCAATGTCTTTCCGGTATTTTCCACTTCTCCAGACTCAGGAGTTTCCTCTTGTGGTTTTTTGAAAAGAATCTTGAAATTGTAGGACTTTGGAATGTATGCTCCGTAACAAATGTACAACAGTGAGAGTACACCCAAAGGACCCAGTGCCACGGAATTGAACACGGTATCAAAGTATTCCACAGGGCCCATTTGTCTCCAAACAAACATTTTGACCAATGTGTACATGCCCACAATCAAAAGTTGGCCCAGACAAAGGACCAAAAGCGTTATGACGGCGTTATAGAGGGCAAATAAGACCATTAACGAAAGGTACTTGCGAGAACCGAAGAACCGCTCGAGGGTCTTGAAATTATACCAAAGAATCATTGTTAGCATATAGTCGGACTCATTGGATACGGAAAGTTGGAATGTTGCCACTCTCCAGTACTGATTATATTGTATAACAAATGGATCAATCGCCAATTTGAAGTATGGCTTGAACAGGAGGATCAGGACTAGTAGCGCTGAAAGGGTCACCACTATAGCCAAGGATTTGGATACTGGGGTATTTGTGAAGCCCCTGATGGGCGTTATTTGGGGCATATTGGTATATTATGGGAAGAAGCCGTTGGTCTTAGTGTGCTACATTATCGCACAGTGAGTAAGAGTTAGTGCAGGTGGAGACCCACCACAGTAGATCAGTAAGACAAGTATGAGACAAAAAAGTGACAAAAACCTGGAAAATATAATTGGCAAAGGAATTTAGACGAACTGGGAAACCAATTTGAGTTCGTCCAACCAACTTCTTTTTCTGAAAATCCCCCAAAACCTACAAATTCCTCAAGCTATTCTTATTCCAGTGATGTGTCTTACTATACATGCAAAGCGTCAGCGCTCTATTTCTTAGTGATCTTTCCCAACTGCTTCTTGGTCTTGTCGAGTTGCTTTCTCTTCTTGGCCAATTGCTCAACACGGTCCTCCTTCTTCTCAATACCGTATTGCATCTTCTTGTACAACTTCTTTTGCTTATTGGTCATCATGATCTTCTTCAACTCCTTCTCCTCATCCTCCTCAGACTTCTTAGCCTTCTTAGCCTTCTTCTTTGGCTGTTCAGCGGCTTCAGAGAATTGGACACCGGCGGCCTCAGCCTCCAACTCCTTTTGCTCCTTCAAGTCCTCGCTCTCTTCCTCGGCCTCTTCATCATCCTCGTCTGGGAGTTCCTCACCTTCAATCTCCTCCTCGCTCTCCTCTTCGTCTTCACCCTCTACAGCTGGCTGTTCTGGGTTATAGTTACCAGAATCTCCCCATGGAGACATGTGTGGAGGCAAGGTCTCACCTGGAGCATACTGGCTGACTGGGAGCAACTCGGCCTTGTTGATGGAATCGAAGACCCATTGTGGTTGGATGTATGTACGGCCAGCAACCTTACCGATGACCTTTGGTCTGTCAACGATTTGGTGAGTGATGTTAGACAAGTCCAAGTTCTTGTAAGCTTCAGGGTTATTGAGCTTCAACTCATCCAATGCAATTTCAGAAACAATGACACCTCCGGCGGACAAAATGCAAAGCTCCAAAATGTCTAATGGCACCTCACGGCCAACGAAGAATGTGAATTTAGAGAACATTGTGGAGGTTGGAGAAGAGAATCTGGATGGTTGCGACAAAAGATCTCCTGGAGTCTTGTTGGTGGAAGCAAACTCATCCAATTCAACGGTCTCAGTGCTTTCAGCTGGAGCATCCTCCTCTTGGAGTTGCTCATCGGCAGCAAGAGCCTTCTTGATTTCTTCGTTAGACAATTCAGTCTCGGCTTCAGCTGGAGCTGGCTCCTCAGAGGCAGCCTTCTCGGTTGGAAGCAAAGAGGAAACACCGTGGTCCTTAGACTTCAAGACGTAGGCGGACAAACCACCAATACCCTTCAACTTCTCAGTGTCGATAGGTGGAGGGTAGACCAAGTCGGCGTCGTTGTACAACTTGTACAAGACAAAGTGCAACAAGGTGGAGTAGAACTCCAAGAAAGTCAACATGATTCTGAAATCGACATCGGTTGGGATGTTGGTTGGGAACTTGAATGGGACCAACCATCTGACCTCTTGACCCTTGACGTTGGCCTCGTAGTAGACACCCTTGATGGAGACGAAAACCTTCTTGATCAATCTCTCCTTGGCGACGTAAGCGAGCCATTGGTTGGTCAACTTCTCGGCCTCCTTGGTGACTCTGTGGCTGACCTTGTTGGTGGCAGGCATGTTAGCGAACAAGAACAACATGTTCAATGGATCATCAAGATCTCTCAAGGAGTCCAAGAAAGATGGATATCTCTCCTTGACAACGTGATCTAATGTGTATTTTGGACGGTTTTTCTCTAATCTCTCAGCCTCATTGAGTTGTTGTCTACCCAAAGCTCTTTGCAATTTCTTGGAGAAAGTCTTTTGTTCTCTGAACTTACCCAAGACAGGCTCGTGAGCAAGATATTGGATGTCCTTAGCATAGTAAAATGTGGTTGGGGCAGTAGAACCCTTGTTAGCCTTCTTCTTGTTCTTTGGCTCTCTTGGGTAGATACCCTTGAAGATACAGAGACGACGGAAATCAGCCAAAGAAATCTGCAATTTCTTGATTGCCTGAGTTCTGGTGATGAAGTTCTTGGCTGCTCCAGTCTTTCCCTTTCTTTTAATTCTGGCCATCTTTGTTGGGAGGAGTTATAGTAACAGATTAATTTCGAAATTTTCGGTGCGAAGAGATGAGGTCCATCCTGTACCGATGGAGGACAGAGCAGAGGAGCCGGGGGAGAGAGGGGGATACAGATGGGGGTGAAAGAGCCAGAATTTTGGGGAAGCAAAAAACATTTCGAATACAAATCTTACGCTCTAGATGTGGTTCATTCTCTTATTCAAAAATTTAGGGATTTTCTGTGCGGATCGATGGGCCTGTCATTAGGAGGCCTAAGCGAGACGAATGTGCGGAGCTGGCATGAATTAGAAAAGATTTTCAAAAGTTTTTCCATTGAAAATAGTAGCTTTTACTCTTTCTGTGTTCTCTTGATGTCAAATCCTTTCTTCTGGTCGTAATTTTCTTTCAGATTTGTGATATCTATGTTTACTTACAGGGTGCGACTTATCATTCCAGTTTGTTAAGCATAAAAAAGTACAATGAATGTTCTGAAAAGAGAGTCTTGAGGAGAAAGCCGCTATATTCTTTTACTATTTCTAGCTTGAAGTAATTCATAAAATTCAACTCAAGAAACTGGGGTTGTGAACATGACTGGTTTCTCTCATTAAATAAGGGTCCTCTAACTGCACGAGCATTTGCTTTTTAGATCTCTGTTGGAAAGACCAGCATCTATTGTGTTATCTGAAAAAGAAACTGGTGTTTACGTTAAAGAGACTGAAATTGTCAGTGTGAGGAATAGTACTTTTGCCCGAGGGAACTCTTCTCTCGCCAATGATAGGGTGGCGTCTCTTTCATTGCAGCCCAGTATAAGTTCTAGATGAAATAATCCCTTCAATCTTGACATTGTGATCAGAAGACCCGATTTTGGTTCTCAAAGTTCTAGTCTTTGTTTCTTTTACAAGATGATTACTCAAGAGAGAAGTGTAGACTAAGATGCAACAGAGTTATTCAAGCTTTCTGAGTGTGCACTTAATACCAGAGAAGGAACTCGAGATGTTAGAGACGAGATCAGGTAGGCCTTGTTCTTAATACTTATCAAAACATATAAACATACTTCTGTGGTCTACACTAGCTCACATCTTTGGCTAATCCATATAGAAAAACGTTAAACATTCGAACCACCATTCTGACGATCACTTGACGAATATTTGTCTCAAATGAAAGAAACAAATTACAAGTTTCCTCTGCAGCTCATTGCAGATCAATGTAATGTCACCTTCTCTTGCATGGTGCTGCAAATTAATCAAAACGTGTTTGTGTACCAAGGGACGTGTTTGTGGACATGCAAGAGAAACACCCGTGCACCTCAGACGTGAAAAACCCTTACACCAGAAAATAAACCTCCATACATCCCCATAGTTAAGCTTGCAGCCATCAATATCTGTATCTTTGAAATGTAATTTATATGAATGACGACTCTCCAACGAGAATTCCTGATCAGTTCATTAGAATTAGCCCCTACTGATCTGCCCTTGCACGGAAAATATGCAGAAAGCGGTAACCACTACTATCCTATGCAACTTGTCATAACTATAGAATACCTTATGTCAACTGGAAACTCCTCAAAGTGACCAAAAATATATATTACGTAAATCAGAAGAGCCTCATATCAGCCTCATCTTCAAAAAATTCATAACCGATTTACGTTCAGCAAGAAGCGGACATCGATTTCCATCATCTTATCGCATCATTTGTCAAACAGACTACTACGTGGCCGCAGCAATGATGTAATTCACATGAGGAGCCCTTCGACAATAATATCTCAAATTCCATATCGGAAATAGAATTTCGGGCAATGAAAAAGGCGCTTTCTTGAGGCAAAACGGTTAATTCGGGGATAAATCCCCACTCTGCTTATTCCCGATATCTAATTATATCCAGTACGGTGCCAAACTCGACCGGCGCGCCGTAAGGAACAATAGCGCTAGTATTCCGATGATACGGCTGTGGAGCAGGGCGAAGCAAAGTACCCCTTTAATTTCTGTGAAAATGGAGCTAAAAGAATATTTCAAACGATTGCCAGATCAATTACACTTGAGGATTTTCGGCCTTCGAAGTTTCTAGCACTATTAGCGAAAAATCCCCATCGATTTTGGCCCATTTCTCGATCGAAACTATCTTTGTAAGCCACTGCGCCTTCCTCATGCACGTCCTCCGCTAAGCTTATCCCGCAGATCTGATTTGGGGCCGCATATGGCTGTACTGGAGGCATACATAAGGACGCCCAATAGCTGCAAAATTGATGTTTTTCCATAATTTCATACAACAATGTCTTCAAAACCAGCCTGGAAAACTGCAGCAGAAAATAAGAAAAAAGCCACACTTGCCAACATCCCAAAGGAATGGATTCTCAACGAAGGGTACATTTCGAAGCTTCGGGATGATATAATTGATGCTCCAAGAAGATTTCTTACCAAGGAGGAGATTGCAATTACTGAAACTGCCTCGGCAGTTGTCCTCGCAAAGCAATTGGCTTCAGGTAAGTTGACTGCTGTTGAAGTTGCAAAGGCTTTCATGCATCGTGCGGCTATTGCTACCCAACTTACCAATTGTGGTACTGAGATCTTCTTCGAGAAGGGTTTGGAAGATGCTAAGAAGTTGGATGAATACTATGAAACTCATGGTACTACAGTTGGACCATTCCATGGTCTTCCAATTTCTTTGAAGGACTCATTTAACATTCCTGGTGTCGACTCTACCCTTGGTTATACCGAGTTTATTGGAAATGGTGCTGATATCACCAAAGAATCGAAATTGGTCACTTTGCTTAAAGATCTTGGTGCAGTTTTCTACATCAAGACCAACATTCCACAAACCCTTATGACTGCTGACTCAGAGAACAACATTTTTGGACGTACTCTTAATCCTCACAACAAGTTCCATACTGCTGGTGGCTCTTCTGGAGGTGAAGGTTCCATTGTTCGTCAAAGAGGATCTATTTTTGGTGTTGGTACCGATATTGCTGGTTCTATTCGTATTCCAAGTGGATGCTGTGGAACCTACGGTTTTAGACCATCGTGTGAAAGAATCCCTTATGATGGACAAATGGATGTCAATGACTCCATGCATATGGCTATCCAGCCAGTTGCGGGTCCTTTAGCCAATTCTTTTGAAGATTTGTCTTTCTTTTTTGAGAATGTTCTCAAGGCCAACCCATGGAAGTACGACTACACTGCCTTGGCTATCCCTTACACTCCAGTGACATACGACAGAAAGCTTGTTATCGGTTTGGTTTCGGGTGATAAGAACTACCCTCTTCACCCTCCAGTGAAGGAATTCCTCGAAAAGGCTGCTCATTTGCTCGAAAAGGCAGGCCACAAGATCGTGAGAATTGAAAATGCCCCAGATTACAAAAATGGCTGGTCCGTTGCTCTTCATCAATACTGTATTCAAGCAGAAGGGGAAGCTGATCCCGTTGAACCATTCATCAAAGCTGGAGAGCCTCTTATCAAGTCCTTGGACAACGAAGATGGTTCATACTACATGGAGAAACCACCAACGACATTGCAGGAGGCAGTGAAGAGTCTCAGAGATGGAGCTGCCATCAAGAAACAATGGCATGATATCATTGTCAAGGATGACTTGGATGTTATTCTCTCTCCAACCAACTACTCTACCGCTCCTCCACATGATGAGTACGGTGTTGCTCCATACACTGCCATGTGGAACATTGTTGATTTCCCATCTATTGCCATTCCATTTGGAAGAGTTGAGGGAGATTACGATGAGAACATTGAGTACCCAGATCTTCTTATGAAGACTGTCTACGCCAAGTACCACAACGAAACTTATCAAGATGGTATTGGAAGTGTTCAAATTTCTGCCCCAACGCATAGAGACGAAGCATTGCTTGCGGCTGGTACTATCATCGATAAGGTGTTGAACCAATCGAAGTTGAGTCACTAATAACCTCAAGGATAGAGTTGCTATCTCGAAGGTATCTCCGGAGACATTATAATCCGGGACTTGATGATGCTTTCCATATTGAAGAAAGACATTGGTCAGAGAGTGGATGATGCTATAAGGCTTCCCACACTGTTTCTGGTCTTTTACCATCTTTTGATGATATCTCGAACCTTTCTAATTTTTGCATAATGATGGTAATGCCAGAGTCTCTTATTATGTCATGGTCAGATGAATATGGATGAGGATAAGTATGAATAGTATCATGGTACCAAAGAGGTCGCAAACTCTATTCAGCAAATTGAATGGAATGGCAAATTACAATGTCATTTATTTTAGGTGTTTTAGAAGAGAAATAAATATGTACAATATCTTAATTATCGAGTATGACTTGAATAGCTGTGGATCTATAGCTCAGTGTGCGTGAGGTTTGGTCGATCGGAAAATGGCTGCAAAAAAATCACCTCAGAATACTTTATTTCACATGAAAACTAAATTCTTGAATCTGAAAATGATCACTTCGTCGTCCAAAATACTTAAAAGTCCTAGTTCCGCTTTTATAGTCTCTTATCATAGAACCTTGGAATATCACGCATGCACCTATACCACACACTCTGCGACTATGTAAGCACAGCGATCTCTGCGAACCGTGTTTTCCTTTTTGCTTCTTCTTCTTCTTTACCCTGAAGTTGTTCTAGTTCTTCACTCAAGCTTATTCAGAACTTGATTAGAAGATATTCGCAATCATGCCGTCACGTAAACTGAAAACCTCAAAAAAGGTAAAAACCCATAACCTCTTGAATACACTGAATAGCCATGAAATGGCAGAACTCACCGACTTGACCCCAAATTCTCTGAAGACTTCCATTAGCTCGTCCCAAGCAACAATAACTTTTGTTAAGGAGGCTTCCCACAAGTTTTCTGACGGTTGTAGCTCATTAAAGGACAAATTGGGATTGCGTCGCAAACACACTTCTAACGTCACCTCAGTCGCTGACTTAAAGCTGAATCGTAGAAAGATTGGGAAAGTGATCCCCTGGCGTGGTCATTCCTCTCAGATGCCAAGGGAGAATATCCTGCCAAATTACTCACTTTTCGATGATGCAAATCTGTGTATTTCTACGACGTCAAAACAGGCTCTGCAGGAGAGCAAGATCACTACTGACGACTCTTCTTTCAAAACAGCTTCTGGAGGACTGCCAACTGAGCAAACTGAGGAGATTTATGGTTCCAGTGTAGCTTTGGAAATTGAAGGTCCTGCAAAAAGCCTGGAACCGTGCAATGATATTTGGTACCCTTCTTGGTACTACTATTTCAAGATACTCGGCCAGCTCTTGAGAGCAGCTCAGAGTTTCGAACCTAGAACCAGGATTTACGAGTTTCAAAGATTTTTCAACTACATAAAACCTGCGAATGGATCGTTAAGATTGCCTTTTATCATTGATTTGGGCAGACTTTCACAACCACTCTCTGGCACAGGTGCTGGGATCTTGGGAGCGCTTGAGATAGTGCCAATTTTCGCAGCCAAAAAGCGCAGAAGAAGAAGGAGAAGAAGCAGAAAACCCAAGACAAGGCTCTTAGAAATCTCTGAGAGTTCTTCTACTGAGGATCTCACTGCCTTACCACAAAATGTCGAGTTTGGTATTACTAACGACAATCCTTTCGCCAAATCTTTTGCTAATTCTTTTGACAATTCATTTGCCAATCCATTTGGCTCCTCCTCTGCGTCTCCCTCCACTTCTCCTTCTCCTGATGAGTTTAAGAAGTCAAGGAAGAGAAAGAGATGTAGAAAGAGAAAGTCTGGAACTATAGTGTTATCTCAAGACCCTGTTGACGTCTATCGATCTGGCAGCGAGGAACTTGGAAGCACTCAACTCCTTGAAGCATTGAGTGAAATCTCAAAGCAAGACCAAGATTCTGCGGACTTGATGAAGACTATTTCTGGCATGTCTATGGCTTTGATTGATGTATACGTACAAGGCAAAGACATCAGGCGTTTAGGGGATTTTGACGATCAATATGAACTCATGAAGATGATGGCGACGCAATTCGTAGTTGGGAGGAAGGCCAATAAGAGACTCCAGAAGGTTGTCACCAAGTTTCAAAAAGTCTTGGCTCAACTAATCTACTTCGAGCTTTTGCCACTTATTGCTGAATTGGAGACTGCCTCTTCTCGTCTCTCCGACGCAAGGGCTCTTCTTACTCAAACACTGACCAAAGGAAGATTTATTACCAAGGAGTTTGCCAGTGCCGAGGCAATATCATTTGCATTGCCATCTAAAATGACAATGGAGTATTGTTTTCAAGGCTGTAGAGAGATCTGGGACCGTGTTGAGAAATTCATTACCATGATGAATGATATCGGTGAGGAGTATCCTGCTCAGATTCAATACATCTCCAGCAAATGGCAACACCAACTAGAGATGAGAAAGGAAATTTTTACTCTCTATGAGGGCTTCATTCTTCGTCATCAAACTGCAAAGTGTGATCTTACCGTTGATTTGATGTCAACCTACAATTATGTCTTCGCTAGAGCATTTTGTTTGAGAAATCCGAAACTCACGGCCATGCTTTATGAAGAGCATAGTGATTTGATGGCATCAAGGGTACCCTTGATCAATTTCAGCTCAAAGTTGTCTGTAGCTATTGAGAAGGGATACCAAAAGCTCTCTGTAGCATTGGTCTAGTAGATCATGAATGCCTTAGTATGGAATGGGTTGCGAAGGTCTGAGAGGTAACCAGCTGTCGAGTAGGGTAACTGATCCAGCTGAGAGGACACTAGTCAGACTAGAGGATCTCAAAACAAGAAAAAAGAAGGAGTTCAGGAGACAACAAGGAAAGGGGAGTTGAGGAAAGAAACACGATGCTACTTATCAGAGCTAGTCAATCAAGAGAAAGCTAGATACCACTCGCTATAATTACCTTTGAGTGAAATTGAACAGCGCTCTCGTATAAAGTAAGTTAGACTCTCTTAGTTTCTGGTATCAGCTATGGTACATCTTTATAATGTGTATAGTTCAGCCATCAGGTATTATGGGTATTCAGACTTGTCTTACATAGCCAACACTAAGCTCAGTAAAGTACACCAAAATATGCACTTGCTTTCCGAGAAATGTCATAAAAATACTTAATCCAATTCAAAGGTCATTCATGTATCTTATTGACCAACGCTCTCACAAAAGTTTGTAAGTATCCTCGGCTCCCACCTACTTATCATCTCTGTGCACCATCACCAAATTGTAATACCATCTGCTTCCCTCTTTCTACGATTTGCTCCCTCTTGCCAACTTGCTCAACCTTTATCTAAATATGACATACACAAGGAGACATCGTCATAATTATTTTTATCCAGTGGTTCTTCAAGATGCAAAGGCCATCAATGCGAAACTCCACTTATTGTCCCGACTTAAAGAGATAGGCGTGGATTTTGATACATACCACTCTGGAAGAAGAATGCCAGAGTATATTGACGCTATTAATGAGTCTAAAAGGATTAATAGTTCGGCTTATATAACAAAAATTCTTCCAAATGACTTCCATGGTTATCCTCTGAGAAATTTACTTGAATATACGTTCTCAAGAGATACCGACAACGAGTCAGTTCCAACATACTACCATATTAAAGAGAAAGAGTATGAGATGTTCTGCCAGTACCTTAATACGAAGCTTTCGGATAAGATTCTTGAAATAAGAAAGATCACAGAGTCCAGACCAAATGATTTAGTCGATGTGATCCGTCCATATTTAGATTATAAGGATATATTCTAATGCTCTATATGATCAGTTTAAGAAACTATATTCTTGCTTCAACATGAACACTATAGGCCAAATACAATTGTATCGGTCAAGCCAGCCAAAGGATAGAGCGCTATCAGTGTCATTTTCATTTGAATCCTTTGTGGGAACGTAGAAAATGGCCTCAAATGACTCTGCTATCCGATAACAGATTCGCCTAATATCAGATGAGGGCATTTCGAGCAAAGTTTGTACCGATACATCCCTCTTTAAAATTTCTGCAGCAAGCTTGACTGTATCAATAATTTTGTCATATATTTTACGATGACTCTCGTTCTCTGGATCAAGACAAAGCACTGCCATCATTGAACGGTCTGTGAATACAATGTCACATTTAAGAACGAGGTATACCATCGAGGTATCTCTCAAACCATCTGGTCCAGCACATTGTAGATATCTTTTCAAGTACTTTTTCTTTTTCTCCTTGGATTGCAACGCTTTATAGACAAACGGATCGAAGTTCTCGTACTCTTCGTCACTCTGATTAGCCATATTTGTGTAGTTCGCAGATTCACAAACATCAACACTTTATACCACTCTTTTATCTACTATGGTTTTTCCATTAAGTTGTTCTTATAAGCAAAAAGTCGCCACAAAGAAGCAAATCAACTCTGATCTTGCAAACAATTTCCGTCTGAGGATCTTTTGCCCTGAGACGTTTTGTCACCATAATGCTCTTCAAGAGCCTTCAAGAGATTTTGAAAGAGATATCAAGAAGATTGGCCAGATAATGAATGAGAAGATAGAGACAAAAACCAATTTAGTCCATTTAGGAGTCACTTTGGATGAGTATTCATTAAACCCAGAGATCTACCATCCTTGTATGAAAAAACACGAGAATACCGAGTCTTTCAAGCCCAATCAACATTTCATACATCCTTTTGATTTTGAAGACTTCTCCCCTTCAATTATCTCGAAAAGTGATCTCTTCAAAGAGAGCCTCGGCTCTTCTTCACCAGATGACCTCCATCGAAATGTGATCGTCGGGAAGATTAAGAAACATCACCATGAGCAATTTCGAGAATTCCTCCTTAGTCCGGAACTTCAAGAGAATTCAAATTTACCATTTTCCGAAATTTTCCAAAAAAAATCTGGTAAAAATTTAAAGGCCTATCCCACATGAATCATGTTCTCCACGTTTCTTTGGGTGCGAAATAATGACACCCAAAAACCAGGCAAAAAAACTCCACATTATTCCCCAACCAGCAGCTTTTTCCCCATAATCCAACGAAATGTCTTACCAAGACGTGTTGAAACGAGGCGAGGAGTTCCTTGAGGAGTATCCAAGAACAGCTCCCTGGTGGAATTACGCTTCTCATGCTACTTGCTTTGCTATGTCTATGCTGGCGAAGCTTCTAATCAATATCTTATATAAGCCCCAGATCCATCACATTGAGAAGCTTGATGCTGCTCTAGAAAAGGCCAGATCGGAGAATAGGTCACTTTTGACGGTCATGAACCATATGTCCGTGGTGGATGACCCATCTTTCTATGCCCTTTTACCATGGAGGTACCATGTCGATGTGGATACCGTCAGATGGGGATTTGGTGCCCATAACGTTTGTTTTTCGACACCAACCTTGTCGTGGTTCTTCAATTTGGGTAAAATCTTGGGAACAAAGAGATTTGGAGAAGGTCCATTCCAAGGATCTGTCGATGCAGCCATCAGAATCCTCAGTCCAGATGATACCTTAGATTTGGAGTTCAGTCCATGGTGCAGAGAGCAGGAGAAGCCTAACCTCATCCAAGAGATCAACAAACTCGGTGTTGCTCCAGAAAAAGTCACTGAATTGTCGAAGAAGGTGAAACCATCGCCTGAGTCTGGATCCATTCTTATGTCTAAATCTCCATTTATCAGAACTAAAACCTCCTGGTTCCATGTTTTCCCTGAAGGTTTCGTTTTGCAATTGAAAGAACCAGATAGTAATTCCATGAGATACTTCAAATGGGGTGTTTCCCGTTTGATTTTGGAGAGTACAAGAGCTCCAGTGGTTGTTCCAGTTTTCGCCTTTGGGTTCGAGAAAATCGCTCCAGAAGACACTTCTGAGTTGGGTATGAAGCGTTGGATCCCTCACAATATCGGAGCTGAAATCCACATCTCTATTGGTGATCCAATTGCTGATGAAAGAATCGAATACTACAGAAGTCAATGGAGAGATTTGTGCAAGAAATACACCGATCCAAAGAACCCAACAGACCTTTCGGAGGAGTTACGAAGCGGAAAGAAAGCACAGAAATTGAGATCAACTCTAGCGGCAGAGCTCAGAGAGAATGTTCTCAGTATCAGAGAGTCACTTGGATTGTTCAGACCAGAACTGCCAAAGTTCAGAGATCCAGCTTTCTGGAAGGAATATACCAAAACAGAAGGTCTTAGCGACCCAGATGTTCAATTTATCGGCCAAAACTGGGCCATCAGAAGACTCCAGAAACACTTGCCTGAGTATGAAGAAGGATGTGAGTAAACCAGCCAATGGAGGCCCACCACACTGGAAGAGGTCCACCAAACTTGAGGGTAACAACCCTGTAACGTCATTGTATATATGCCTTATTTTGTAAATATATTTATTCAAATTAACTAATGAAATATACCTCTAATTTTTGGGCTTTTTAGACACAAATTTTTTGGGCTTTTTAGACACAAATTTGACATCCTCTGCTCGCACCTTGATCATCGTCCTACAGCTTCGCGAAGTACTATAGAGACATCTTCAATATCAACACCAGACCCAGTCCAGGACCCATAAATGTCCAACTTGACCACGCTATTACGTCTTCTGAGACGAACGCGTCTTAATATTCAAATTCCTGGAGCTTTGTGCATCCCGTTGCAAGCTCAAAGGAACAACTGGGTGATACCTAAGAATCGAACAAGAAAGAAGCAAGCCAGTCCGAAAATTATCATTGAAGATGGACCAAAACAAACAAGATTGGCCAACCAAATAAGTGACTTGAAGCATTACTTGAAAACGACCGAGATTCCTCAAAAACTTCGGTTGGGTGTATTGATTTCGAAGCTCTCAGCTACGATCACTGAGGTCGATGATTTCTCCAGTGAACCAGACTTGATTCCTACCATTAACGCCGTTTTCATGCATTTATATCGTACTTCTGATGGACAGCTATCGAAATTCATATCAGATGAGGAGGTGAGTGCCCTTTTCGACAAGACAACTGCTCACCTACTAAAGACTGAATCACCTGAACTACCTGAGTATATGGTGAGACTTACACATACTTTCTTGAAGAATGAGGAAGTCATCAATGATCTGATTCTCCTAAATATCATTGCATTCAGTTCCTTGTTGAGATTCAGCGACTTCCAAGCCATTCTAGCTTATGTGGTGAAGAACAAAGGTACTCAACTATCGCCTACGTTTTCCAAATCTGTTCTAGACTCATTGGAGAAGAAGAAAGAGTTGAATCTACTGAGCTTCGAGGCTTTCCTTGCAGTTTCAAGCCAAAACAGCGGCTCAAAACTCATTAATGATGACTTCTGTGAGGCCTTTATTCGTTATACTGAAACCCTCTACTCCGAGAGGAATCCAAGAGTCCATGAATACAAGGATCTTGACAAAAATATTTATAGGCTTCAATTTGTGGCCACAAACACAATTCGCCAAGTTCTAGAGACGGTTTCGACGGGATATTTGTTGAAACTCTTGAAACTCAAATCTGATCTCAATTCCGTTGCTTGTAATGATGCTGATTTGCACCAAATTGAGAAAATCTTATCAGAATTGAATAAGAAGGGAGAAGTGGATGATTTTGAAGAAATTAAATTGGCAATTTTTGGTCATGATGTCTTCGATGATAGCTTGGCTGTTGCTGCATTAGTTGAATTAACAAGACAACAAGGGCTCTTCTCCAAGATGAAGAAGGCCTTGTGTGAGTTGATTATCAACGACGACGTGAGATTTTCCGAAGAGCTTCGTTTGAGAGCGTCTCTTGTCATTGCATTCGATCAAGCTGCCTCTTCATTTGAGGAGGAGATCTTTAAGTCGATCGAGCCTATTTATCTAGAGTTTTCCCATTCTAGTGAAGACTCAAGCACTTTCTACGGCATTATTGTGCAACATGCGATGGCCTCGAGTGTTGTTGACGCCAATGGTGTGTTCATTGAGCTCCTCCACGAGGATATGAAGGAAAACCACATTTTGGACCCATCTCTTGAGTCTTTCAAGTTCAGAATTGATAGAGCTGTTGAACAAGAAGACTATAACAAGGCTTATGGTGTTTTTGAAGATAGTCTTACTCATGGGTCTGTTCATTGGGACCATGAATATGACCCTCGTGCTGCATTGACCTTGAACAATTTGATTGTTCTTGTTTCTAACCAAGGCTCGAACATTGAAGAGGTCTTCCCAAAATTCAGAAAGATCAAGCAACACATGACCTCGCAGGCCAATGCTGAAGCCATCGAAGCTGTTGCGAAGAGAATGTTGGCCGAGGAATGTGTTGGAGATGCTATCGAATTGCTCAAAAGAGAACTTCCAAAAATCGATAAAGAGTCTAAAGAGAAACTCCAAGTCATTCCACCTTGGGCATATTCTTACAAGTCACTTTTTGACACCTTGCATAACTTCGTCATCACTTACGAAAACGAACAAACACACGAGACTAATTGGGTTCTTTACGGAGAGTTGCATAAGTTTTTCCACATTCCTTACGAGACTTACATGCCTACTCTTGAATTTTTCTGTAAAGTCGACAGATTGAACGCAGCATTGGTGATTTTCCGCCAGATCAAGATGCTCAACGAGCTCCATGAGTCAAAAACCCTTAATCTTCCTCCTCTGAGAGACATGTACATGTTTTTGCTCAAAACATTTGGAGATAGACTCTATGAAGAGGGAGTGGTTGAAATTCACGAATATTTGAACATGGATGTTCACATTCAAGAGCAGGATATCAACTTGCAGAACTGCATTCTTGATGCCTACTCCAACTTACAAAACGTTGGAAAAGTCAGAGACTTATTCCTTTCCATCTCTTCCAATGCTAAGCAATACGGAGGAATCAACGAGGAAACAGCTAAAATCATGATCAAGACTTACACTTATAGTGATATGCTGTATGTGAAGAAGTTCTGGAACAACCTCTCTCAGTTTGGAATCTTCCCAGACTATGCCATGTTTAGACAATACGTGATTGCACATACATACCACGGTTTTGTTGATGAGGCTGTTGCATTGATTGATGAGATCGACGACTACAATCTTGAGTTTTCGCCTGATTTGCTCTTGTCAATGTACAACTACTGCTTGGAGCCAGCAAAGCAGGAGGAGCTTGCAAAATGGGCCGAAGAGACGTACCCAT
The DNA here is from genome assembly GCA_030571295.1 of [Candida] citri. NCBI lineage: Eukaryota > Fungi > Ascomycota > Pichiomycetes > Serinales > Metschnikowiaceae > [Candida] citri. The sequence continues at coordinate 1,174,399 of JAJLXN010000002.1, read as the reverse complement.
CGGAATGGAAAGACCTTCAACAGTCTGGATTGTTAAGATCTGCCTCTAACTACATGCCTGATACCAACTTACTTACTAGCGGAAAAGCTAATGAGGATAGTTCATAATTCATATACATAGATAAATTGCATTCTAGAAACTTCACGTGAGTCTAGTATTGTTGACTTTCGTAGCAAAACGAAGCGAGTTGACTGTTTCACCGAAATTCTTAAGGAGCGGAGAGACATTGACAAACATGAGCGTTTTCGAGTCTCCACCAAGACTATGCTTGAGAAGGTATGTGAGTTTGGAGTTTCTGAACGGAATATGTGCTGGTTGGTTCAGGTTCTGTTGTTGTGCCAAGTTATAAATCACATCTCCCAATGCAGAAAGTGACTTGTTGATAGCTTGTGTCTCTTTAAGCCTGTCACCTTTAGCTTGTGATGAGTTGAGTCTTTCTGATCCTGCCAAGTCTATCAAATTCAAAGTTCCCGATGCAGTTTTTCCCAGAGCTTCATCAGTGCCCTTTACATGGATGATGAAAACAGAGTGAGATCTCGAGGATCTCTCGTTTGCCATAGTTGAAGCTGTAGAACGGTTATTTGTGGCCCTTTCAAGGAGTTCCATAGCTTCTTTTTGTGACAGAATAGGCACATTCTGGACATTTGAAATGCTTGTTGTTCTGTTCTCGTCATCATGCTTGATCTCATACTTCTGGTTAGTTGATGAAGATGCTAACAAATCCACAATTTGCTCATTATAAATTTCAACAAATTGCCCGTAGACTTCATGCTTCCATCCTTGCAGTTTTAAGTCCTCAATGTCTTTGAATATCTTATCGACAGAAAGGGGAATCATACCATCATTCTTATGAGACATAGTCCATGTCTTTCCAGACCCTGTTTGTCCATAGGCAAACACACAGACATTAAAACCGTCTAAACAAGATTGAATAAGCTGAGACAACTCTGAGAAGATCTTGGTATTGTCAAATCCTTGGTCAAATACCTGATCAAACTGGAACTGATGACTGCTTGGCCTAGAATTGCTCACAAGACTATATGAGCCCATAGCTTCTTCGCTATCTTTGGAAATGGTGATGACCTGCTTACCATTTTCATTCAAGACATTCTCAGAAGAGGTTTCAATACGTGCACAAGGCTCATTGGCATCTTGAGGTGGTCTGATACGACAATACACCCTAATATTGCCCTTGAGCTCTTGTAAACGATTATGCAAGATTCTGCGTTGAGATTCAAGAAGTGGGAGTGTTTTGTTGAGCTCTTCACCGGTGGTTTGGAAGTGTTTGATCTTCTCTCTCTTTGAAATGAAGGAAGACTTCAAAGACTCGATTCTTTCGTTTGTAGACTTGATTTTCGAGCAAAGACCAGCAAGCTCATTCTCTTTATCTCCATGTTGATCTTTCAATGACTCCAACGTTTGAGTAAGGGCAGATTTTTGGAGCTTTATGTCATCTCCAAGGAGCAGCTTCATTTGCTCAATTTCTTGCTTCTTCTTATCCATTTCCATCTCCAAAAGACACGTGCTATGTTCCAAATTCGTCACCATTTCATTCATATTGGAACATAGCAGAACTAGGTTTCTATGGTGCTCTTCCCTAAGCTTTAGTAGCTCCTTATCCATGTCTGTGGTATGCAATTGGATTTTACCGGATAAATCCGAGATTTCCTCCTTCAAATGACTTTCGTGATGTAGCAATTTATTTCTTGCCGCTTCAATTTTCGTCTTGATCTCGTCACTGGTCACTTCCTTCATTTTCATTAGCTTTTCTTCATGTTGGATCTTCATTTGCTTCTTACGGATCTCGAAGTCGTTTTTCAACGTTTCTAGCGAGTCGTTCTCCATCTCATGGAGTCCCTTGATGCTTTCGTTCAAGATTTCAAGCTCCTGATTGAGCTCAGATTTACCATCTTCAACTTCACAGTTACTAAACTCAAGCTTATCATTTGCGGCTTTCCATTCCAAGATTTCTTGATCTTTTTCATGTAACTGTTTTTCCTTTTCACCAATTTGATATTCAAGGAAGTTTTTCCTCCGATTTCTCGAAAGATCTCCATCCTCCTTGAACCCGGATTTAGTAGAATGGCCTCCCATGGAGTATCTCTCGACAATTTTTATTCTTTTTGAAGGCGATTGTGGATCATGACCTTGTAATCGACGGACGCGATAATAATCATCTGCCACTGGAGATTCTGATGCACTCATGTGGGAAACAAAGCATAGATCAAACGATTTCCAAACAAGCTATTAAGGTACGTGATTTGCGGTGTACGGGTGTATATGTAATGATGCATAAGGTCAATGAAACATGTCTTGAGATAGTGGTTTTTGGGCCCATTAGGGGTAATTTCTCGAGAGAAATGTATTGTTGGATAGGCTGAGGTAGAGGAAGATTTTTTAAAATGTGTTTATGGTGGGATTTGGTGTGGCTATTGATGGAGATAGTTAGAAGTAGATAGATTAAGAGAGCACAGTCAATTCTGAAGTTTTAACTTCCCAATAGTCTACAATCAACATGGCAACTCTTCACAATATACCAAATCTCTAAAAATAATTTTTTTTTCCCAAAGTTAACTACTATTATTGAACTTCATGGAACATGGATAACTACCCACGTACATGCAGTACGTTAAATTTGTGTCTGGAGATGAGATGCGGCCTCATTACTAGTACATTAGACCACCATAATGGGAGCCGCCAAACAGCAAAAACCAGCTAAAAAGCAAGTGCAAAAGGTCTCTGGATCCGACTCGGACTCCAACAGTGCGAGCGACAACTCTGACTTCAGCGATTCTGGAATCGATGATGAATTTGACGTTGCCGATGTCTCATCAGATGAAGAGCAAAACGACAGTGACTCTGAGGACGATGACGACAGCTTCCCACTCAGAAAGAAGAAGAAGGTGGCCGACACTGGTAGTGAGTCGTTCGCCACCGCTTTCAACAACATTATGGGCTCTAAGTTGAAGGCCTACGACAGAAAAGACCCAATTTTGGCCAGAAACAAGTCCACATTGAAGAAGTTGGAGTCTGACAAGTTGGAGGCCAAGGCCAAGAGATTGATGAGAGCCGAGAAGAAGGAAGGTCAAGACAAGCAAAGAATCACCAACCTTCTACCATCAGCAGAGGAGCCAGAGAAGGTCAGAGAGGTCATTGAGAAAGAGAGAAGATTGAAGAAAGTCGCCCAAAAGGGTGTGGTGAGATTGTTCAATGCCGTTTTGGCAACTCAAGTGAAGACTAACCAAGAACTCTCTCAAGAACACGTTGGTGCCACTAAGAAAAAGGAGTTAATGAACGAGATCTCCAAGTCGAAGTTCTTGGATTTGGTGAAGGCAGCTGGACAGTCTTAAGGGAAGACTTCCCAATACAGTAAGAATGCCCAGAATATAGTGGGGTTTAGCATATGTACATTAATGGCAATAGTCACGGAAAAACATAGAAAATTTCAAAAAAGTAAGGCGTGATTTTAGCGCTTAATCTAATTTGCTTCTCAATATGCATAATCGGTCTGCGTATATATTTGGTTCCCCCTCATTACCGTTGGGGCTCTTGAGTGGGGGAGAATATATATTAATGACACATTCGTGCAGATCTTCTCTACATTGACCAGATCAATTTTTCTATCATGTCTGCTCCAAATCGAATCCCTTTAAGAGAAGGAGTCTCTATGACTGATTTGTTATCAGCTAAATTGGATGGTAAAGTTAAGCTTGGTTCTAGGCCAATTGCATTGACGAGACCATCCAATGATGATGTTTCTAAGATGATGAGGTTCACTGCTCAGCAGAGACACCAAGACTCCATTCCAGCCACTCCTATTGAGATATCGCCGGTCGTTTCGCAACAGAAGAATGAGGAGAAGATCATGACGTCGTCGTTTCCTCCAAAGAATTTATGGAGAATCATTGCTTCCTGTGTTTGGTCACTTAGTGGAGGCTTCTCTGATGCTGCTCCTGGTGCCTTATTGCCATCCATTGAGAAACATTATGGTATCAGTTATGCTGTGGTGTCCTTGATTTGGATGCTGAATGCTGCGGGGTTCATTCTTGTTGCAGTGCTCTCACATAAGATCCAGCCATGGTTGGGTAAACAGAAATCCATGGCAGTTGGGTGCATGTTCAGTATTGTTATGTATGCATTGGTTGCTAGTGGTGGCCCATTTCCTTTAATCGTGACAGGCTTCTTTTTTGGAGGAATTGGGTTGGCAATTGTGTTGGCACAATCCAATGTGTTCTTGTCTAAATTGGATAAGAATTCCAAGTATTTATCATTCTTTCATGGCTCTTATGGAATTGGTGCAACCATCTCTCCACTTGCTGCTACCAGTATGGTCAATAGTGGGGTCAAATGGAACTATGTTTACCTTATTATGTTGGGCTTAATGATCACCAATTGCATTACTTGCTGGATTGCTTTCAGTGGAGCAGATGACGACTTGAAACCGTGGGATCATGAAGAAGAGACAGAACTTCTTATCAAGAAACACACAGTCACTTCACCTCCAGAAACGCCAATTGAAGCTGAGGGCGCTATCGGACTTCAAGATTTGGGTACTCATATCACCACAGTTATCGATAATGAGAAGAGACAGAAGAGTGAGGGAGAAATGAAACTTGCGCTCAAAAATCACATTACTTGGTTAATCTCGCTTTTTGTCTTATGTTACCAGGGTTCTGAAGTCTCTTTGGGAGGATGGATTGTCTCATACTTGTTGGATTACAGAGACGCTGCAGACACTTACGGTTATGTTCTGAGTGGTTTCTGGGGAGGTCTTACCCTTGGGAGACTTGTATTGACTCGTCCATTGCATAAAGCATTTGGAGCCAGAAGAAGCATTACAGTTCTTGCAGTTGCAACCATCGCATTCATTGTCTTAACATGGGCAGTTGAGAATAACATTGCACTGGGTATTTTCGTGAGTATTGCTGGAATGTTAATTGGACCAACTTATCCATTAATGATCACCAATGCTTCAGGAATGCTTCCTAGAAAAATTCAAGTTGTCAGTTTGACGATCATGACCGCATTTGGTTCGAGTGGAGGAGCACTTTTCCCATTCCTTACTGGTTTGGTCGCAGAGGCAGTTGGAACATATGTCGTTTTGCCTATTTTCATTGCATCTTACTCGATCATGTTGGTTTTCTGGTTGCTTTTGCCAAATATCGAGAACAAGACTGATATGAGTCAGAAATCCAAATTTGCACAAATCTGGGCCAGAATTTGGTGATCCACTTCAGGGCATTTTCCCCGCCAGAATTCGAAATTCAATGGTGTTCAATGCCATCGTTAGAAATTAATAGATTTGCTCAGTTGAATTAAGAAAATAAGATAAAAAAAGTTTCAAGAGACAAAAATTAAAAGAGTATTTGATAAGGAAAGACAAGCACTATTTATCTATTGTACATGTCTTAGAAGAAGTATAAAAAGCAGAAAGAACGACATGGAAAGAATAACATGGAAAGAATAACATGAAATATTGTTCTGCCCGCATTGCACTATGCGGTCTCACTCTTTATGGTAGGTGTGCGAACTAACTTAAATACCTCTCCGCGTTTCGAGAATCAACTACTTCTGTGCACCAAATATGGCAGTGGAAAACCTTATAAAACACGGTGACGAGGCCGCTGAAAAGAAAGACTTCCTTTCTGCAATCTCCCATTATACATCTGCCCTCAAAGAAAATCCAGAAGCCTTTTTGGCCCTTACTAAGAGAGCACTGGTTTACACCAAACTCTCTAACTATGACGATGCCAAAAGTGATATCACAAAGGCTTTTGTGATTGCTGAAAAGAGAGGAAGAAGAAATGATAAAGGTCTTTGTCATTATAGGCTTGGACTTGTGAATATGGGTGAAAAAGACTACGAAGGTGCAGTGGTCAATATGAGAAAGGCCAAAGAATATCAATGCGGTGAGGCAGCTCTAGATCTTTGGTTGGCAAAGGCAGAGAGAGACTTCAAGAAGAACGGAGGAAAAGATGTGAAAGAAGCACCAAAAACCGAAAAGATTGAGCCAGTTCAGCCAAAGATTGAAGAGCCTAAATCAACACTGGTGGACACAATTAATAAGCAAGCACCAATGAAGATCAAGATCAGAGAAGACTGGTACCAAAACAATGAATCAGTTACCATCACAATCTATGCCAAAAATGTGAACAAGGAAACTTTGCAAATCGATTTTGCCCCAAGATCAGTGTCTGTTTCTTTCCCAAGTGCAGATAACTCTGAATACAACTACGATTTGGATCCACTTTATGGAACAATTGATACAGAAAAGTCTACATTCAAGGTTTATGGCACAAAATTGGAGATTGTCTTGCATAAACAGACCCCAGGTAGATGGGCTACATTAGAAGGTGATGGTACTACTGACTCAATCAAACAAGACAGCACAGCTGGAAGCAGTCTTGCATACCCTACTTCTTCTAAGAAGGCCATCAATTGGTCTAATTTCAATGTGAAGGAGGATGAAGAAGAGCAGGATTTCTTTGCTAAGTTGTATAAGGATGTTGACGACGATACGAGGAGAGCTATGATGAAGTCATATGTTGAGTCTAATGGTACTGTTCTTACCACCAATTGGGATGAGGCAAAGGAGAAGAAGTTCGAAACTAGTCCTCCAGAAGGTATGGTTGCCAGAAAGTGGGGTTGATCTTGGGAATACCCAAAGCTATACTATGAGAATCTTTAGTTTAATAGTTCATTGCATACATATATCGTTTAAGCACTTAAGTATTGGCTTAATTATTGGCCATTTAGGACAGTTTACTTCGTGATGAAGTCATAAATTATCTTGCTGACTTCATCTTTATGAGTAGTACAGAGCCCATGAGAAGCGCCTTTAATCACCTTTTTCGTAGGCTGAGGAAGAATGTTCAACGCAGCTTCACTTGAAGTGATTGGAGGTACAATAGTGTCAGCATCTCCATATAAGACCAATGTTGGAATTGTCATTTTCTTCAAATCCTCTGTCTGGTCAGTAGAAGAGAAAACACCAATACAATCATGGAGCGACTTGATGGAACCTTGCATTGCTTGGTACCAGAACATATCGATAGCTCCTTGAGACAATTTTGACGGATTCTTATCGAAGCCATAGAAAGCAGGAGCAAGATCCTTAAAGAATTGAGATCTGTCCTTCAAGAGATTTGCTCTCATCTCATCAAAAACCTCAATTGGAACACCTTCTGGATTCGACTCTGTCTTCAACATGAGTGGTGGAATTGCTCCAATAAGAATTGCCTTCAGAACCCTTTTTGTTCCATGACGTGCAACGTATCTTGCAACTTCACCTCCACCAGTAGAGTGACCAACATGAACTGCATCTTTCAAGTCCAAATGCTCAACCAATTGAGCCAAATCATCAGCATATTGGTCCATAGTATTATTGTCCCAAGGCTGAGAGGACCTTCCGTGGCCTCTTCTATCGTGAGCTATCACTCTGAAGCCTTTCAGAGCCAAGTAGTACATTTGATCTTCAAAGGCATCGGCTTGAAGTGGCCACCCATGGGAAAAGACAATTGGCTGACCAGTACCCCAGTCCTTATAGAAGAGATCAGTACCATCAGAGAGTTTCAAGTATGAGCTACCCATGACCAAAGAGAGGAAAATTATACTTGAATTGAAGATTTATCAATTGATTAGGATATTTAATTAGTGCAATGATCTAATACTAAGGTTACATGCTCCATTTATATAGCAATTTCACTATTGTAAGAGCCCATAACTAAGCATAAAGTACTTAAATTGCGTGTTATCGTCGGACAAGACATTAGCAACTTATAGAGTAAATTTATCTCAATTAAGACATAATGAAGTTTCCAGAACACATTGACGTCAGTATCAGACCCATCTAGAACGTTTATTTTCTGGTTATTATATCCACGTCTTGGTAGGTTCTTACCCGCATAATGTACTCCTCAAATCCTCACAAACCTTATATAAAGTGTATTGAGGTCTGTGGGCCCTCACACATGAAGTGACTACCATGAAGAGGCATTCAGAATTGATTGTTGTATCTGCTTAGATTCAAGTTTCATTTTCGGCAATATTATTGAAATTACGTAATATTTGTGATTTCTCATTTTCTTTAGATTTTGTAGTTTTAATGCTAATGCCCTCCTTCAACCATCACCCATAGATAAATGTCAACTGCGAAGGATCGACCCAAAATCTACAAAAGTGCAAATCTTACACGTATTGAGCGAGACATAAACAACGCCATAAACGCCAAAAATAAAGCTAAGAAAATTGAAAAATTACGAACAGCCCAGGAAAAATAAGAACGGAAAAATAACATAAAAACAAGAAAAAACACTCCCAAATTCATATACATCTTCCGATCTCAGACCACTGCGGGCCTTGTCTCACGGAACGAAAAAACCCACAATGCATCAACAATGCTCGGACTTCACTCTGCCCCGAGCGACCTCATTTGGGTCTCGAAACTCGAAAAGCACCAACCACTTAAACCCGATCTGCACTTAGACGCGACCCCCACAGGGTCCATGTTTTGCTTTCACGATAGAAGAAAAAAAATAAAAAAAAACTGTGGAAAAGGGAAAACATCTTTGCCGCAGAGCTACAGGCTTAGCATCGAAGTTGGGCGGTTTATGCGATTATACCACCGCGATTTCAATTGGGAAGCCTCCTCATTGAGCAATCGAGATTAGTAGATCATTGGAAATTGACGGAAGGGAGGAATTTAGGGGATCAATTTTGTTGATTTATGTACTTTATGCATTTCTTGATTTTCTATGTTTTTCTCAAATTCCATTTTTCCCTTTGTTTTCTTCCTTGTTGTTCCTATCCTTCCGATATCTCCCTCTATTGCCTCACGGGGCACCACAAGTTCGGCTTTGGATGCACCGTGGTTGCATGTAGGTCTTGGATCCACACAGGAGATTCACCGTACATTGCACCATAAAGATGAGATATTAGGTCCAGAAAAGAGCCACTCGGAAGCGGAAAAAAAGGTCCGAAACGCTTGCCTCATAAAAACTCAAACAATGTGATCTCGGAAATCCTCTAAAAAAATTCTCTGTCTCTTTCCTCTCCCCATTCTGCCCCACTTCCTCCACTCCCATGGGGATGGAGTTCCCGATGTGCATGGAATCAAGCTGTGCGCATAAACCTTGCATTCACTAGGGAGGTTTCTTTTTTCGGAACAATGTATATAACTGATCTGACTCCTGATAAGTTTGTGGTGGGTTTTCCCTTTTTCTCTTTCCTTAATTATTGATATCTTTCTGTCGCTCGGAGTATATTTCTGCTTACATGACTTATTACACTTATAAGTTTACTTGGTATGTCTCACTTATATGGAAATGCGAATTGGGTGTGCTTATCAGATAAGGCCCCTTGATCTGGAACACCACGACGTGTGTTTTGAGAGTTCAAATTTGGATTCATTAGAGATTTTTGGAATTCTGTGGAATTCTCTCGCTTCGTATTTCTCACTTAAAATTTCATCGAAATTTACTAACGCTTTAGGCCCGCCAGTCCTGATATTCACTCCGTTGTTGTTACAGGAAACTTCGACGATTGGTCCCAGTCCGATGGAGTGTTGACCAAAGAAGCCGATTCGGATGTTTTCGAGGGAAGATTGCGTTTGAACAAACGCCAAAAGTTGGTGTTCAAATACGTTGTTAACGGTTCTGACTGGGTCACTGACTCTGAGTCAAAGCTCGAGTACGATGAGCATGGAAACCCAAACAATTTCATCGATGCTGATGAGTTGACTATGGTCGAGGAGTTCACTAAGGAAGACACTCCAGAACCAGCTAAAGTAATTGATCCTTTGCCAGTTGCAGCACCAGAACTGGCTCCAGTTGAAGTTGCAGCCGCTGCCACTTCTTCTACTGCTACTGCTGCCACTTCTGCCTCTGCTACTGCTGCTCCAGCTAAGACTGCCGCTCCTACTAAAACAGCTGCTCCAACTGAAACTGTTGCCCCAATTGAGCCAAAAGAGGAACCATTGAAGCTTGTTTCGGAGACTCGTGACGCAGAGGAGAAGCTCACCTCTGTTCTGACCTCAGACTCGTCCTACGCTGCAGTTTCCATCCCAGGATCAAGCGATTCCGCCTACGAACATGTCTCGCAAGACGAGACAGATAACCCGGCGAGGCGTCGTACCGCCCCCGAAGAAATTACCCCAACCAACTCTAACACTGGAGTTCTCAACTCTGACTCCACCACTGGAGCCAAGCAAACCCAACAGCCCACACAAGACTCTGAAGTTACCACTCTTGGGCCTAGCTCTCGGAATAGCTCTTTTACTGGCCGGCCTCAGCAGCCCGACAGTGAGACTGTGGATGTTGTGAAGGTTCCCGGGTCGTACCCGTCGCCGGTGAAGAACGAGGAGAAACGCACTGGACGCCGTGATGGTTTGGTAACACGGTTGAAAGGCTTGTTCCGTTCTTGAGTTGTTTAAAGTGAAACACCGCCGTGGATCACACTACTATAGGTGAGCTGCACAGACTTAATCTTGATTCTGTGGCTGTCCAGCTCCCTGCTAATCCTAATAATTGTTGATCACTATGTATGAGTTATGCCTCTCGAGGCGTCATTATTCGTGAATGTACCATTCTGACGGCGGTTCAATCCTAATTAATCTGTAGATCACTTCTTCTTACCCTTTTTCTTCTTCTTTTTCGAGCTCGCCGTGGCCACTGGCACTGGGTCCTCTGGAACTGGAGTTCCGGCAGCTTCAGACTCGGCAACAACCTCTGGCTGTTCTGGCTCCTCAAACTTAATATTGCTCATAATAGCACCGGCACTGGTCTTCTGTTTCTTCTCACTCTCCTCATCTTCTTCGTTCTTTCTCTTCACACTAACACCTCTTGGGCCCAAGTAAGTCAATAGCCTCGACATCTCCTTGGATTTGTGTGTAGAGTATTGGATGCATTTGTTCAGTTGGGAGTCGTAGACCTTGAATTTCACCACATTAGTGGCCTTCTTGGTGTCGGTTTTTTTCTGTTTTTTCGCGATATTCGAGTATGTGATCAGCACAGTGGCCGATGGGTATGCCTCCAAAAGGTCTGAAGTGGATTGAATGAACGATTCCATGGAGGGACAGACTTGGAGGGTTGGTCTGGTACTGGACACTTTGGTGAGATCAGGTGTAGGACTCAGAGGTGCGATGTATACACTCCAGACCCAGCTACTAGTTAAGAAGACAAGAAGACAAGAAGACAACTACTTCAAAAATGTAAAATTCCCAATGTTGAATCATCCAGTTAATATTTTCTATAATTCCATCTATTGTACATTACATAGGCACATCGTACCCAAGTAGAACACTACCCAATAAGAAGACATTGAGACATGTGACGAAGCCCCAGATAAGTATAGCCACCGCCGTCATGGCAGGCCCATTACTCATGTCAATATAACCCTTGACATGGAAAAGCGTTTCATCATCAGAAAATTGCGTTTCCGCATCTATGCTGTGACTTGGGATCTGCGATGATGGTTCTCCTGTGGCTGGTGGTATCGTAGGAGATGCAAGTGAATGAGACCGAGACCGAGACTTATGTTGCAGGATCAAGTTTTGTCTTGCCTGACTCTCGTCGTCGCTGTCTTCCCAGCCCACACATGGATGTGCGTTCTTGAGGTTTTGGAGCCTTATAGCTGGCTCAGTAGCATTGAACCGATGACTGTTCCGAGGATTGTACATGGTAGAATCTGTGGCTGCATCGGGAGTTTCCTCGATGTCATAAATCGTGTCGCAATCCTCCTCGCCGTCTCTTACGAGAACTGGAACTTTCATGATTGACTTGGAACAGGTGAACCAGATCAATGGGGCTGTCACCACAGGAAGCAAGATAGAGAGAACAACCTGCAGCGCATTCAAGGTTCTTGCCAAACCTTCACGTCCGGCAATTGTCACAACAACCAAACATGGAGCAATTGCCAATCCACGAGTGATAAGACGTCTGATAACTGGTGGGAAACTCCACAGTAAGAAACCTTCCAGGACCATTTGACCTGCCAAAGTACACACCACACCAGCACTTTGTCCCGAGCACAAAAGTGCCAAAGCAAAGACAAAACCTGCAGTTGGTGATAAATGCTTAGATAACAAGTGGTAAATAGTGAACAAGTCACCATCCTCAGCACTACCTTCATCGTCAGATTCGTTATCGGAATCGTCATCGTCACGCGTGCTGTTACCGCCAAAAGCAGCTCCAGCAACGATAAGAATAGTGGCGTTCACGAAAAGTGCAACTGTGAAAAGGGAAATGACAAGTTCCATGATAGTGTATGTCATAGTGTCCTTAATAGCATGAATCGATGGTCTGTAGATCTCGTCCTCTTCTTTTGGACTGACTGCTTGGACATAATCTTCGTTTGAAAAATCGATGGACTCATTGGTTTCATCGGCTTCTGGAAGCTCAAATGTGGTATCTGCTGGCTTGTGGTAGCCGTTCTTGATGTCGAAATCTTTAAGACGAGCTTGAACCAAACCAGATCCAAGGTAAAGCGAGTGGGGCATAACAGTAGCACCCAAAATGGCCAAACTCAAGAAAAGACCATTTCCGCCCTTTCTGTCGCTCATGTCGATGACTTCTTTATTAGGCAAGAAGCCCTTCAAGACTTCGATTGTTGAAAAGTTTGGTTCTTTGGACACTTGGTAAAGCTCAATAGCGAAACAGACAACGGTGGCTGCAACCAAGAAAGAAACAAAACCTTCAAACAACCGAATGAACAAGAGAGGTCCATTAGGTCTGTATGCCATGAGAACCACCAAAACGTCAAGCATGGTGACAATAACACCCATAAACAAGGGGAGTTTGAACAAAATGTTCAATGCAATGGCAGTACCCACGACTTCAGCCAAATCTGTGGCAATAATGGAGATTTCTGCCAAAACGTAGATGAATATATTGAGTCTGTGTGGTAAGTTTTCACGACAGTTTGCTGCTAGATCTAAACCAGTGACAGCACCCAACTTTGCCGAGAGAATCTGTAAGAAAACACCCATGACATTCAGGAGGAAGATCGAGAAAAGCAACTTGTATTGGTAGGCTGAACCAGCGGCCACAGCAGTGGAGTAGTTACCTGGATCCATATAGGCCACGGAAACCATAAGGCCTGGGCCGATAAACTTCATATATTTGCGAAGAACATGGGCAACGCGATGGAAGATGCCCTTGTCTTGGCCAATAGACACGGCCATGTTGAACGATTTAACTTTTGGCGTATCTTCACTGGAGTACAAGCGTGGAGCGTGATCGAAAGTTTGTATGGAAAATACAGGTCACAACACGTAGCGTACCTGAGAAAGTAAATCGATGAACTCTCAGGTTTGGACAGATCTGAGGATCAAGAGACGTTCAAGAATATGGAAAGAACGGAAAACGCTTTTTTTATGGCTATGACCTGAGCTTAGGAAAAGAGAACAAAGTTATAACCAGGCGGGTATCCTTTTCTCCGGGAGAAACCCGGGTGCGACTTGAGACACAATAATAGCTGTCAGGCATTCCGAGCATGAATAGCTGAAGGTGAGTCAGAGAGAGAAATTAGCCAATTGGAATTACCTATTTTAGATGAATTAGATGATTTAAAGTTTTTTAGTGTTGTTCTGCTGTTTTTCTATCGATTTAGCTGGTGTTTTGGTGGTATTTTCCAGGCTTAGAACCCTACTGAAGTGCACCGCGAGCTTTGCTGGGGTAGTGAGGCGTACTGAGTAGAAGGGGCAATGTTGCTCGTGAGGAGTCGCCATACCTCACAAATTGCAAGGTGAGAAAAAAAAAAATGAGAACAAAGAACAAGAGTCTTTGATCCAAAACCGATAAGTCCATCTTTGTTACTTTTTCTTAGTTTTTTTGGTCCAAACTCTGTGACATGTTCCGGCCTTCTGTCACTAATTTCCAGTGACCAGCTCCGCGATTTGACGTTGCTTGCAGTCTCCATTAATCCGATTTGCACCCAGTGTGCAGCGATCTATGAAGATCTCGATGTGGAAGAAAGCGAAATAGGCAATCGAGATGGGCAGATTCAGATAGAGATTTTAGACGCCTAATTTCGGAAGATCGTGTTGCATAATTTGGACTAATTCATGAAACAAGTCCGATTTTCGCACTTCTGAGGTTATGCACTTTCCACCTTCTTAACTGTGGTAGTTGTCATGGCAACATGGCCAGTTTCTGGAGTTATCGGGGCGACAGAAAGGCAGCGGAACTGATCTTTGTCTTCTGATAATTTCATCGTCCTCTCTCCACTTTAATGTTTTCTCAATACCCTCAACGTTACTCTCTATTGGTCTGCACTATGGTCTGCACTATGGTCTGCACTGCACCTCTCTGATCCTCCCTAGAAGATAGCGCCATCTCTTCCCGCGCCTTAACTATGAGGACCTGGCCCAAAAAACACCCTTTCTCAAAAAAAAAAAAAAAAAAACCACATCATGACAAAACTAAAACTTTCCAAATCTTATAAACCACCCTCTACTCTCTATAGACCATTCTCGACCTAAAAGCCTCTCTACTCCCCAAACCCAACACCATCTCCCTCAGCTCGGAAGTGTCGCGCCCGCTCGGTGGTATTACTCCGAAATATGCACACCAGCATCAACTTCATCTTCGACTTCTTTCTTTCATTGAACAATGATGCTCAGAAACTTGGCCAGATCAATCAGACCGGTCAGAAACTTCACATCTACTTGTGTTGCTCCTGCAGCACAGGTGTTCAAGATGCCAGCTATGTCCCCAACCATGACCGAAGGTGGCATTGTCTCTTGGAAGCTCAAGGCTGGTGAGGAATTCGCCGCCGGTGACGTTTTGCTCGAGGTCGAGACCGATAAAGCTACTATCGATGTTGAGGCTCAAGACGACGGTATCATGGCTGAGATCTTGGAACAAGACGGAGCCAGTGGTGTCCCAGTCGGTAAGCCAATTGCCATTTTGGCCGAGCCGGGAGATGACTTGGCTACTTTGGAGAAGCCAGACTTGTCCAGCGAGACTGCTGAGGCTCCAAAGAAGGAGGAATCCAAGCCAGAGCCAGCCGCCAAGAGCGAGTCCAAGCCAGAGCCAAAGAGCCAACCTCCACAATCTTCCGATTCTTCATCTGTTTTCGTTAAGGCCAACCCAGAGCAAAAGTTGTTGCCTAGTGTCGAAATGATGTTGCACAAGCACGATATTTCTGCTGAACAAGCATACGCACAAATCCCAGCTTCTGGTCCAAAGGGTAGAATCTTGCTCGGTGATGTTTTGGCCTACTTGGGCGAGATCGACGAGTCTGCCGTGACCAAGATCACCAAATATATTCGTGACAAGGAGCACTTGGACTTGTCCAACATCAAGATTGCACCACCATCCAAGCCAGAGGCCAAGGAGGCCGAGGCTGCTGCTCCAGCTGAGAAGCCAAAGCCAACCAACATTTTGTCCATTGAGTTCACTTCTGAATTGGGCGAGGGCATCTCTAAGGAGGAGTTTAAGTATGCATTTGAGAGAGCTTTGGAGAGCGCTCAAAGAGAGACATATGCTGCCAGATTCCCAGCCTATGCCACCTCCCCATCTGCCTCTAACTTCTTTGAGGAGGACATCTTCGATGACTTGATGACAGCCCCAGTCACCAAGAGCAGATTCGAAGTCTCCGGTGTCACCTACAAGTTCATTGGTGAGACCTCTGGCTTTGTTGCTCCTGTCGATGACTTTGATGCTTTCTTGGGCTTGGCTCCAGAGCCAAAGGGTACCTTCTTGAGCGAAGGCCCAATTTCTGCCGTTGTTAGCTTCAAGGTCAAGTACGACGAGAAGTTGACCGACTCCCAGGACTTTGTTGAGTACTTCCAAGATGCTTTGCTCAGCCAAATTCCTTCCAAGCAATTAATCATCCACAGTTAGAGCGGCTGGAGCTGCTACTTACATACGAAAACAGTAATATAGATGTTCATCAGGAGAGGGGCTGGGTAGAGTAAGAGTAGTATAAAGAAGAGAGAATGGGATAATGAGGAGAAATTTTTATATCCAATTTAACAAAATAAAATACCATCCTCAAATTGTAAATGTATGGATCAATGCTAAACCCTGGAGTCTTGCCCTGACTTGCCTAATGCGTTTATATTGGGCTCCATCGCGCCTGCAGGCCACAATTATCGATGAGACGTGAGCCTTTTGCATCCTTCCCCGGTCACTTTAGAGATGCGCATCGTAAGCATTGGCCTTATCTGAAGAGGGGAGATGAAGCGCACACACAAACAAGGGCTAAAGTATACCTATTGTAGATAATGTATCGGGCAAATTCCAGGAAAAAGCAAGTAGTCCGTAAATTTTTTTCCCGACCCGGACCAAATCCCGACGTCTTAACCATCCTCTTCTCCTAAGCAAGACGCTTCGTGTACAGGCCGCATATAATTTTTTTTATGTTTGTATTTTTTTTTATTCCTCTTCCCTTCGTCTTAGCCAATATTTAGTCAATCTCCCCACGGGACTCCTTGCCAAAATCTTCGAAAAAATTCATTCGTTCCCCTCATCTCATATCCGGAATATCTCCCTAGGGAACCATGAATATTCCCTATACTTACTCAGGGAACAAGAATGCCCCATCACCTCTAGAAAGTCCATATAGTGATCTGTCAGACACGAAAGCGAAACATTTCCCAATGCAAATGTTTCCACAGCCGGGTTCAAATCTTCCGAATTCCTCCACATTCAATTTGGGAACCCCGTCTCCTCCATTGACGATATCTTCCAGAATGATGGCTAATGGGTCCATGATGATGCCGTCTCCATTAACGATGCCTCCCCACCAAAATGTTCTGGGCTTTGCCTCGCCACAAAAGGGTCAACTGCAACTGCCCGAGCTCCAGGCTCTCCCACCAAGTCTTCCCGTTCAGCAGCTCCAGATACCTCATCCTCATAATCCGATGAACTACCGAACCGACACGCTCCAGACCCTGCCACCACTTCCACAACATCTACGGCAACCAAACCCAAACCAGCTGCAATCTCTACAAGGGCAGCCGCCATTCAATCCACAACACGCTCCTCAAGTGTCGCATCTCCCTCATTACCAACGACTGCATCATCAACATATAGATCACGACCATAGCGGACCCTACGATCAACAGGAAAGACACCACGACAACTTCCATCAAGGTACCCGACTGAATCAGTATGGTATGCTTCCACAGAAACTCAATTCTCCACCATCTGGTCCAGTTCTCCAAAGAGTTATAAGTCCACAGGGTATTCCTCCACTTCCTACTCAAGATAGCGGAGCTCATCTCACACAACTCTCGCATAGCTATAGTCGAGAATCCATAAATTCTCAGCTTGAACGTGAGCACCATGTGGTACCAGTGCAAACTCCTTCCGAGACAAAACTCACCACGAGTACTAATTCTCCATCGTCAACTGGAAGTTCTGAAAAATCTGGAACTATACTTACAAAGGTTGTCTCTGCTACAGATGAAGGAGGTGCCAAAAAGAGAAGAGGACGTCCAAAGAAGCTCATTTTGGATCCTGAGACGAATCAGTACATTGACTCATCTCATGAGCGTTACAAGAAATTGAACAAGATACTTAAAGAGAGTGAAGCATTGGAAGCTAAGCATAATGATCTGTCTGATGCCGTTGGAAAACTTATTGGAAAAGGCACGAGTTTTGGATCGCTCAATGACCAAACCGTCAAGCAATTGCTTGAGCAAAAAGATCGGAGAGGAAGACCAAGAAAGTTTCCTATCGAACAAACTGGAGTTACTATTAAGGGCATAAGAGTGAATGGAACACTCAAGGCACGGAAAAGGACATCACCCTCGCCTTCAGTAGAGGCTGAGGAATCCACGAAAAAGAAAAGGGGCCGTCCTAGACGAGACCCGGCTAATGTAACATAAAACGTTATGACCAACTGTATATTATTTAAAGAACGTGATGGGGTTTCAAGAGTTGTAGATTTAATGTGGCGGTGGTTTTTCTCGTAGATGAGATATATCGATTAAGGCAGAAATATTTACCTTGAAATTTATTACTATTTATATTGTGGGAAATTATGGTTATTCCCGGACATGGTGTAGTTTTTGATTAAGTTGTGCTAATTCTCAAACAATCCATGATCTGGAATGAACAAAAAAAATATTGAACTAGGCATGAAAAAAGAATGCAATGTTTATAACAAAATGTTTTATGCGGTCACTTATATAATTTTCGAAATCATTTATCTTGTCGATTATCGTGCCAATTGATGTTGTGAATAGACAAACTCACAGAGTCTGTATGTCTTAAGCTCACCCTCAACCACCAAACGACTGCATCCAATCACCCTTGATTCAATCTAGTATTTCAGCTTAAACTTTACTTCTGCTCCATATGCTGTTTGCTTCCTTGGATATTTTATCATCTTAACCACCTACACACTAAAACAACCGGTATATCTAAGTAATTTGGGTTAATATACCAATCCGGAGGGTTGGCCGAGTGGTCTAAGGCGGAAGACTTAAGATCTTTTGGACTGTTGTCCGCGCGAGTTCGAACCTCGCACCCTTCATTATTTTTTTGATTATTGTTTATTTTTTGTTTACACATCGTGATTTCAACTCTTCTACTCAAATAACCCTTCAATGATCCGGTCGATCAACGTCCAACGTGCCACTGTCGGCAATGGTATCCTAAATCCTGTCCAATGTTCGGAAAATCTGCAAATTGCCATAAACAATTCCGATCACCTCACAATACTTGAACCAAAGCTACCCTTACTCCATCAAGCCGTGTCTTCGGCTACCGTGAATGGTCAAAATCAGAATGTTCTAGATGCCAATGCTTTATATGATGTGCGTACGACGTTCCATGTCGAGAAACTTGAGACATTAAGTCTACAGATCTTCAGTAGAGTCTTATTAGAAGATGGGGAGTCCCATTTCAATTTTGGAAGAATCACAGAGCCATTGATTGTGGGCCATAAGTGGTCTCCCATCGTGGATACCAGAAGAGACTGTTACTTGGGAATTTTGCTAAATACTGGCGAGGTTTTGGTGTTGAAGAGAACATCTTTAGATGCAAACAAATATGCTGTGGTTTTCAGGAGTTTCACATCTCTACTAGACCAATTGAAGGTCCCACAGGAGAGGATGACTTCAGAGGGAGATATCATTTTGAGAAATGAGCAGTACTTGGAATTACGAGTCAATGCCTTTGACTTTGTTAAGACTTCAAATGGTCAGCTATTATTAATTCTAGCACATGAATCTGGCGAGATTTCTTTCCATAATTTAGAAGAAGGTTTACCTTTGGTTGAGAGATTCCAAGGTGGAGGATTATGTACGAGATTATACTGGTCGGAGCTCTCAGATGAGCTTTACTATGTGTTGAACGACAATTCCGTTCATTGTTGCCCTATTGATGTCAATGGAAGAATCAAATCACCTCCTACGACAATCAAAGAACCATCCAGATTTTTGGTTTCTCAATTGAAGTACTGTGCCGTTGCAAATGCGCTCATTGTCGTCGATTCTAAGTGTATTTCTTCTCATACACTGAACGGTGAGACATTGTCTCAACCATTGCAATTCAGATCCACAGTTGTGGGTCTTCCGATCGTTGAAGATGAGAAGGGTGCCAAAATTATTATTGCATATGAAACTGGTCAAGTTCTGGTCGCCCAATTGGATCTTAAAGGCTTTACAATCTCTGATGCTCCTCCAGCATGGCAGACATTTCTCAACAAGACCCTTTACAAGTATCAGCTCATTATCGCCAAGGAACAGAGCAAATCTACATCCAAGATGTTTTCAAACTTCTTGGCTGACACCATTGAGGGTAATTTCTTGAACTATGGTACTCATCTCATGGACTCCAATGGTACTATTGTCACAGTTTACGACATCTCACCAAGAAACACCATCCACCATGAGATCAAGTCGAAAATGGAGTTCACTGTAAACTTCCTACAGATGAAGGATCTCATTCCAGAGTGGACGGGTCCTTCATCCAAGACATCTTCCACATCATTGAGTGCATTGAGCTCTTTGTTCATTACCAATAGAGAAAAATTACCTGTTATCACTGGTGCTGTCATTGATGGTCAGGAAACTGCAGTCAAGGACTTTGTTGCATCAATTAATGACTGGAAGTCTATTCATTTTGGCGATACTAAGGCAATCACACCAAGTATTGGAAGTTTCGAGTCGCTTCACGAGGGTCTTACAAAGTACTTTAGTGAAGAAGTCAACGTGAAGAAATTGCAGGTGCTTTTCACACTCAACGTCTCTTTATTGAAGACTTTACGTGCTTTAAGTGAGCTGAACAAAGTCTCAGAAGCTTTGAACGGCCTAATTTTCTCATTGGCCGAAGAACAAGACCTTGTTGCTCAAAAACTTCGTCTTCAGTTGGCTTCAATTGTCATTGGTCATTTGCAAAAGCACAGTGCTGATGATTTCCCTATCGATATTGACCATTTCATGCTCAACACTTATGGTCTGATGGTTCAAAATGCTGGTCTTGACCTTGTCGATAGTAAAATTCCTAAACAAGTGCAGTTTACCATTTCGACTGACATTTGCACTGAGAGCTTTGAAGTATCTAATGATGCCAAAATGGATGATGATTTCTTGAAGTATTTGACTTCAAGCACCAACCATAAATGGCCTAGATGCGATTTGACGTTCTTGCCAATTCTAGAACTCACCAACAAGTCAGACGAACTTGAACTCCACAACTACTCCAACTACAAGGACCTAGGTTCCAATTTGTTCACGGGTATATTTGAAAGTCTAGATTTCTGTATCTATTCAGGAAACAGAACGTTTAATACCGAGGTGGGTATGTGATCACTTTATTTAGAATGATGTGAGCCCTATGATTAGAATTATTCGTGCTTATCAGAATGTGTGAAGATAAAGGAACCAGGAATTGGTACATATCCTTCATCTGCAGTGAGGAACTCTCCCAAGAGAATTCCACTTTCACGTTCCTTGTTCCAGACCAATTGCGTGGGGCTCCATTGAATCAATTGGCTTACCTGGTTTGGTGGTGGGTCAGACACTTTAGTGACTAGATATGCAACTGAGGACTCCGCAAATCCATAAAGTAAGAGTCCTATCCAAGGAAATCTCTTGATTAAGGTGAAATAGCAAAGACCAAACCCAAAGAGAAGTCCTTCCCTTGATTTGATCCATTGTCCCTTCTCAATTTTGGTGAATCTCACTCTTGTGAAGTATGGAAGCAAAAGGTCATGAACCATGCTTCTGGAACCCCAGTATGTCGTGAGAAACATCACGGAGTAGTATTTGGGGATTGTCTGAAGAATGCTGAAAATGACAAGTGCTCTAATTGTTCCGATCTTATCGTTTAAACTCTGGAAAGAGATCAATCCAAGAACAATAGATCCAATGTATGGGACCTTACCAAGGAGGAATACACCAAGGTTCAAGGCTGCATTCCAAAGATGACGTTGAATGAAAGATGCAAAGTCTTTGGAAGATGCATATTTGGCCTTGATGTCCTTCCAATGTGTGGCCATGGAATGTGGAGTGTCTTTTGAAGATAAGGACACTAAGTTGGCATGGAACTGATGGGTGGTTCGGTCAGGATGATTCGAAATGTAAACGGAGTCAATGAATGCAAGACTCGACAAAAACAAGTTATCTAAGTCTCGACTGAAGTATCTTGACGCTGATACGACAAACACACTGATGTTCAAAACATTGAACTGAACACTCTTCAATGCCCATGCCAAGTCATCAATACCTTGCAGAGGAAATACAAATCCGACGACATGAGCAATGATACGGAGTAAAATGATGGGAGACCATAAAATCACCTGAATCAATACAGATATCAAGATGGCAATACCTGCTTGTCTATAGTAGACTGTCTTAAAGAGCTTTGGATTTTGTAGGGAACGGAATGCACCTAGAAGCGCCAATTGGATTCCACGGATAATCGCCACCGTACTGAACCCTGGAGGAGGGTTGGAGATGAATATAGGTGAAGCCATAGCACTTTGAATCTACATGGTTGCACTGATTTAGAGAGGTTGAGTCCTGCACCAGATCTGGGTCACTATGGAGATTGCTAAAAAAGAGCCGGAACTGTGATCTTTTTGAGAATGTATCTGGGTTTAATCGAGTAATTCCTGTTATAGAAGTTATTTAAAGAGTATTGAAACGTCTTTGGTGAAGGTTTGGCCTTGGCTCGGCAACTTTTGCACGTTCATGGGATTGTATTTCCGAAAACCTCGATCGGGATTATAATTCCGACCATGCCTAGAGTTGCAAAAACCGTTAGAGTGACTCCAACTGACTGTGACTCTAGATATTGACTCTTAGGATGTGACTGATGATCATTGACTTCTTTTGAGCCAAGTATAAAAAGATTTGAGGCTGCTATTGTATTAATATCAAAACCAACCATGATCACCATTACTGAGACACAAGTCATTGAGTCAATTGCACCAATTGACGAGAAACCTTCTGTGAAGACATCTCTTGTCGATGTCTCAGATTCAATTTCTTCTTCAAAAGATCTTCCATGTCGTATCTTGTTCAAAAACGAATTGGAACAGCCTTCAGGCAGCTTCAAGCTTCGGGGCATCGGTCACTTGGTTCAGAAGTCCATTACTCAGGCCAGACAAGAAGGAAAAACTAACATTGAGATTTTTGCTTCAAGCGGAGGTAATGCTGGTTTGGCAGCAGCATATTCAGCTCAATTTTATGATTGCCGGTGCACTGTTGTGGTGCCTACTATAGCCATGGCCCATGTCGTGGAGAAGCTCCGGCAATTCGGATCTAGAGTCGTTTTGCATGGCCGTACAATTAGTGAAGCCGATAAACATGCCAAATTCCTCATGTCTAACTGCTCAAAAGATGTTCATACCATTTACTGTCATCCATTTGACAACCAATTGATCTGGGAGGGCCATTCGCAAATCATCGATGAGATTTTCCAGTGTCAATTAACACCCGAAGAGGCTAAAAAGGTCCGTGGAGTGGTTTGTTCAGTTGGAGGAGGTGGTCTTTTCAATGGACTTAAAAGAGGTTTGAAAAACAATGGTTCTTCTGCTGATTGTCTCTTGGTTGAGACCATCCAAGCACCTACATTGTCTGAGAGTGTCAGAGCAGGCTCTGTCATTACTCTCGAGTCAGTTAGTTCCGTTGCAACTTCATTAGCATGTTCGTATGTTTCACAGAACACTCTTGAATTATTTATGGATGAATCCAACAAGACTCATCTTCGTGCTATTGATGATATTGAGGCCATCAGTGGCTCATTGGCATATGAGAATGATTTCTATCGTTGCATTGAGCCAGCCTGTGGAGCTGCCATTTCTGTCGCTTACAATCAAATCGATTACTTGAAGGAAGCTCTTCCAAATTTGGCTAAGGATGATATTGTCGTTGTTGTTGTCTGTGGAGGTTTATGCACCAATGAGGCCTCAATGGCATCGCTTCGCAAGTTGGTGGAGCAGGCCGTTTGAGGATTCTGCGCTTTAACCAAAGCAATATTCGTAATGCCCTTTCAGAATGATTTCTGAGACCAAGTCAAGTCAGTTAATGATCATGATAAGAACTTGTGGGTGAGGCCACTCATGATGAAGCAGGCCAACATCATGAGAACATCTTTGGCAGCTCAGTAGCTGAGAATAAATATGTTTAATGACATCTTTTCATCTTGTCAAATTGGTAAAGTCTTGTCTGCCAAGTCAAAAAATGCCTATAGTACCGGTATTTGACATGACGAACTCTCTAGGCTCCAATATATCCAGTCAAATCACGCTCAACAGCCTTTAATCACTCTAGAATGTAACGTCACTTCTCAATACCCACTTGACACCCTCTTTGACCAACTCAGCCTCATGCTTCAAACAGTCGTCACCATGCTTATGAAGTAATGCCATACCCTTGCCTGGGTGAACATTCAAGATCTCATTACCCTTCATTTCTGGGTAGAAGACCGTTCCTCCCCCAATAAATTCCTCATCTCCAGTCAAATAAATAAGCAATGTCCATTTTGTTTGTCCTGTAACCTTTGGATCATGCGCTAATGGACAAGATACGGACTCATCATAGTGTTTTCCGAAATGGTGCCCTTTAATATACCTGTAAACTCTCAATTGGGGGTTTAAACTTCTTGCCTTTTGAAATGCCCATCTAATCTCTTCTGCCTCTTCATCTTCATATTCTGGCTTTTGTAGCAAGATCTCTCTGAGGTACTTCCACAACGCATCAGCTGCATCGAAGGAAGTGACAGAAACACGGTCATTAAACCTTGCAGCATACTCTCTGCTTTTGATCAAAGGTGTTGTTTCCAAGTCAAGGTTGGCTTCAAACGATGAAATGAGTTCATTGCAGAAATCTGGGGTAAAAAAGTGGTCAATTGTAATGATTTGATCGGAGATGATCAGTTCAGCCTGAGGCTTGAAAAATTGCTTCGCTAGCGAAGATTGCAAGGAGTAGAACTTCTGTGGAAACTCATATGACTTTTTTGTGGAGGTTGACTTCTTTTTTGGTGGCATTGTTCTGTGGTCTGTGCTTATTCCAGAAGCAATATAGTAGCTACTATCTATATCCAAGTCATGTGATGGGGACACTATGACCAACCCAAACCAACGAAATTCTACAAATTTATGACTCTATCCTCCGATATTCATGCATTAATGTACAGTTACGCTTAAAGAGCATAGTCGAAACCAAGGGTCTTCAACTCGTTAAGCTTATCTTCTTTCAGCTGCTCAAACTCCTTTTGCAACTTGGTCCAGGTCTCCAAGGACTTTGGCTTGATAGACTCGGCATACTCCTTGTTTCTCCAGTCGAACTCCTTGAAAGAGGTCTTCATCTTGGCAGAGAAAATGTCGTCTCTTGGGTTGTCAATGACGTGAACCTTCAACAAGTGACCGAACAAGAGGTAGTTGTTCATGGTCTCGGCAGCAACAGCAGCAACAGCGTGCTCCTTGAACTCAACGAAGGCATAATGTCTGGATGCACCGGTCTTCTTGTTTCTGGAAACTCTGGCTCTCAAAACGTCACCAAATTGACTGAAGTACTTCTTCAATTCCTTCTCTTCGAATTGTTTTGGGATTCTTCCGACGTAAATGACACCTCTTTTCTTTTGGCTTTTCGAAGCAGACCCAGCTGTCTCCTTTACTATGTTGACACTGTGACCTTTACGAGCTGGAGCAGCAGAAGTCTCGGCAAGACCAGCCATCTCGATTTCTTCGTCACTGGAGAGCTCTTCAGAGGAGGAGTCGGCGGCGACATCCTTCAAGTTCAAGTTCTCTGGCTCTTGCTTGGCCACCTTTGCGGCAGCCTTTGGCTTAGCGCCTTTGTTTTGTGTTTTTTTGGCCATTTTGGTGGTGGATCTAGGAGTATGGGTATCATCTCATCGGAGAAAAATATACCATACGTAGGAACGGTGTGCAGGTCGGACCCACTGGACCAGATAACCATGGCAGAAGAGGATATGGGAAGGAAAGATGAAAATAAAAATTATAATTTGAAAATTTACATGTTATTGATTTGATGAAATTGTTTTCAATTTTCATTTTTACTTTTTTCCTTATTTTTCGATGTAATTTCCCAAACCGTATGTCTCATCGCCTAGTTATCTCCATCTCTAACTCATCAAGAGCTTTTCGAGCATGTAGAATGATTTTGAGGCAGGAAGTCCAACAACATTGAAGTAATCACCTTCAATTCCGTTAAATAGCAAACATCCGTGACTTTGGTACCTGAAACCACCAGCTACGTCAAGTCCATCGCCTGAGTCTACATACTGTTTGAGATGCTCATCAGACAAGCTAGAATTGAAGTGAAGTAACGTTATTTCGAGGTCACTAAGATGGTTTTTGACTGATTTATCCTCATTGATCTCCAAAACATGAACTGAGGTGATCACACGAATATCTTTTGGATGTTCCTTGTAGTGTTTTAGCATGTTCAAGTGCACTTCTGGGGTCTCTGGCTTTTCAAAGATTTGGCCTCCACAAGAGACCACAGTGTCAGCCACAAGTAGGATATATTTGTTGCCATTCTCCAATTGCTCTAAAATGCTATCGATTTTGTGTTTTGCCGTTGCTGCAACGTAATCTGTGTCTGGTATACCTGCTTTTGGAAGGTCTTCTTCGAAGGTTGATTTCACCACGGAAAAGTCGCTGATTCCAAGGTTTTGAGACAAGATCTCTTTTCTTCGTGGTGACGATGAACCAAGAATGAATTTATAGCCTTTTATTTTCTCAATTAATGGATGATTGAATGGCATGGCGATAAGAAGGTTATAAGTACAGTATTGCTAGATGTAGGAGATCTCAGTGGTATCTATGAAAGAGTAAGGATTTGATCTGGGGACGAGTTGAATTGATATTCTCATTTTTTCAAGTAAAGACACTCAAAACTGAATTTTCACTTAATCATATGAGTTTGGAGTATTTTTCTGACTGGTGGTGTTTAATTTTATTTGCTTCTTTGGCTCAGGTTCCTCGTATGCGAGCACCTGTCAATGCTCACTTTAAGCAAGGCATTCAGAACATCGAGACTTTTTCGTATGTTTCTAATTCTTTCTCTTATAATATCTCAAATCAGTGACTTAAATCTTATTGCAACCTTTTACTAATTTTTTCCTCCTCCAAGACTTCATCTCTCGTCCCGGTGTGGAGTGACAAGATGTGGCGTATGGCACTTAACGTGGTCGCATAATAAAAAGGCACTCCTCCGATCTTATGCAAATCAAAAGATTGGCCCTGTTTTCATCGTTGGTGATTGGCAGAATTTTGCTTCATTGCAAATCAATTTTATTTTCCGAGTCAATATGAAATTGTCGATCTAATGAGACATTTCCCTCTCTATCAAATTTTTCGAAACAATTCATAAACTTGAAGATCCGTGAGGCTCTTTGGACGATCTTCAGGTATCTTCCATTGCATGATTTGCGCTTTTCTGTCCATACACTGCTCTCTTGAAATTTGGAATATTTAATTAGTAAAGCCTGGCTTTTATTAGTAAAATTCTTCATAATTATAAAATCAATCTAGGACAAAAGGTAAAGCAACTTTTCCTTGAATCCCTTTGGAATTTCCTTCTTCTCATTTCCCTTGTGTTCTGAATTTTCATCTTGATCTTCAATGGCATTTTGAGTGTCTCCCAAGAAATAGTTGGTTTGGATCAAACTCAAGAAAATGTTAATAAATTCCAAAGCAACAGGTGGTGCGAAAAGGTATGGAGTGATGTTAGTCATGGCTTCAATTGTTCCTTGTCTCACTTCACTGTCAAATGGTAAGGCTCTCACAGCACTCATGTCAGTATAGTAAGCGTAAACCTCATCATCAGTGTAAGTGCTTGGGATGAAACGTCTCATGAGACCAGGCATCTTCGAAGTCCAAACTGGAGCAGAGATAGCATAACCAATGGAACTTCCAATAGTGGACCAAAGAAGCAAAAGTGCCATAACCAAAGACATATCTTGATGAGGAACCGAAGCCTGAGCAGACAACCAAGTAGCAGTAGTGTTATAAGCTGAACCAATACCGACCAAGATTTGACACATAACGAAAGATGTGGTGTCTGCCAAATGACCCTTCGATCTAAGTGGGATACAGTAAGCAATCATTCTGAAGCAAATACCCATGGTACTAAGATACTTGTAACGTTGAGTCCATCTCATGTGGATACCAGCCACGATACCAAAGAAACACAAGGAAACAGTCAAAGTGTTGTTGAAGTACGTCCAGTTCTTGTAAGACCATGGCTTACCAATGTAAAGGATCGTAGACAAGTATTGTGATCTAAGCCCATCTGCCAAGAGGTAGATGAAATTGATAAGAACACAAGTGGTGAAAGTTTTGTTGTAGAGAATTCTCTTTGGCATAGAGGGAACTGGAGCGAACCAAATCTCATAAATGGCGTAGATGATCAAAATGATAGGTCCAACAACAAGCATCGCAATAATACTTGGGTTCTTCCAGCCTTTTTCAGCGTAAGAATACATGGAAAATGGCAACAACAACAAAGACCAACCGAAACCCATAAGAATCAATCCAAAGGCATCGATATCAATTGCAGCTTTCCAAACAATCTCAAAGATTGATTTTCTAGGTTTCTGGACCTTTTTCACCACAAGCTTTTGAGCCTTATGCTCAAAGTAGTACATCACACACAAGACTGGAGTAATGACAACAGGCATGATAATTGCAAACATACCGTAACCCCATCTCCAGTTGTGGTTCATGATAGCTTCCACAATCAAACCAGAAAACCACACGTTGATAATATATGGAGATGTCATAAGTGTATTCACCAATGCTCTCCATTTCAACGAGGTCAAATCACCAACAATAACATCTCTCATAAATCCAATACCATTGCCTCCAACGGTGGTCAACACCGAGCCAATAATATAAGCAGCAATATTTGAAGAGGCAGCAGAGACAATCGTTCCAATAGTATACAATCCCACAGAGATACCGAAGCAAAGAGGTCTCGAAGTGATATCGGAAAACTTGGCCTGGAAAGGCTGAATCACCGAGCCAATGATACCGGTTGCAATGTTAACAGTCGAAAGCATAGAGTGTCTGCTGAAATTGGAAGTTGCAGGGATGATATAATTAGCAGTAGTCGAGGCTTCTAATGCGTAGACCCATGCAATGATCAAGAGACCACCACAGAAGGCCACCATGATGAGTTTACCATTTTTGGCAGTATACATCATATCTCTGACATTTTCAATTCTTCTAACACCTCTAGACTTTTCGTATCCTTCTGGTGCTTCAGAAACTGTTGGCTGCAACTCATCCTGACTATGAGTACGGACCTCTTCAGCGTCGAAGTTGTGACCAACGTTTTTCTCGGTGCTATCCACGAGAGAAGCGGCTCTTTCAGGAGAAGAGTGAACACTCAGGTGAGAAGAAGACATGATCTCGAGAGCTCTGTGACTTTTTTAGTGGTCATTTTTAATGGTGGGGATCTCCACTTAAATACTGCTCCACAAAATAAAGTTTCCAATCACCGTAATGGATCAATGGCAAAACCCGTACATGATGCATCTCCGCCTGCTTTGCAACTCGTCGAATTACAATAGCTCCACTCGTATTCCCGATCCGATACGGAATCCTGACCGCATGAGGTACATAATCGTGCAGTATGCGGAAGTTACCTTGTAATATCGAGATTTACGAGGCGATTTAGATCGCACTAAACGCTATGACTCGACTATGAGCCTTTACACATCGATGCCACGTTCTCAAGTCGAAATTCGATAGTTATCATTTTCATCTCTGACCGTTGCCAATAGCCGCACTGTGATAATTGACTGATGCCCAGAATAATCGTTAGGCTTTGGGCGTCGCCAAGAAAAATAGATCCCATCAGATATTGGCTCTTTATAAGTCAAGGGCCCATAATATCTGACGTGCCTAAGTCCAAGACACGGATTGGACCAATCGTAAGTGTGAACAAATCCATCATACCACAAAGTCTACGCATATGGAAATGGCTTTAAGATTTCCGTAAGGCGTCCTCGGCAATTGGCTGGTTTTGTCCCTCGAGGCTGCTGGCTTTATTCCTCGAGGCTTTGCATTGGCTGTTTCCGGCCCTGTAGGCATTGTCCGGATCTCATTTAAGAAGATTTGCACCCAAGCCTATACTCAATAAGGTTAAGCTCAAGAATGTGATTTTTTTGACCGAGCAGCAGCTAAAGCTTTTTTGAAGAATGCTGTCTTGGTATCGACATCCTCGGATTGTGAAGAATCGGAATCCATGGCTTCGTCTTGTGTGGTTTGCTGTGGCTTTGGCTTCACTTTGACTGACACATCTGCGACTAAATGTTCTCTCACAGTACCGATAAGATCACCACTCTCGTCGAAAATCAACTCAGTTCCTAAAAGTCTCGACCAGTTCGTTTGGTGGATCTGACCATCAATAGCACTCAAATTGCTAAAGGAGAGATTTTCCGGGTCTGCGGCGGTATTGGCGTTGTCAGAGACCTTGAAAAGCGGATGCTCTTCATCAAGCCTTGTGATTTGGAATTTGGCATTTGGATTGATCAACAATTGCTCGGAAAACGCCTTGGCATCATTGTCCTCCTTGACTCCATCTCGAGCCAGCTCGTCGTAGTACGACGGAGCAATGATAGGGATGTCTACAGCGAGGTAGAGCTCCTATTAGTATGTTAGTATAAATGTCTATCTATATCATCAAGCTTTGCTACGTACCTCGTACTCAGCGCTCTTCTTTGCTGCTGCCTTTCTGGCCTTGATGTCTTCGTCAGAACCTGCTTCGAACTTAACATCGAAATTCCAGTTCATCTCCTCTCCTCCGCTCAAAAAGTCGGTTTTTCCGTTCTCTAAAAGCTCCCAGTTACTTCCAGACCCGGCATATTTGTCAATGGAGCATGCACCAGCACGCAACTTGGTGGTTTCACCCTTGAATTGAATGTTTTGGTGCAAGTCTTCATGTCCCATCAATGCCATACCCAATGCGATCTTGGCAGCAGCATGTGTGAAAATCATGAGTCTCTTGACTTCTGGGTGCTTTTTCTGGAAAGCAGGAATAAATGTGGCCCAAAATCTTTGAGCCCTTTGGAAAATTGCATCCTCATCTTCACCACTGGCCTCTGGAACAACACCAGAGCCTTCCCACAAACCTTCGTTACCCAAAACTTCCGAGAAAAACTCTCCAAGCTTCTCGTAGCCTGCTGGTTTTGGGATCACCGCTCTGTTCTTCTTAAACCACTCACCAACTCCGGTATCAATACAGACCTTCAAGTCCAACTCTTTGGCTGTGGGTCTTGCCGATTCGACACATCTGTAGAAAGGAGACGAAAGCAAAAACTGTGGCTGTTCGTCTTTTGGCAAAGAAGCAACGTATTTACCCAATTCAATCGCCTGGTCAACTCCATGAGGAGCCAATGGAGGATCACTATCAATACCAGTTGGATTTGGAGGGTGAGGCTCAGGAAGCCAGTTGGCACGGTAGCCGTGACGTGCTATGTAAATTGTTTCTAAAGTCATGTTAAGGGTCTTTATCTTTAAAGGGTCTCTATCTCTGCAACCCTGAAAAGAAAGTAGTATCTCTTGATGTTTACTTCCCACGTGAGAGAAATTTGAGGTTTATGCGACTAGCGTGGTTTGGGGCTTAAGTAAGGTGATGGCCTCAGTCAGATGGTCTTAGCACTACAAGGCAACTGAAATGCAATAAAAAATATATACTACATCACGATACTAAAGAGCAACTTTCATTCCGAATCACACTACAATACAACACATCATGATAACTTCCCTACATCACATCGTCACAACATCCCTACATCACATCTTCAGAACATCCCTACATCACATCGCTCTATAGTAAGTACATTATTTTATGAACAGATGACGAATAGACCCTCGGTCATGTTTAGATCAAGAACTCCAATGGGTTCTCAACAATCTTCTTCAACTCACGGATCCATTCTCCACCCTTGGCACCGTCGACGGTTCTGTGGTCGAAAGTACCAGTGACGGTGATGACATCCTCGAAAACGAAACCTTGCTCGTTAACAGAAGATGGAACAGCCTTCTTGTCAGTAGTACCAATGGCAACAATAGCAGATTGAGGTGGGTTGATGATGGAGGTGAAAGCGTTAACAGCTGGGTTCATACCCAAGTTAGAGATACAGATGGTACCACCTTGGTACTCCTCTGGGGACAACTTACCGTCCTTAGCTCTCTTACCCAAGTCCTTGACCTCCTTGGAGATGGCAGCCAAACCCTTAACGTGGGCGTTCTTGACAATTGGGGTGATCAAACCAGTTGGGGTGGCAACGGCGACGGAAACGTCAACAACGTTGTATTGTCTGATGATACCTTGGTCACCCAACCAAGCGGAGTTGACCTCTGGAACTCTCAAGGAAGCCAAAGCAATGGCCTTGACCAACAAGTCGTTAACAGACAACTTGTATCTGTCCTCGGAGGCAGCGTTAAGAGCTTGACGCATCTTCAACAACTTGGTAACATTGAGTTGAGATTGGACAATGTAAGATGGAGATTGTTGGGTAGATTGCAACAATCTAGAGGCGATGGTCTTTCTCATACCAGAGATTGGAATGTCCTCGAAAGTGGACTCAGGAGCAGCAGCGGCAGCAGCTGGAGCCTCTGGGGCCTTGTAGTTCTCGACATCAGCAGCGACGATTCTACCGTTTGGTCCGCTACCCTTGATGTTCTTCAAGGAGATACCCTTGTCCAAAGCGATGGTCTTGGCCAATGGAGAGGCGAAGATTCTACCGGCTGGAGCCTTAGATGGAGTGGACTCCTTCTTTGGAGCAGACTCAGATGCAGCCTTTGGCTCCTCTTCCTTCTTTGGAGCCTCAGCCTCTTCCTTTGGAGCAGCAGAGGCACCGTCACCGGCATCCTCGGCAGTGAAGGAGTCGAAAGCAGCGACATCACCGCTCTCCTCGACGTAGACGGCAATTGGCTTACCAACTGGGACGTCTTGAGCACCAGCGTCAACCAAAATCTTAGCCAAGAAACCTTCCTCTTGGAACTCGAAATCCATGGAGGCCTTGTCGGTCTCGATCTCGGCGATGGCCTCACCTGGAGCCAATTCGTCACCGACGCTCTTAGCCCAAGAGGCAATGTTACCTTGGGTCATGGTTGGAGACAAAGCAGGCATGTGGATCACGGTATGGGATGGGAACTTTCCTGAAGAGTACAATCTGGCCATTTGCAAAGAAAATGACGAGGCGAGGTAAGTTCTAGAAACGTTGCCGGTGGCCGCACGGACGGCGAAGGCGGCTCTGTTAGCAAACAAGGCAGACATTATGGTGGGAATAGAGAGGGCACTAAGGGGAAGAGAAAGAGGGCCTTTCGAGGTTGTGAGGTCTAATGGCTGGGATGGGTGTGCAGGACGGGCTCAATCATCGCATGGATGTTTTCCGGTTTCTCGGGGATGAAAGTCCGGGAGGAGGTTATGGGGATAATGAAAATGGGTTTGGGGAGGTATTTTGAAATTTTAAAAAGGGGATTGGGTTATTTTGAGTATATAGAGTTGGAATATGTGATTACTTTTAGGATTTTTAGCGTGTGGTGGTGTTTTGCATCGGGGTGTTGTTGTTGTGTTTTGTATGTTTTTATAGTGGGTACGCTATTTCGCAATCTCTATACAAATTTTGGGCTACTACCGAGTTGGGTAGACGAGATGGTGATGGAAATGGAGATGAAGAAGATTGGATAAACATAAAAAAATTTTTGTTAGGGAATTTTGAAAATGATAGATGGTCTTAATCGAAGTTTGAATTCACGTCTTTCTTTTTGTTTTTTTTCTTTTCTTCTTCTTTTCTGTTGTTTGTTGACGTTGTTGGTGACTCTAGGCCCTTAACTATTGGTACTATACAATCTAGTCCATGAGAAGAGAACTATACTAATGCATCTAAAGCCACAACAATACCATAAAAGAATAACAAATTTTCATAAACCAACCTCTCCAATTTTTCATTCTCTACTCTCCATCTTTCAAAACTTCAAAATTATCATACAATCATGCATTTACTTAAATATTTACTGGTGTCCCACCTCAAAGCTGCACGTCTCTACCATAAAGTTGCAGATCAACCAAAAAATCATTCTTTGCTCTCCCAAATAATTCACCAACATCGCCATATCCACTATCTTTAACACAATCGTCTCTGTAAATTACCTTAGCTCCTCCATTTCTCTCTAAAGAGTCTTTAGATGTCTGCCATGAGAATCTCACCAAACCATGACACCATCCAAATACTTTGTCAACGTTTCCATTGAGCCATTTACTAGTGTTTGGATCTGAAGGGTATCCTGATCCGATTCTCTGCCCTTTAAGTGTTTCATGGTTCTCATTGTACCATTGTAGGTTCAAATCTCTGGTGACCTTAGCCACAACTGAAGCAGTACTTACGATTGGGAAGATACTATCGGCCTTTTTCGTGACTGTGACTTCAATTCCAGGGAAAATCTTCAGTAGTTTGGCTTGGTATGTGGCTGGTGGACCCACAGTATCGACATAGATCTCACGAATGTTCACACCAGCTGCCACAACTTCCTTAATTAATTGAATGGTAGTATCATGTGCTTGTTCGTTCAAGTTGTATGATCCAGTACCTAAAGCACTCCTAAGCATTCCGTTGGAGATGTCTTTGGCTGTCATAGTACACGTAGCCCACCCCACATTAGCGTGTAGTTCGTGATTCTCATCATCGATTAACTTGAACAAATCTTGTCTTGTTGAGTCTTTCAAAGTCTTAGAGTCAGCAAATCCATAACTCTTCTTTAAATGTGTTTGGTAATCCTTCAAACAGTAGGAAATTCCATACACCATAGGCCCCATCACTGGACCTCTTCCAGCCTCATCAACACCAAGAACAACCGCGTCAGATTTGTTTTCAGCAACTTTTAAAGGGATTGGAGAATGATATGTAGTTGAATTGAACTCATACATATCTTTAATGCTGGTAATGGATTTGGGTAGCCATTTCAAAGAGGCATCTGCAGTTGTTGGTGTATCAGCTCTTGATGGAACTGGTGATTCTGTGGATGATTCGAACGACTGAGTTGCCGATTCGAGAACAGGTTCAGTAGATGACTCTACTGAGTCAACCTCATCACTTTCTTCGATTTTTCTTCTTTTATTTTGTGGCTCTGCCTCGGTGGTCATGATAAGAAGTTGGTGATTCAAAACGCGAATAGACGTGTTGTGGAGATGAAGTAGAGGCAGATGAGATTATGGGAAAGTAGAACAAAAAAAGAAAAATTTATTATTGAGGAAAAGAATTGTGAATTGAATTGGCAAGAAATAAAATCAAAGTCCGTTTTTTGAGACCAAATTCTTCAATACTTTTGTCTTATTGTCTGTCCTATTGTTGGTGAGTCCTAGTGCTGGTGAGTCCTATTATGCTTCTATCATGAGAGAGTATCAACTCTCCACGTCTATAAATTTGATAAATATTTCTTTGTGGACTCATAAGTCACAAACACGATGATTGTCGATGGCAAAACACGGACGACATTGGCTCCAAGACCTCGGTAAAAGCCCTTGTAACCGCCTTCTTTCACATAAATCTTCTTAATCACAGTTGCAATGGATCTGTGCTCCTTCTCGAAGTTATAACTTTGCAATCTGGCTCTAACCACCTGGGTTGGATACCATATCGTCATACTTAACGTTTTTGAAAGCACAGAGGCGTACATGTACTGCCATGTTGATAGTTCTTTGTCGTCTTGAGTAGATGTGAGATGAGCCTTTGCAAGGTCATAGAATGTGAACTGTAGACTTGCTTGGAAGACCAGAAACAAACTAGGGATTGTTCCTTTCCAGAAAGTAGCCAATCCTTCGTTTCTATATATTTGTCTCACTCCATCAGTCAACGATTTGTATGAGTTAGCTTCAGCACGAGAAGTACTCAAGATTCTTGTTTTGAGCACCCAAATTGGATTTGTAAGTATGGATGTAGAAAGGCCTGCAAGTGTTGAAGCTGTGAAGTACTTGGCTGTTCCTTCAGAAGAGGGAACGAAGTGTTTGAACTCGGCATAGAGGGAGAAGTAAAGAGCCCAAGCAGAGACGTTACCGACCAAGTTAGGACCAACTCCACGATAGCATTGTTGAACCAAGTAAAACGTCTTTGGTTTCTGTCCATTGGAAGCCTTAAATGCAGCTGTGGCGTCCCGATTTATCCCACTGACAACCTCCCTTAGTAAGTCAAATGGTCTATTGGAGAGATGGCTGGAAAGTTGAAGCCTGGTCTTGATCAAATCAAGTGGATGCGTCACAAGCGTATTGGAGAACCCCGCCACAAGCCCAGAAATGCTCTCGATCTGTCTTCGTGACCATTGTTCGGACATAGTGTGGAGAAGAAGATGAGGTTGCGAAGAGTCGGGTTCAGTTTGGAGTGATCAGTTGCAGTAGCGAGACAGGACCAAAAGAGTAGAAAATCAAAGATTAAGTTATGTTGTAATTTGATCAAATAAAAAGGATTTGAATTCAAAATATCATGACTTGTCGTCAAATCACTAGATCCATTTATGCTTGCTAAAGGTCTACTTCGTGGCATGGCAACAAGCAAGGCCAACCAAAGATCCACATATAACATCTACATTCCATATTCAAATCCCAATATTCATTATTATGTACAAGATGAAGCTTAAGCCGATGGGAAAGGACTCAACAAGTTAAACAAGCTTGGCTTGTTTGGAGAAGCGTTCCAACCCAAGTACAAGATGAAAGGAATGAAACCGTAGTGGGCGACGGTTCTAGACCAGTCCATGAGCTTCATGATTCTCTCCTTGGATTCGTCGGATAATGTGAGCTGGTAGTTAGTGGCCATTGTGGATGTGGTAGCTATCGGGTTAATATGGCAATAGGTTGTCGAGATTTTTTTTATCCACTTGGAGTGAGGTGCACGGGTGTACGAATCTAGTATAGTGGGGGAAGACCCTTACGATTTGGAAAGTGAAGAGACCAGGAAAGGGAAATTTTAAGATTTGTAATTTTTTATATGATACTGATCATTTCTCATAATCAATTAATAAAAACTTTCCATCTCCCCTGGCGTTTCATTTTAAAACCAAAATTCTTGGTGTATGGGTTTTCCCCACCTTGCATAGTTGCCTCGCTAACACTATCGTTCTGAAACTACCAAATCCACCAGGACCACTGAAATGAAGGTATATTTGTGTGAAGAGCCCAGAACCATTGCAGTGGTTTCGGACACTCACAGTCTCACCTTCCGCCTGTTGAAACTGCGGTCTCGAGAGGCCGCTTCTTCGCCAACAATTGCTGTGCTGTTGGAGCAAAACTCCCATATTTCTTCGTCCAAAAAATTCAAGCTTCTCATCAATCGAGAGGTTCATGGATGTTTGGGTTTGATCAATGTGGCCAACCAAAGCTATTTGGCTGTAATTACAGGTGCAATGACTAGTGTGGCTCATCCTGTGCCTTACGAATCAGTAGATAAGATCTTTGCAGTGGAGTTCATTTCTTTGGCTTCCAACGAGTGGGACTATGTCAATTTGGACTCCAGTGGAATGCCAGTGCAAACTTCTGTCGATTCTGATGATTTTGACGCAAGTGTTCCTCGTGTTGTGCATCCATGTTTCGAGTTGAAGAAGTTGCTTTCCAATGGATCATTCTACTTCTCCAATGACTTTGATTTGACCTCTTTGTTGCAAAATAGAGGTGTGGATAAGCTGAAATTGCATAAGGCAGTCTCTGGTGATGCAGAGGAGATTTCCAGAGTCAGTTTGCAACACTACCAAGAACAGTATATGTGGAATTCTTATATGATGGAGGAGTTGATCAAATTCCGCTCGAATTTGGATAAATTCGCCATGGAGATCTGTGACAAGAATAAATTCTTAACTACAGTGATCAGAGGATTCGCCAAAACAGTCAATCTCAGCTCAAGAGGTGACACCATCACTATCGTTTCTAAGCAATCTTGGAAGCGTGCTGGTACTAGATTTATTGCCAGAGGTATTGACGATGACGGTAATGTTGCCAATTTCGTCGAAACCGAATTCATCTACAATAATTTGAGCACAGAGCAAATATTTGCATTCACCCAGATCAGAGGTTCAGTGCCTGCTTTCTGGGAACAAGACTCTGCCTTGATGAACCCAAAAATTACGATCACCAGATCACGAGAGGCTACTCAGCCAACATTTGATAAGCATTTTGACGAGATTTGTCAGCGATATGGTGTTTGTCACATTGTGAACTTGCTTTCGAAGACGAAAACGCAAGAAGTCGAAGTTCTGCGTCGATACAAGGAATTGTTGGACAAATCAGAGCATAAAGAGGAAATTGCATACAGCCATTTCGATTTCCATGCGGAAACGAAGCAGCTGAGTGGTGGATTTGCTGGTGCAACCAAGATTTTGCCCTACTTGTTTGACTCACTTGAACAGTTTGGATGGTTTGATTTTGATGTCGAACAGGATGAAATTGTCACAAGACAAGACGGTGTTTTCCGTGTTAACTGTCTTGATTGCTTAGACAGAACAAATTTGATTGAGCAAGTGATCAGTCAGTCTGTTTTGGAGCACATCATCAAGAACCAGTCCTTCTCTCAAAGTAACTCTACAAGAGACAGATATAAGCTTGAAGAAATTACTGCAAAGCACAACACTTTGTGGGCAGACAACGGAGATGCCATCTCGCAGATCTACACCGGTACTAACGCCTTGAAGTCGTCATTTTCAAGATCTGGTAAGATGAATTTTGCTGGTGCTCTTTCTGATGTGACCAAATCGGTTTCTAGAATGTACCAAAACACTTTCGTTGACTCTAAAAAACAGTCAACCATCGATTTGTTGCTTGGAAAGGATGGACGTCTTTCTATCCCAGTTAAGATTTATGATCCTGTCAACGAGTATGTCACTGAGATGGTTAACAAGAATGAGAGCCAGTTCACTACACACAGTGACATCAGCATATTTGTTGGAACATACAATGTGAATGCCACCACACCACACCTGGGCATTAGTCTTAGCGATTGGCTTTTCCCACCTGAAAACCATTCAATGGGATTACCTGATATTTATGCTATTGGTTTGCAAGAATTGATTGAGCTTAATGCTGGTTCGATTCTTGCAGCGGATACTTCCAAGCCTCTTCAATGGGCCAAGCTTCTTGAAAGAGAGCTTGGCTCGCAACAGGAACCATATTTGCTTCTTAGAACTGAAGCAATTGCATCCATGTGTCTCTTCTTGTTCGTCAAGAAATCACAGATCCAAAACGTTACACAGGTCTCTGGATCTTCGAAGAAGACTGGATTGGGTGGTATCACTGCAAACAAGGGTGGATGTGCTGTCAGATTTGATTTTGGTTCTACATCGTTTGCTCTTGTAACCTCTCATTTGGCTGCTGGAGCTGGTGCTACCATTGAGAGACATAATGACTACGCGAGTGTCATGCTGGGTTTGACATTTACGAGAAATTATACTATTGGTGACCATGACAACATTATCTGGTTCGGAGATTTGAACTACCGTATCAATCTCCCAAATGACAGGTGCAGATACTTGATTGAAAACGGAGCATTCGATGAATTGTTCCAAGTCGATCAATTGAGCCAGGAAATGAGAAGAAACGGTGGTGCTTTCAGAGGTTTCCTGGAGGAGCCAATTAAGTTTTACCCAACTTACAAGTATGACAAGGGAACCAACAACTACGACACTTCTGAGAAACAAAGAGTACCTTCTTGGACCGATCGTGTTCTTTACAGAAACACCAGAGATGGTGTTCTCCAATCGATGAATTACAATGCCGTTCAGGACATTGTGGCTAGTGACCATAAGCCTGTTTACTCGACATTCAAGAGTAGAGTCAAGTTCGTTGATGAAGCCAAGAAGAAGTCTGTTGCTCAACATTACTATAAGGCCTACAAAGCCGAACATGGTGAAGTTGATGAAAGTCTCATTGATTTCAGTGATGGAAGCAACTCGTCACGTTCAGGTACTTCTTCAGGCTCTTCATTTACATCAGAAACGCTATCTGAAATGAACTTGATTGATGATCCAATGGCATCGACTCCACGTCTTCCAGCACGTCCAAACAATGCCACTGGAACCGTCAACACGCTTCCAAGAAGAGTGCCTCCACCTCCAATGAGTCGCAAGGTCCTTCCATCTAATGAACTTAGCTCAAGCTCCACAGATAAGTTGCCAAGACAACTACCTCCAGCACCAGGATCACAACCTTCAGTTACTGGACCAGAAAAGTCGGAGTCTCCACCACCACCTCCACCTTCGAGAAACGCTCCAAAACTGTCGGTCAACTTCGCATTCAACGCGGTTCCGTTGATTCCAAGCAACCCATCAACTCCGCGCAGCATGTCACCAGAGACAGACCCAACTCTTCGGTCCCAGCCAGTTGCATTGAAGCCACTCAAGCCATCCAAGCCTCTGTCGCTATCAGCCCAGAAAATCGCACCTCTGGCCGGTGCAACTGAGAAGTCTGCCTCTGAGGAACCAGAGTCTAAGCCTAGACCTACCCCACCACCAGCCAGATCGCAATCGACGATATCCCAAACCAGCTCAAGGACTATGTCGGATTGGAAGCCTCTACTTCCGCAATAAAATCATTACTTGCTATTTTTCATCAGGAAACGTTTCACCTATATAGCAGTGTACTCCAGGTCTAGAGTGCACAGAGTAGTAGTACCGAGACATCTACAACAAAATAGATACTACAAAGGCCCAAGGTAAAATGTCGAAAAGAATCAAAAACGTATCGATTTCTGTGCCTATTCTCTATGGTAACAGTGCTGAGAAATTGGTTCCAGCAAAGAGAACAGAAAGAACCCCACCAGACCACACACATGAGTGGACCGTGTTCTTCAAGCCAGTGCTTGATAACATCGACTTGACGCCTTTAATCAAGAGAGTGACATTCAAATTGCATGAAACATACGAGAATTCCATCCGTTCCGTAGAGAAACCGCCATACCAAGTGACAGAAACCGGTTGGGGAGAGTTCGAAATCATCATCAAGGTTCATTTCCACGCAGGGTCTGAATTGGGTATCAACGAGAAGAATTTCCAGATTTTCCACGGTCTTAAACTTCATCCATACAATCCACAAGCACCTCCACGAGAAAACGGTGAAGTGTACTCGGTTTTATTCGACGAACTCGTGTTTCAAGAGCCTACAGAGGCAGTTTTCGAGATTTTGACAAGAAAACCACTGAATTTGTTGCCATACAAGTTGTCAGACCCAGAAAAGAGAGATCAAGAATTCATCCAGACCGACGAAAGCGACGAAATCGCAAGATTGGACGTCTACATCTCTAAAGTGAAGGACGAGATTGAGAGACAAAGAAATGAGTATAAGGAATTGGACCAACAAAAGCTTGCACTTCTACAGTGATCAAATATGGGAGTCATGTCATTATAATGCTACCTAAAGCCATGTCGTTTTAATGCTACCAATAGTCATGTCGTTAAAATGAAATCGTGATATGGTGGTTCGTGA
This sequence comes from [Candida] citri, assembly GCA_030571295.1. Lineage (NCBI taxonomy): Eukaryota > Fungi > Ascomycota > Pichiomycetes > Serinales > Metschnikowiaceae > [Candida] citri. Next base: position 1,133,502 of record JAJLXN010000002.1, on the reverse strand, counting down.
AAAACTCCAAGTACTCGTCAATCAAGCCTTGAAGCTGAGAAAGGCTTACACCGAAAGCCTGATGCCGTTCATAATGTGGACCTATCCGGATAGGCAACTTGCACCGCAAGACTTGCTCTGTATCTGTGATAATGAGGTAATTGAGTGGATACGTTCCCCCGCCCAAAGGATCCAAAATATTGAAATGTGACGCGAGCTGCTTGCATGTTTCCTCGCTAGTACAATGAATGTTAGGATCATTCATGTATTTCTCGTCGATATTCGAAGAAATGAACACCAAAGAGTCGAACGGAGTTGGGAACATGTCCCTAATCACGTCAATATATTCCTTGCCCTGAGCACCGAGGAATAAAAGGAAATTGAGATGGTTCAAGTCGTCTACCTCCATGCTTGTATTATCAATGTTGCTCCCCTCCACCACTGCTTGGAGAGCCATAAGAATTGACTTGTCTAACTGTAGAGTGTCATTCTGAAGGAACACCGACGGAGTTCTGGGCCCAGTAGGGCACTTCTCCCTCTTTTTGGGTTTTCCAACATAATCAATTCTCACGTCGTAACGATTGACGAGCTTTGTACATGAGTCGGCATGTCCTCTTTTCATGAATTATGTGGAGAGTGGAAAAAAACCGCGAAGCTTTTACTAAGAAAATCGAGCCTTTCTGAATCTGGCCCTTCTGCAGGTAAAGAGTGGAGAAATGCCAATGAAGGCCCTTGGGAATGTCATGCTATATATAAGAATGAGAAAAAGATGGGGTAAAGTGTAAGGGGAAATGTGGGGACAACTAAAAGTATCATGTCTTTTAGTGTTGACACTTGCTTAGTTTCAGGTTTCTTTTTCGAGCCGGACTAGGCCATGTCTCATTAGTAATTAATGTGGAGTTGGCTGGTGGGGTCACCGTTTACCAACAACAATGCGCTGAATCTGGTCCATGAAGACCTGGAGACTTGTATCATCTGTAAGCACGTCGTTTTGTCCTCCATACAAATGGTTTGGATTGGACGAGTAGCTGGTGGATGGGTTCAATTTGGCCATGAGGAAACGTGCCTGAGACCCTCCTTCGTCACAGTCAATGAATCTAGGCAAGGGGAACCGGTCCAAGAGAATCTCCATGGCTTCTCTCTTTGGAGCTTCCAAGAATTCTTTGAAATGTTCGTAACCTTCCATATTGTGGTAATTTTCTTTTCTCCATTGTGCCACGGTTGAGCCATGGTAGATCAAAATGTGGAAAAATGTGTCCAAAAGGAGAATCTTGGTTGCGCCAAGAGACATGGAGTCCAAGAGAACTGGCTCGGGATCTGTGTTGGCATTCCCGTCCTCATCTGCAGAGCCAAATGTCTCAACATCGTACGAGAGAAGCGATGGCTGGATCATGATCAATGAGTTGGTGACGTCTTCATGCATGAAGATATGTCTAATGTAACTTGTCTCATCAGGAGAATTGTTGAACACCCTGATGAATGGTGATCTTCTCAAATGGTACATGAACTGAGGCAACATAGCGTAGCTGCTCGATAATCTGAATGACGTCAAAACTCCCTTTTGGTAAACAGAGAAACGTGAACAAAAGTCTATAAGTTGTTTGTCCAAATGCTTGACCACGTCAGAGTGGTCGTAGGTGGTTCTCTTGGGGTTGAACACGTTGGAATGCAACTTGTCGATGGCGTTTCTTGCGATAGCCACCAATGCCGCCTCTTGATCGAAACCAACTTCGAGGTTTTGGTTGTCTGAATCAGCAATCACAGCAAGAGGCAATGTAGTCACCCTCAATCTCATTTCACCACATGGATGCTGGTAATGGAAAGTGAACTGAATAAATGCATAACCCACCAGCGGCGAGTCCAACTTATCAAAGTAAATAGCATACGATGATTGTGGATTGACACTGCACAACTTCCAGGCATTAGTGCTGCCTTCTCCGATAACTTGCAGAGATATGCTGTGTTCAATGCTCTTGTCCTTCCGCACAGGTAATCCTGTTGCATGTCCTACAAGACCTTGAATTTGCAAGTCCTTCGTAACACGACACTCCAATGTAGCGTTGAGTGCCATATCAAGGTCAGCATCAGGGTCGTCATCGACTTTGCGGAAGAACTTGATGAAACTTTGTTTGAACATTGCTGTACTGAACGAGTCACACAAAACGACCACACCTCCTGTTTTGGCACAGACCTCGTCCATTTCGTAGAGTCCCACTTGATCGTAGGAGCCCACAAAAACGTCACAACTCATACCAATGCTCACCAAGACCTTAGTGATCTTCTCGTAGAATATTTTGGCTTGCTTGAAGAGCAGAGTGTCAACTTTGGCCACTCCACCATTGGCGATATTTGGCAATTGTACAGCGTTTGCCTTATCGATATCGTGGTGAGATCTAATTGGCTCTTTCAATGGCAAACCAACAATTCTACCTGGACCATGAGTAGCTGCACCACCCACAAAACACATCAAGTGGCCACCGGCAGAGCCAGATTTACCCAAAATGGCCTGAAGTGCCAAAGTGGCAACATTGACGGCACAACCTGTGGATCTCTCAGCACGGTCTCTCAAGCTTTTATGAGGGAATGTGTTATTGACAAGGTTCTCAAGAATAGTACTCAATTGGTACTCAGCAATGTCAATTTTCTGGAGAAACTTTTGAGCAACTGAACTGAGAGAGCTCGTCATTCCTGATGTGTTTAAGCCCAAGCTGCGCTCGATATCTGCGAGCACATACTCTTTGGCTCCATTGAATGTATAACTACGATTTGGCATCGACAAATCATGCAATTGGACGTGCTTTCCGTAACTGACAAGACCGACAAGGGCGTCTGATGGAAGCAACGACAATGACAAGGTCAACAGCTCACGAAGGGACTGGAAAGCGTCAGAAACATCTTCACCTTCGAAGCAAGTGTCGACCACATAAAAGAAGATCGGCGGAAGCTTAGCAGAACGGCCTGTAGAATATTCGACCGATGAACACTCTGCTTGCATGGCAAATGGAAATTCACCCGTTTCGGACAAGATCAACCTGTTTCCAAACGAACAGAATTGACAGTACCAGATATCGGAATTTTGCTGGTTTATCGTGACATATGGATTCAAGAAGGCCTTACATTGGCGACATCTTTGCATGTGCAGAACATCCAAGCAAGTAACGTTCAGTTTGTTGTTCAATGGAGTGAACACCGTCGCCAATGGTGCTATATTTCGATGGTTCTGAAGCTTCGATTTGGGGACGTTGTTCCAGGTGACCCTCACACCGTTGATGTCCTCTTTCTCCTCGAAATTCATATCAGCGATGGGGAAATGTGAGATTTGTATTGGAAACTTTTCGTTTCCGTAGCTTATGGCCTGATTTGGGGAAGATGGTGGAGGCAGTAAGGCTTAACGCTGGCAGCGGTGATCGCGAAGGTAGTGGCCGTGCCTCGGTATTGTATTAGTAGCGATACTGGGAGGATTGCTTTAAGGAAATCATGTGGGATTTTTGGTTTTTTAAATTATTCTATTTCAATTTTGAATAATTGACGTGGATTGAGTTATTTTTGTTTTTTGTCAACTTTTATATTTGTCAAAAATTTGGTGCCTATCTCGTAGATCTGCTATCTTTGTCACGCGAGATCTCTTAACTATGGAGAAGAGCATCAGTCTAAATTTCCGATAATTACAGGACTTCTATTTCTATTGTTGCAACTATAATTATTGCTGAGTATGCTCATTTGAGTGTCCGAAGTTTCATTTTCCCTTTTCTAGAAGCACTTCATTGACAATGGGAGATGTGTTGGTGGTATTCGGAATAATATCATCGATCATGAACTCAAAACAAAAGTTCAGTTGATTTTCATTCTATTTGAGAGAATACTGTGGATTTAAAACAAATATAAATTGAAGTTAAATATGTAATTTGAGTCTGGATGCTAGATCTTGCTACTGCCACTGAGTTATAAGCCTGAGTATGAGTCCATGAGAGTGTCTCAAGATAGTTGTAGACAAAGTTTAGACCTTTGATTAGTGTTGATCTGAGTGACTTTGACTCAATTGAGAAGCATGGTTGTCAGTGCCATAAGTAGCATCATCATTAACATCATCGTTAACATCATCGTTAGCATCATCATTAGCGTCATCATTAGCATCATCATTAGCGTCATCATTAGCGTCATCATTAGCGTCATCGTTAGCGTCATCATTAGCGTCATCGTTAGCGTCATAATTGAGTATTACCAAAGCCTTTTGACATTAGTAAAGTTTACATCCTTTTAGTTCTTATTTCTCTTTAAGAGCTTCCATGAGGCGTCTTTTCTGGACTTTTCAATTTGGTCCCGGGCGTCTTCGTCTTCGTCTTGTATCGACTGTTCAATTTTATTGACAGCACATTTCACTTTTGAAGTGGCATTTTTAAACCTCTCAATCTTTGGCTTCTTGATTTGTTTGAGAAGGTTGAGCTTTAATGAAGACTGGCTTTTCGCTTTGGGTTTCATAGTTGAAAAGGAAGTCTTCTCTGTTGTAAGGTCCTCAGCAGTAGCGACTTCTTGGTTGGTTTCTTTTGATTGAAGTGGAACGGCTTCTTTCACTTTCTGTCTTGGAAGGAAGCTATCCTTCATTTCTCTGTTGAGCGAAGAGAACATCTCTTCGGCCTTCCTTACAAGGGATGGAAGGTCTTTAGCAGTTCCAGTTTTGTTGGTGGTAGATTTCGTGGTTCTGTCAGCAGCTGATTGAAGTCTTTGATTTGTTTGAATTTCAATGGTCTTGATTGTTTGATTCTCACTTCTCTTGACTGTTTGTGTGTCTTTAGTCTTAACTGGAAGAGTCTCAACATGAAGATCTCCCTCCATAGGTTTGATCATAGCATCTATTTCCCTGATCAAGGTTGGAAACTCAACATTGACTTTCTTTGTTGGAGCATTAGTGAGTGTTTTCCTTCTATTCGTCTCATTCTCCGTCTCCTCCATTTTCACTATCTTAAGTGGAGCGACAGGAGGAAGTATTGTTTGGTGGAGAATAGGAATTCCGAGGTTGACTTCCACTTTTTGCGGCTTATAGTCTCTGATCTTATCATTACTCCATTTGCTATGAGGTCCAAGAATCTCTTCTTCCTTTTGAGCCAATGCTCTAAAGAAGGAGTTCTTGCTTTTGGACTTAAGAGTCGAGAACGACTCATCAGGACTGGTCTTTGGAGTAAGAGAGCTTGAGCTTCTTAATTGGGGACAATCGTCAAAGATATTCTCGGCCTTCATCATCGTAGGTTTGGGTCTTTCGATGTAGACTCTTTCTCTTTCGGAGGTCTCAACAGCAGCCTTTGAGTGAGCACTTCTTTGGAGTCTAGAGTCAATTGGTCTTTGTTTAAGGACTTTTTCCTTCTTAATTCTTTCTCTTTCTTCTTCTTTAGTCATTTTTGTCTCTTTTCTGGCATCATTCTTGTAGTTATCATAAGCTTTAACATGGTGATGTTTCAGCAATGGACCATCAGACTTTCTCTGCTCAATTGGTTTCTTGTCAAGAAACCACGAGGATGTCTCTCTGGCCATAATCTTAATGAATTGCTCATTGGCAATTCTAATGTCCTCTTCACTGTGTTTCTCAAGGAAAACATCACCAGTGTATCGAGGTTTAGGCTTCCAGTTAGGCAAGTCTTCATAGTCAGCAGCTTGTTTGGCCAAGGAGTCAAGGATTTGCCTTCGACTTAGTAGAGGCTTCTCTTTTGGTTGTCTTGGAATCAGTCTCGGCTCATCAGGAATTCTATCAAGTCTTTGACAGGCTTTCAAGTACTTTGCTAAGTCCAGTGGCCTTTGGTAGAGTGGGACGAGATCCCCACGATTGAATTGCGAGTTCATCTTTGGTGGTAACATTGGCTTCGTCATTGTTTCTTGAGGTGCCTTCTGGCTTTCCTCTCTTTGTTTTTCAACTGTTTCAAATCTGACTTTCTTTGGTCTCTCAATTCTCACTTCTCTTGGTCTCTCAATTCTTACTTTTCTTGGTCCCTCTGTTCTTGTAGGTCTTTGTTGAGGGAATGCTTGAGCAGGCCTAGGTGCTCTTTGTATGTTAGTCAGCGGCTGCTCATGGTAAATTGCTTTGTTGAATTCTTCACATCGTCTTCTTAAGTCTTTAATTGGGTCATCGGGGTATTGAGGACCGACCTTCTTAGCGTGACGATAAGGTGGTTCAGTCTCAGTAGGTTGCGGTCTTGAAACATGACTCTCATGCTTCGACCTTCCAAATAATTTTCTGAAGAAGGCCTTGATTGGGTTTTTTTGATCCCTGGAGTTATTCTCTCCATTTGTTAATTCTGTCTCTTTCTTGGGAGACAACAGAGTGTTCTTCTTTAGTTCATGCTCTGTCTTTGAAGTTGAGACAAGCTTAAGTTGGGGTTTTCTCTTTGCTAGCTTTGCTTCCTTTTTGGCAAGCTTCGCTTCCCTCTTTGCTAGTATTTCTTCTTGCTTAGCCTTTTGTTTGGCTAATTTTGCTTCTTTCCTGCTTAGTTTTACTTTCTGCTTAGCTTCCTTCTTGGCATATCTTTGTCTCTTGCGAGCCTCCAGCTTTTCTATCAAAGGAGCAGCTAATTTTATGAGCCAAGAAGAGCTACCTTTTTTATCCTTTTCCTGTTTGTTAGTATTGTTTTTGTCATCCCCGGTGGTTGTGGATTCTTCCCATGGGGTGACTTCCTTAAGGGTACTTTCACTGTTGAGGTTGCCAGAGCTGTCCTTCGCTGTGCTTTCAGTGAGAGTTCCTGAGTACAATTCTGGTAAATCAGTATGGTGAGACCAGGAGCTGTAACAATGAGAAGATTCGTAGATCTGCTCCTTTTCTTCCTCGATTTCATTATCTTCTTTCTGTGACGACCACTTTAACCAAAGTGAGAAGACACTAGACAATGAATAATACATTAAAGTGGAAAAGCTTCCATTAGTTCCGTTAAATGGACCATTGTGGGTCCCGGAGTAAGAGGTAGACATTTCGGGTTTGGTGAGAGTTTTCGAGAGTGACTCGGTTCGGGTTTGAGCGGTGGTAGAGTGTTTCTTAGAAGTCAGCACTGTGAAATGAGAGTGACTTTTTGAAGTTGAGGAGTTTGTTGCGGCGATGTTTTGTTTCTGTTAGTCTCTCAACTTGGTGTTGTTTCGGTTGAGGTTTCTTGGTTCTTCGGGTGTGTTCTCGGAGAAGTACCTAAGACGTTTACAAACTCGGAAGTTGGTTTGAGTTTGGTAGATGGGGTAGAAAGGCTTTTTCGGTGAGAGGCGTCTGGTAGTCCTTTTTGTTGAGAGTTGAGGACTGTTGTTGGAGAGGTTGTGATAAAGAAACTGTTTGTGTTTTTTGGTGGTTCAGAAAGGAGAGTTTCGACTTTCTGCTGTCTATCAGGCGATAGAGGGAAGAGTCTTTAAAAAGAGTCTTTCTTTGGGTGAGTGAGTTGGGGATTAAAAAGCTTGAAGCTTCTCTTGGTTGAGACCTTGTTCGAAAGAAGAAGGTGGTCCTTAGAAGTGGTGGTTAGTCAAGGACGCAGAGCTGAGGCCAGAAATGGGAGATTCGGGTTGCTCTGAGGGGGTTTTGGGGTGAGAGATTGAATTTAAATTCAATGAGACGCGTTAGTTTATCGGTGGGTCACTTGCACGGGATTTGCTTGACAGAACGATAAAGAAGGCGGTGGTGAGGGGGGTTTACAATTGTGGGTGCAAATGATGCTTATGAGTGCGCGGCTGACACACTGGGGTCGATCTCCAGTGTGAGGGGTGCGATAAGCGATGGAATGATATGAGGTCATGGGTAAGTGACCTGAGATATTTAAAGAGTTTCTTAGGATTTAAAGGTGAAGAGAAGCGTTTTAATGTGTCTCTTCAATTAATTTTCTCATGTTTTAAGTATTTTGAGTGGACTGTGGCACTATTCATAGCATTGTATAAGGATGCAGGTAATCTACCTGTCAACGCTAGCGAAGCATTGATGTAGATCACATCCACCCAACTTAATTGGAAAATAAGAATTAATTGGAGATGAAGTGCTGTTTAACTTAGTCAGACTTATATTCAAATAAACAATGGAGCTACTTTACAAAAGGATCGGAGCGTACTGTTGCTGGCGATCCCTTCACCTACTGTGACGACACGCGAACTGAGGGCTCTACTCCATTCCAAGTGCTAAACCTGTCACTTTTGACAGCAGTGATGAAAGTATGATCTTGCAAGTAATGCATTTAATGATAGGAAAGTTTTTGTGTCTATTTACATTTATATTTCCTTCCTTCTCTCTATTTACATGTTCTATTGACGAATCACATCTCTCAAAGTACCAAATGTCAACACATCTTCAATTCTGCCTGATCCACTGAACAACATACTGAGTCTGTCGATTCCACAACCCCATCCTCCAGTTGGTGGAAGTCCAAATTCCATTTGATTTACGTAATTCCAGTCTGGAATCAACGATTCGTTGTCGTTGAAATCGCTCTTGTTCCGCTGTTGTGCTTTAAACTTCTCAGCTTGTGCATAAGGAGAGTTCTCTTCCTCGTAAGAATTGACATACTCCTTTCCGTTGATGAAAAGCTCAAAACGTAACGATACGTCATACTCTTGGTCTCCATATTTGAGTGTGGTAGACTTTGCAAGTGGAGACATCACCGAAGGTTGGTTGTAGATGATCACTGGGGTGTTTGGCTGTTCCTCGCTGATAGACTCCAAAAAGACTCCAGACAAATGATCAAGAAGTGCAGCTGGAGACTTTGAAGCTGGTGGAGAAAGATTGATTTGACTGTAGAACTCAAGAAGCTTCTCTGTAGTGAATTCCTCTGGAAGTTTACATCCAGTTTTAGACTCAATTGTTGGAATAAATTCAAACTTAGGGTATGGCTGGGCCAAGGCACCAAGTTCGGAAAGTTGTCCTTCCAGAAGACTAAGACGGTCTTTTTGTCTTGAAAGCTCACTGTGGATGAATGCAAACATGTTTTCAGTGATCTTCATTAATTGTTCGAGAGATGTATGAGAGCGGTAGAACTCACAAGTCAAGAACTCTGGGTTATGTGTTGAGTCAATACCTTCGTTTCTAAAATTCATTCCGATCTCAAAGACTTTATCAAAACCTCCAATAACAAGCTTTTTGAGCCACAATTCAGGAGCCACTCGAAGCAGTAGCTTCTCATCTGATAAGGCTTTCAGTTTAGTGGTAAAGGGTTCAGCATTGGCACCAGTGCCTGCTCCGGCCAAGATTGGGGTCTGAACTTCAAGATATTCTCTTTCGCTGAGGAATGTTCTGATGGCTCGAGTGACAGCAGACTTGACGAGAATCTTGCTTTTCAGCTCTGGACTCACCAAGTAGTTCATGACTCTGTTAGCATTGATAAGCTTTCTGTCGGTCACCTTATCTGGTAGAGTAACGGAATTGAGACACGGACTTGTCACCTGGATCGGTTTGATGCCTTTAAGTGTGAGTTCTCCGACGTTGGTAACACCTGGATGTCCAACACAAGTAATGTGATCACCACGACGAATAAATGAATGGATTTCTGAAAACTTTTCGGAACTCATGCCATCAAGTAGCTTGTTAGATGCACATATTTGAATTTTGCTCTCATCCTGGACGATATCAATGAAGTACATGGCTCTACCTGCTCTTCTGATAGATTTCACTCTTCCTTCAATTTGGAGAACATCTGGGTGTCTTTTGTTATCGAAATCGGCATAATTGACATTTCCGTACTTCTCTATTAGCTCAGGAACTCTTAAAATTGGTGCTGAATGTCTTGTAGACGAGATCGTAGGATAGTAATCTTGTGGAGACTGTGATATTATGTCTTTCCGAAATGCATAGTTCACTGCGTCATTTGAACTGTTGAATCGGACCTGAGATTTTAAAAAGTGACTTGAAGTCAATCTAGACCGCAATCTCGGAATTATAAGGATCATTGACGCTTTTAGCTGCTACAAGTTGGTCTTGGAATATCACTGGTTTCGGTAGTGGGTCTCCAATGTGATCAGGCACGTGACATACGAAGCCTGGCATAAATTCAATGGAGTAAATTATCGAGTTGCAAGATAAAAAAATTGAAAAATTACAATTAAAAATATCAAAATTAATTTATCTAGTTCACTATAATTTTCTATATGTAAATTTATCCATAAATGGAGATGTGGTGTCTAGCACCGGGTATAAGGTAACGAATGTCGGCTGTTCAGGCCTCAACATGTTCATAACGAAACATAATTATTAAGCGGCAGTCTCGAGAGTGTATTGAGCGAGAGCACTCGACAAGGAGCCTAAGTCGGTAGTGGTAGCAGTAAGAAGCTTGCTGGCTTCCTCTGCCAATTGAGATGGAACACTCACAGTGACAGTAGATTCGACACCGGTGAAAGACTCGATAGTAGCGGTTGCTGGGTCGACCTCCAAGGCCTTGAAGAGGGAAGAGGCAACAGCAGAGTTGGACATCGACTTGACACTGACCTCCTCCTCTGGGTACCAACAGTACTTCTCAAAGCATTTCTTACATTGGTCAGTTTGCTCCAAACCTTGTCTTTCTTGCTCTCTTCTGATGATGGCACATCCCACACAAGCGGCCCATTCAGAGTCCTCGGTCTTGTTGGTACGAGAGGCAACTTCGAAACCGTTTTTGATCATTCCATTTCTCTCAGCGTTGGTGTAGGCAAGCTTGAACGTGGAAGTGTTGGAGTCGTAGGACACCTTCTTGTTGGCAGTGTAGACAATCAATGGACTATCGTAAACAGCAGAAGCGGATTGACCAGACTTAAGCAAAGGAGAAAGCTGAGTAGCGTTACATCCAAAGAAGGTAGGACGTTCGGTCAAACCCTCAGAAAGGAAAACACTGGTACTTGGAACGTATGGGAAAATGAAAGTGCTTCCTTGTTCGACAAATTGTCTCTCGAATGTCTTGATGACAGCAGTTCCATCTGGGAAACTGTTGTCGTCAGCAGAGTTGTCGTAAGCGAAAACGACATCAACACCACGGTGCAACAATGGAGCAAATGGGATGTTTTGTCCGTCCTCACCACCGTCAGCCAAGTAGAGGTTGTTAGCATTCGAGAAAGTGGTGACAGTGCCATCGACGGCTCCAGCAAATGGGTTAGGCTTGTAGTCAGCAACGTCGATTTCGTTGACGCTATCAACGAGAGCGTAGACGGAGTTGATGATCACTTTAAGGATTGAAGGCAACGAGTCAGTCACGTAGGTGACAAGAGAATTGAACAACGAAGAAGAAGTTCCAATGATGAAACTCGCGTTATCAAATCCACCAACACACTTGCCTGTTGGCTTACCATTGTTGACTTTAGTTCCAAGGTACTTAGTCTGGAAGAAAGCATTAAGAGAAGGATCCCAAGAACCCATCTCAAAAGCATTAAATTCAACAACAGTAGAGAGGCCAACATCGGTGATGATCTCACCATTGACTCTGGCATCAGCAACAATAATTGGGAAAGGCATTTGGAAAGTTGCGAATGCATCCATGGTCTGCAAAGATGACCAAGTGAGAGCATTACCATAGTTGGTCTTCTTGGTGAAGAACTGGTGAGCAAGAGCTCTGGCCCAGATATCAGTAATGGAGATATCGTAGCCAGCCCAAGACTTAGCGTTGACGTCTTCCAAGATCTCATTCCAATAAGTCAAGGCAGTCAACAAGTCCCATCCACCGTAATTCAAGATAGAGTTAGTCAATTGCCAAAGCTCACCAGTGTTGACAATGGCTTGAACACTTGAGAAGTTGTTCATGGCAACACTTCCGACCAACCAACTTCCTCCAGACAAACCAGAGATGTAAGTAGAAGCTTGGAGCAAACCACCCAAACCAGCAGTAAAACCATTGGTGGTTCTGTTGTCCAAGGCAGACAATTGACCTGCTCCACTCAACATGGCTCTGTAGCCACCACCAGAGAAGGTAATACCGATATTGATGGATCTATTGCTCTCGGTACTGGAAAGAAACGAAGCAGCATCAAAATCTTCCAAGCCAGCATTTTCTAAAAATGCTAACAAGTGTTGATCAGTGACTTTGTTTCTTCCTTGCAACCAAGCAGACTCCAGGTCGGAAATACCATCAGCTGCTCTGGTCAAAGACCCAGAAGGGCAAGTGATGGACGAAGGTGCGTAACTATTGGAGGACCATGCACTTACGGCAGAAGAAAGTGCCGACAATGACAAAATAGTTGCAAATTTCATCGCTGATTGATTAAAAAAACCGTTGAAAAGCTGAGCAGGTCAGAAGTCTTTATAGAAAAAAGTAAAACCGTTATACACGTGTAAAATTGCTGTGTATTTGAAGCATTCCCACATAGATAAGGCGGCAAGATATCGGCATTAGAGGGTATAAGTAATGTAAATAGACTTTAAAGTTAGCCGTCTGTGCGCCAGACTAAAGAAAGTTTCTATGGTCGTAATTTCGGCCACCGTAATCGGGTTAGGCAGGGTCCTATTTCCGTTCATTTGCGTCCGATTTGGTCGATTTTTGCTGGTTTTTTTGACCACGGAGTCTACCCCGTGGGTGTATTTGCAGACGCTATCCGGGTCAAATGGCCGTTTTTGCGTGGCTCCAAACTGCGCTATTGGCCCTATGCAAGATATGCTAATTAGGCGAGATATCTTCGCGAAGCGACCTCTGGCATTGTTTACTTACAGCCTTGTGCATGGACGTGAATTCTTGTCAGTTCATTGTATATCCGAATCCAGTAACTCAGCAGGGACGAAAACAAAACACAGAAGATCTTGGGGAATCACAATGTTCCGAAAGATGGTTTAATTAATTGGCAGAACAAGATTTAGACTTCAATTCCGTGTGTCAATTATTACACCGCGGAGCCGCGGACTATTACAAAATATCTGCATAACCCAAGAAATTAATTGGCCACGGAGAGCCGTGAATTGCGCAATTCGGAGCAGTCTTAGACCTCGTTGGGGTGCCCATTCGGAGGTTACGGGGAAAGCAATTTCCCGTTGGGCTATTGTTGTTATTGATCTCAAGGGAACAAAACTAATGTGCTTTGTACGCCTCAAATTGGCCCAAACAAGAACAAACGCTTGACATCATCGAGATGAAGGCTCGGCAATTAAAAAGTCAATAATAAGTCAATTCTGGCCTGAAACGCGCTACATGGCTGTGATCGACATTGTTCACCGACCGCGGAGAACTGACAATTGCGCCGTTACAATTGTGTATCTTGTTGAGGTCATCGTGGGCAGTATTGTATAAGTAAGAGGGCCAATCTATTGTTACTTCGAGAATTAGCAACTAGAGCCACATGAAGATAGGGCAGGGATTGTGGGCGTTTGTTCGCAATTGTTAGCAAGTCAAAGCGATGCTCGATGATTGTCATGTGTGCTCTAGAAATATGAACACAATAGGGGTGTTCCGTATTTTAGTTGCTCTTGCGGGATACGGGGAAGAGTCAACTGAGAAGGGAAAAATATTCTCTATGGCGTCAGAAAATAAAACTGTGCCTGATATTCCACGTCTCGAGAAAGTGTCAAAAGGCATGCGTCAAATGTGGTAGGGGTAACGCGGAGGTGTAAACAAACTGGCTCAGCCTTAGCAGTGAACATCTTAAACTCTAAGTATTCATTGTAGTTTCTTCTGGAAAAAACCCAATTCGTCGCTCACCTATTCTAGAACAGCGGCACTTTCCACATGTCATTTCGCTTGAATTACCCGAGCTAGGTTTTTTAGCAAGAGGGCATACATGTGACTTCACACCCCTGCTGCGAATACGCGAGCCACCGTATATTATAGGCCGTGCATGTTGGATTTTGGCCCCACGAACGTAAAGTCAAATAATACTACGAAAAGAAACCCCATTTGTTATAAAATGGGGAGATTTCCATTGGGTATTACTCTTTTGGAAAATATGATTTTTTCTAAAATTGGCCGTTTTTATAGACGACGCTTATACTTGCTTTAAGAAACAATTGCTCCAGCAGCTTTGTCTGAGAATTTGCCTATCAGGCAATGAAATAACCGGGAAGGTTGAATTCTGGAGAATCCGGCGTGTACCTTTTTTTTAGGTACGAATTTCGTCAACCACGCGGCAGGATGAACATCCAAATGGGCAGATTTGTCTTAGATAAATGAAGCAATTTAAGTGTTCTAAAAAAAAAAAATATCACATCACATTGAACAGGCATTGCCCAAAATAAAAAGCAGGATTTTTTTCTTGTTTTGTTTTGTTTGTGCCTCAAAAGTCTCCCTTGTTTCATCCTGGAACTACATTTCTTCTCGAAGCTGGGGGTGCCTCGCTTCGCACGCTTAACTACCAAAACATCCAGCGAAGGGCCATTGCGAAATGGTGAAAAGTTGGGTTTTTACGAGAATCCACCCTCCCAAAATTCTCCCCTGAAGTCCTCCTCATCCTCTACATCCTCTCTAAGCCCTTAGTATCTCGCCGCATCTAACTGCCAGCATATCCTCGTGAACTAAATCAACAATGTAAGTGTGCATACCTCATAGTTAGCGATCCTGAATGCGCCCCAAAGCACCCCGTCCAGTATACTCAACGAGTGTAAATTTGCCCAAAAGGGGAACAATATCGACACATCCGTTGAAGCCAAATTCCGTTCCTGAGACCAACCTCGTAATTGTCACATTCACTTACTGTTTCAACGGCACTCCAACGTGATGGTAACTTAGTGCGCGAGTTAGCCAGGTTCGTTCCTCCATAAAGTTAATCTTAGACGGTAGCCCCGACCAAGCACCAGCGTCAAGGAAAGGGTTCACAAAGCGAGAACAGTCGTCTGTAGAAAAAGAAAACACGTCTCTAAATGACACCATCTGTAGCAACTTGCTCGTCACTAACTCTGATTTCGTTTCTCTATTGTTTCGTCGCTTTTGACTAGCCTCATCCGGACTACTCGCACACGAGCCCGCGGTAGCCGTGAACCATCAATACCTTGATCTGGAGCCAAATAACTACACGTCGTCTTGTCGAAAAAAGGGGAAACTCGGTAAATTTTCACCACCGAAACGATCAAAATAATTTAAGGATTCCTTCGCCACGCCCCAGTCTAAAAATATCTCCAGTTTTCCCCAACCCTTCCCGAGAGTCTCTAGCCCTCTCTCATACTGTACCCACTGGTTTGGTTCGCGAGTTAACTATTCGCGTAAGTGTCAGCCCAGCCAGCTAACGTCAAGTTTTTCCCACCACTTTTTTTTCCTTCGATAGCCGACCATCGTCAACGGGAGTTCCCATTTCCGCTATTTCTAGCCAGACCGACTAATTGCTTGATCTGCTCGCCATGAGGAAAATATGGAGCAAGAGCTCCAAGAGACGCTCCATGTCCACCGCTCCTCTCCAAAACTATAAGGATCCCGAAGTTGCCTTCGATACCCAATCGATCTCAGCGTTTTCCATCGTGTCCGCTGAACAAAGCGACGTGTCTCACGTTCGCTCGCTTGCTCGACCCGAGTACGATTCCAAATCCGTCAAGCACCTGTGGGTCAATGGTGTTCTTAATGCCACCACCTCCCATGACATCAATGACCAGTCGCTACGGTTATATCGTGTCGAGCTTCGTGGTTCTCACTTGTACGTTTACCGCCCGCCCCTGCTGATGACGGTGCGTCTGTTTCGAGTTGAACTGAACGACCTCCTTAAACCAATGGATACCGACACTCTTGGGGGTGCTTCAGAACAATCAACTGCGGTGGGACACTCTTCAAATCAAAGCATGACAAACTCCGACGCCACCACGATCTTAATCAATCAGTTGCAGCTGCCGTCTGTGCCTCCTGCCACCCCACTCAGCATCACGGCGTTCCAGTCTCCTTTGGCCACAGCTTCCAGTATGGCATCTACTACCGATAGACTTCCAGAGCCACCAGCTACTCCTTCTGACCTTGTCACCCATAGAATTCTGGAGATCCCTCATCCTGACTTGAAATACGATTTCAAAACCAACTCCTTCCTTCCATCGTCCACTTTGGAGGCTTTGGTCCACTTCTTCCTTTTCGCGGATTCCAAGACATACGCCAATTCCATCCAACAATTGAACTCCGTGTTCCCAATGTTCTCGAACTTTGGCAGAGTGCTTGAATTCGTCTATGGCTACTTGCAAGCGATCTTTTGTAAAAAGTTCGAAGAGGAAGTCAACTATACTCCATTGATTGAGCGTGTGATCCGCTTGTTCGAGCACGTCAATCAGAACTTCTGCGGTTTCCTTTTGAAATCAGACGTGGCTCACCATATGCTTGCAATTTTGGAGTTCTTTACCGAAGTTGCTCCTCCTCAATCGTTAGGATTGATCTCGTTCTTTAAGGCCAACATGCTCACGAAACAGCAAACGCTCCTCAAGTCTGTCAACTATATTGATGAGGCAATGAGTCCAGGTCCTCATGAGAGTGCCGTTTTGGAGTTAAATTCAACGACTTTCATGAAGGAGATCAATCTTTTCGACCTTGCAACAGCTATCACAGCCATTGATCTCGAATTTTTCGGTAAGTGGAACTCGAGCATAGACAAATCGCTCTTGCTTTTCTCCTCCGTCTCCGATATCGCCACAAGCAACCAATTCTATAAGAAGAATCCATTGTTCTTCAATAACGAGTACCACATCCATTATTTATCTCGTTTGCTTATTCATCATTTATTCCACGAAAATCCAAACGCAACTCCAGAGAAGTGTGCTCGTATCATTGAGAAATGGATCGACCTTGGCTGCTTGCTAGACAAGCTGGGAAATATGTCCTCTTGGTTGGGTATTTCATCCATTCTTCTATCTCAACCAGTGCTTAGACTCACAACCGTCTGGACACATGTTTCCCTGGACCACATCAAATTGTTGAAAAATGATTGGTCTCCTGTGATGTTCGAGCTTGACAGACGCCACTTGGCTAACAGCTACGAGAAAATTGCATTCGGTTCAGCATCCATTGTGGGAACTGACAATGATAATGTCGCTGATAACAAGGAGTCTTATCACATCATGGCACCTCGTGGATTGGGTAAGATCTATCCTAAGGAGAGAGTCATTCCTTATTTTGGTGACTTGGGAATTAATAATTCAGCTACTACCAACATCGATGAATTGGAGGCAATCTGGAACAAGATCAATTACTCCTTCGATCGTTGGAACGACTACCTCAAGAACCTCCACAACTCCAGCGAGATCATTCAATACAATCAAGATGTCTTGAGAAGGTACGACTCTATGGATTTCATCTTTTCCAATGAAAGTTTGAACCAAGTTCTTTTCCTTGGTGTGAACAAAGACGACGACATGAACAATATTCCAGCTTCTTTGAAGTCAGCTACAGAGGACCAATTAATTCCTTCGTCATACGGTCAAATCCAGGTGAAGCCTAAGTTGAGAAACAGATTGCTTCGTTTAATTGACTACAACTGTGACTCTATCTCGCTCGAAGACATTGTGAAGTATTCTCTTCGATTCGAGCCAGCTCTTCAAGAGAGTTATTTGAAGACGCCTCAACAGGAACAACAAGTCAATGCTTTGCACAAATTATCACTTTACAATAGCAGCAGTTTGTCTGTCAACTCGAGTGTCTCTTCTATCAACGGAGTCGATCCTTTCGACACTCCTGATACGTCAAGTTCCCTCACAGAGAACAGCTCCGAAGATAAGCTACCGGCTTTCAACAACAACCACTTCAAAATCAATTTGCTGAAGTATGATGACCTTATAACGAAGACTCCAGACGTCGACCTGGGAAACAAACATTGTATTGTTGTCGACAATGAACTTACGCTCAGACTTGATGATTTTGTCTCTGATTACGAAAACTCAATCACGGCAAGCACTTCAGGTGCGGAAGAACGTGACACCGCTGAGGAAGATGGACTTGGAATTGATGTTGATGACATTCTCAATTCCGACAAGTTTAAAAACTTCTCAACACTGGAGGCCGATCCTAACGGTGATACCTCGCAAACGCTGGATCGCAAACATAGAAGTTTCGGGCTTATTTCCAACAGTTCTAATCTCGCACATCACTTGCTGACGCCCAAGTATATTCCTCGGTTTGCATCCATTGACAAGCTTATTGATCTCTTGTTGATTGACTCAAAATACTTTGATGAGAATCATCCAGTTGATCTCACGGAGTACCGTTTTGTCTTCATGTTAAACTACAGTTCTTTCATGACGACGAAAGAATTGATCGAGAAATTGGCTCACAGATTCGTTCATTCCGGTAACGCGGTGATTTCAGTGATGAAAAAACTGTACCTTGAGAGAAACGGCAAATATGAACCAGCTACTTTTGGTGATTATCCTAACTGGGAGGTTGATGCAACTGTTGATTTGTCAAAGCTTGGAGATGTCGACTACGAGCTCTTATTGAAAATTCAAGTCAACATTCTTAAAGCCCTCATTGTTCTTGTCAATAATTTCTTTACCAACGTTACCAATGACTTGAAGAACAAGAAGGTGATGATCAAGTTGTTGAAGCTCTACAGTAATGAGATTTTGCAATGGTACAACTCCAACAAGATTGACAAAGAATTGGACAAATCATTTGACAACTTGGTGAATTACTACAAGAGATTGAAGAAGCTCTTCGTCAAGAAGAGTTACAGACCTGTCGAAGCGCTGAAATTTGAGGACTTCCTTATCCATGAGTTCAAATTCAGCAACACCATGCATGAGGTTCCAATGAACAGAAACTTGCCAAGCCATAAAAATGTGCACAAGATTGAAAAATTCTTGAGTAAGTTCAACAAGTTGCTCACCGTTTTCTACAAGGGTATCACTGCTGAAAACTGGTTCCAAACTTTCAAAATCTTGGAGAACCTGTTTGAGAATCACTCGCTTCTCAATTACAACATTCAAAGAGCAAATGTCTCGGAGGATTATATCGTGATTTCAAATGTTTTCACCTATTTTGAATCGCTTTATGACCTGAATGCCAAAGACCTTGTTCTCAAGAAACTTCCAATTGTCTTCTCGAAGTTATTCCAGCTTTACTATAAGTTCAGAGTGTATCTTTTGAGTCAATTGTGTGATACCAACATCTCAACGGAAGAAAGACTTGACAGAATGAAGACTTTGCTTTTGATGATCAAAATTTCAAAGTTGAAAATGGGTGACAGTCTGTTCGTTTTCGACGGTGACCTGAACGAAATTCCTTCTTGCATTGACTCAGCTATCTCAAGTGTTATTTACTCTCCTGAGAGCAGAATTTTCTCCCATCTTTGGATCAGAGCTGCAGCTGACCTTGATTCAATTGACCCTACGACAGTCTCGACTCTTTCGTACGGATCTTTGGAATCGTTGTTGCCTAGTAGCATCAAGAACTCTGATTTGTTGATGGGCCATGAACCTTTGCTTCCTTGCTTTGGTTGGATCATTGAGAACTTGATTGAAATCAACAAGTGTCCATCCTTCCATAAGGGACACGTTAACTTCAACAAGAGATACTTGATCTACAAACTTATCAAGGAGTTGAGTGTTGAGGATTTTGATGAAAGTGACGAATTCCATAACGACTCTAGAGAGTTTGAGTTCCTCTTACGCTTGGATGACGGTCTTTGCGACATTGCCGAATTAAGACAACAATTCTCTCTGGACAGAACACAAAGAAAACTCTTCAATTTGGTCATCAAGGAGCAATATGCTATCTTAGCTTCCGAGATTAGAAAGAAATCATCCAAGCAACCAAAGAAACTTTCTGATTCGGGTCTTGGTGATAATGTCATCGCAAGAAAGACTTCCAATTCTGCTTTGAGGAGACAATCTATGACTTACAAGACCAACTCGACCTCTCGTTTCAAGATCAGTGGATTATTTAACAAATCTCGAACTTTTAGTTTGAGTGCCACTCCAGAAAGAGTTGCCTCTTTCAAGGAGTTACCAGACCCATCAACCATGGTGGACCCTAAGCAGAAACCTGTTCTCATCATTCAGTTGAAGGATAAGAAGATTTTCCCAGTCTATTTGTTGCCAAACTGTTTCAAGGTGGACAATGAAACTGGAAATGACCTGTGCTTCTTCCAAGCACCAACGGAACTTGACTCCAAGGATTGGTTGAAGAAACTTATCTACGCCAACAGACATTGGTTCTACTCTAGAACTATCGGATCTAAGAGTACGCATGACTACACAACTTTCGGTGTGCCTCTTCAAATTGTTTGCTCAAGAAACAGATCATCTACACCATATATTTTAGATTTGATCTACGATGCGATCGAAAAAGAAGGTTTGAAGGATGTGGGTATCTACAGAATCAGTACTTCGATTAGCGAACTTGCTAGTATCAAACTGGAAATTGATAAGACAGGTGTTATCGATTTCGAAGTGAGAGGCGTTGATGTCCACGCACTTACCAGTTGTGTTAAGCTGTACTTCAGAGAATTGCCTGATGCTGTCTTGACCGATGATGTCATCGAACAACTCTTCACATTGAGACAAGAAAGGGTGAAGGCAGCAGATGGAACGAGTCAAGCTCCTGTGTTCCAGGCCCAGTCATGCAAGGAGATCCTTACCAAACTCCCTACTGTGAATTACGAGACGCTTAAGGCGTTGATCAGACACTTGAAAAAGGTCGTCGAACATAACCAAGACAATAGAATGACAGCATCAAACTTGGCTACAGTGATCGGACCTGCTTTAACGGAGGCAAGTACATTGGACTCGTTGATCAACAACTTTGGTTCGATGAACTATGTCCTCGAGCAGTTCATTGAACATTACGATGCAGTTTTCGAAGGAGTGGTTGCTCCAACGGAAGCTGCCCAGGAGGTGCCATTTACTGATGGCAACTAAATACCTATACAGTTCAGTTCTTACATTTAATTTCAAGGTACTTTTGATTATTTTACAGATTGAGTAAATTGTTATGTACAAGTTTAGTGTCTCTTGATGAAACCGTCGCTGGAAGTGTTACGTCTCTTCTCAATAACCTCCAATTGTCTGTTGGTCTTAGCCATCTTGTTGTGGGTTTGCTCCTTCATTCTGGAGTTGAAATCAGCCCACCATTCACTAATGGTAGCTGGAGGAGCCTTGGCGCCTGGAACTGGGGCTGGAGTCTCAATAGCAGGAATCTTAGCCCACTTTCTAAACACTTTGTTTCTCAAAACAGCAGCCTGGATGAAAGAGAACAAACCGTTAGCGGCGAAGTAAAGAACAACAGCGGAGGACATGCTTTGAGTAACCAAAATAGAAGCAAATGGCAACCAGGTCAAAACCTTCTTCATCATTGGGTTCATGGTTTGAGCACCAGTTTCACCACCAGATCTCATCATTCCTGTAACAACAAGAGCAGAGATGATTTGCAAACCCAAGTATGGGTCGACTTGAGTCAAGTCCTCGAACCAGTAAGCACCTTGAGTGGAGAAACCTTCAACTGGGTGGTTGGCCATCTTTCTAAGACCTTGGAAGAAACCATAAGCAATAGGCAACTGGAGCATTGGGAAGAAAGAGTGCAAAGTGTGAATGTCGTGCTTCTTAAACAAAGCAGATCTCTTTCTCATGGCCAACATTCTGTCTTCAGGGTCACCGTTCTTCATGTCTTCCATAAGGGCATCGACCTCAGGCTTGATCTTTGACATCTTAGCCATGTTAGCAGAAGATTTCACATAAATTGGGAACATCAAAGTTCTAACCAAGAAGGTACCTGCAATGATAGTTCCCCACCATGGCAAGCCAGAGTAGACGTGAGTAGCCTCAAGCATACTTTCGATCATAGCAGTTGGGCCCCAGCCTTGAGCAAGTCCAATAGACTGCAAGTAACCAATTTGGTCAGAATGCAAAGGGTTAGTGACAACTTCAGCGACAGCAGCAACGTTTTCAGAGGCGAAGTCAGTAAGCTTCGTCTTGATTTCTTCAGTTGCAGAGCTGGAGTTGAATCTTATGCTGGAACGACCCAACAGCACAGCTGGAATGGCCAAACCAAGTCCAGTAGCTGGGGTTTGGAACCTGAAAGCTCTTGTCGAGCGACTAACACCGAGTCTAAGCATTGGTGGTAAGAAGTCTTAGTTCTGAAGATCGATAGTGAAGAGGCTATTCGCGGCGTATTTCGTGGGTAAATGTCGCGGTCTTTATTGTGTGGGAAATTTGTGGAGGTTGGGAAAGAATTGGAAAGAGATTGGGTTTTGAGAAAATGTGGGTAAAATTTTAAGCTCTCAAGATTTGAAAAATTTCTTTTCAATATTTGAAGTGGGTTTGATTAGTAAATTTGTGATGATTTGTGTATCTCTATAAATCTCTGATGAATGCGACATACTAAGTACTAGACCACATGTAAGGCCATGAAAAAACAACATTGTGCCATGAAAAAAAAAAATTTACATAGTAATTCGGAATCTCGAAAGATAAAAAAGCTATTTAATATTTCTTGTCAAAAAATGGCTTTCACAGTACCCTTCACTAACCCCAAAAGTCCCACCTCTTAACTATGGGCTGCGCGACATTTGCATCCACTCTCTGTATGGCTCAAGCGATATGGTCCCATAGTTAAGGCCATCCATTGATCTTCCCCTTTTAACCAGCAAATAACGTTATTTGTGCATTCGATACACATTCAATAACGAATAAAAATGTCATTTTCCATGCTACGATCGCGAATATCCAACTGCAAACGCTACTCAACATCGGTTGTAGATCCAGCACAATGGATCTCCAAATACACCTTGACAAAGAGTCCCAAATCGCTTCAAAAATTATTTGAAGATTATAATGAGCTTCCAAGCAATGAACAGAAACATATCCAGCATGCGGCACCGAAAACCATCCGATCATCGTTCCAATTACTGAGCATGCTTCATCAAAGAGCTCCAGATGTTGACATATTCCACCATATAACCCAACATACCGATGATAAAATCTCATCTCAATTGGTTGAAGCCTATTTGTTCCGCCTACTAGATGCTGGCAACCTCAATGCAGTGACTTCGCTTGTTCACGTCATTCTTCATAGTGATACATCTCACTATAAGTTATCTAACCAATTCTGGTCTCTTTTGGCTTCTAAAGCCACTCAAATGGGTCATCACCCGGCTGCATCGCTTGTCTACCATGAGGTCATCAATCCTTATCAAGCTTATACAAGAAAATCAGGTGTGACGAGCCCGGTTAATGAGTATGTTCCATTCCTTTTCCTACCTTCAGCTCTTGAGGAACTAGCCATCGTTTTCGTCCATAATGGTAATTCTGTGGCAGTAGAGGGACTCAGAGAGTATTTCAAGAGATTTTACTCCTATTTTGGACACAGAGATGTCTACCAAACTTTAGCATTGGCTCGTGTGGAGTCACTAGCCAAAAAGGGTGATCTCCCGGGTGCTTTGAAAGCATATGTGGACTTGGCCCATAAGTATAGAGGACACACAAAGTATAGGGATCCAAAGGATGCTTCGCACTCGTTGAAATACGCCAGTCATCGTGGTTTTAAGGAGAGGCAGTCCAATATCATGAAGAACGAGGGACATGATGGTTTCAAGTTGGATAAAGACCAGGAGGCAGCTCTGCAAAAGCTCGATTCGAAGCCATTTCAGCCAAATATCGAGTTCAATAAGTATACTCGTCCCGGGTTGCCGCATTGGTCTATTTTTGATGGAACCATTAATATTGCAGACTTGCCATACTTCCATGAACTCCTTACAGAGAATATTCAGAAGTTGGTTTCAGAGGAATCGTCTATTTTGGATAGATTGATAACTTTAATTTCCCAACACCACCATAGCTTACATAAGTTTATTGTGGTCTCTCTTTGTGAGTTGGGACATGTTGAAGAAGCATGGGCGATCGTGTGTAAGCTTCCTGATGAATTTCCTAGGATATCCAAGTCGATTCTCTTTGCAAGCCATGAAGTTCCTTGTGGTGTTTTTAGAGCATTAAAGAAGAAGTTTGAGTCTAGAGGTGAGGGTCTTACTAACGGAGACTATGAGGAAATCTTACATCTGTGTTTTGCAATGATGCAGTTAAAAAAGGCAGACAGCGATTCACGCAACAGCATTCGTGCTTATTTGGAAGCATCGAGTTTTTGTGTCAATGCTAGAGTTCACCAAATTGACGGGATGCTTAATAATTGGAGGCGCATGAATGCAACTAAGATCCCGTTAGATGAGAATTCTTATAAGAGATTAAGGGAGCTAGGTGTCAAAAGCGATTATATCGTGCCCATGGTCTCCTCGGGCTAAAATACATGTAAATAGGGGCAAAAATCATTAATGCATAGTCAGATAGGGTAATATGTGAATTCATAATCCACATTAAACTACACCATACTAAATTAATCTTATTCTATTATATTATATTTATGTCACATTAATCGTTTCTAGGAGGTCTGATACGGTGGATTCTAACGTCTTCACTATCTTCGAGATCTCCAACAACAGCAATATCTTGAGGAGTAATGAAAATGGATTGAGCATTGGAGTTACGAAGCTCGTGGAGCAAAAGACGAATGGCAATGGTTCTGTTCACAGAATCCATAAACACATCGAATTCGTCCAAACCACACACTCTTGGTTTCATCACTTTCCAAATACTGAGCAAGAATGCAATTTGGGTGAATGATTTCTCACCTCCAGACAATGACAGGACAGCCCTACTCTCCTTATCGTCCTTGGTCTGGACCTCGGTGATGACCCTCTTGTTAGCAAAATCGAATTCCAATTTTCCTTTGAAACCACGAAGTGCCAAAGAATGTTCAAAAGAAGATCTTGCTCTCGTAAGCTTCTCTTTGATTGTGATGTTCAAGTTCTCGAACCGCGAGTTAAGATCATTCTCCAATGTAACTCTTGCACTCTCCAAATCAGCTAAGCTGGTCTCGCATTTATCCTTTAAAGCTTTACTTTCCAAGACCTCGCTTTGGATCTCCTCAAATGTCTTGCTTGTGAGTCTCTCTGTTTCCTCGATGGCCTGTTGAATATTACGGAATTCAGTTGTGATAGACTCACTGGTATCAGTTTCGAGAATTTCAACCTCATCACGTTGGCAATGCTCCTCAGCTGCAGTTTTGAGTTCTTGGTGCTTCTCTAAATCTGCAGCCTTTTTGTTGAGCTTTGTCTCGATCTCCCCATTGATCTCCTCCTTCTTAGACTCAAGACCCTCAATTTCTGCTTCGAGAAGCTGACTCGTTTCTTGGCACCTGTTCCGTTTCTCCTCAATTGTCATAATTTCCTGGGTGAGGTTTTCTTTGACAGCTTGAGCTTCGTGTAATCTCTCCTTCACTTCATTGAGAGCTCTTTTCGATTCATTCAAATTTTGCAACAATTCAACCGACATACCTTCTCTGGTCTTGATTTGGTTTTCGGAGTGCTCAATTTGACTCTTCAAACTTTCAATTCTTCCATAGTCACCTTCCTCTTGAAGAACACGTTCTGTATTATAGATTTGGTTGGTAATGTCCTTCAAGAATTTCTTCTTCTCCTCGCAATCTCTCTGTAGGATTTTCTTGTTCTCATATTCCTTTGCTCGGAGCTTGTTTCTCTTAAGTTGCACTTTCTCCTCTTCAGCAATTGCTTCTCTCAATTCTTCTTCAATTTCGTTTCCGCTTACCTTGCCTGCAAGTTTGCGAAGGTCCCTCGAGTAGAAAATAGGGTCTCTTGCCAATTGACCATTTCTTCTGGTCAATCTGAATCCCGACCGTCTGTCATTTAAGCAAAAGGCATGCTTGACCGAGTTCATCCTTGTGATGGACTCTGCTTGTTTCACAGAGTCACAAATAATCATTTCCTCAACTCCACTAGAGTCAATCAATGAGTATTTGATATCGTCATTCTCAATATTGAGAGTATCAAGAATTGTATTGTAACCATGAGGTGTGTTGCTTTCGTAATTAAACTTCTCGAATTTTCTGACAATGATGCTTTTGAAAATCTTCTTAGATCTCATGTACTGACTCAAAAGTCGACGGTCATGCTCATCACAGACAATGAACGAATCAAGAGTTTTTTGTAAGATTGCATTGACAAGATCTCCCCATTGGGCATATTCCTCCTTGACACTGACAAAGCAACCTACCGGTCCCATTGGCTTCGAATGCCAATTCTTCTCAGCTTCAATATCTCTCATGAGGTAATTGATGTTATGGCCAAATGCGGCATACTTGTCATTCTTTGTTCTTTCAAGACTTTGCTTCTTCTCAAGAAGACCGTGTTTAGCCCTCTTCGTCTCTTCGAGCTCTCTGTTGACTGATTCCATTTCTGGACTAGCACCTTCCATGCTATGCAATTTGCTTTGAAGTTCATCTCTCTCTTTAATGAGGACTTCTTGTCTCTGTTTGAGCATTTCTAGCCTTTGTCCGATTTTCTCCTTGGAACCACCATTTGCATCGTCGATTTTCTTTTGCTCGATGGCAATGTCCATCTCGAACTTCTTTATCTGTTTGGTAAAATCCTCAATTTCGTTCTTGTAGTTGATCAAGTCCGCACGATACGTTTGCACTTGTCTTGAGGCTTCTGAGTTGGCTACTTCAATCTTGGAGAGCTCCATGTTTCCAGCATCTAGTTTATCCTGGAGAACTTCTTTCTCAGTTTCGTGAGATTTTGCTTCTTCCTGGTTAATCTTGATGTTTTCCTGATTGGTGGTTTTCTTGTTTTCAATCTCTTCGATCTCAACGCGTTTGGCCGCAACATCCGCGTCTTTCTTCTTGATTCTTCTTTCAAGCACTTCAACGTTAAACCAGAAAATTTTTCCGTTGATTTTCTCGAGTT
The DNA here is from genome assembly GCA_030571295.1 of [Candida] citri. NCBI lineage: Eukaryota > Fungi > Ascomycota > Pichiomycetes > Serinales > Metschnikowiaceae > [Candida] citri. Next base: position 1,106,940 of record JAJLXN010000002.1, on the reverse strand, counting down.
GCTGACGCAAAGAATGTGAGTGTTTGAACTTCTTATATGCTCTTTCACACTCAGCGTATCTCCGACAAGCCTCATCATAATACTCTTTGGCACTCAATGAGCGATTCTGTAGACTGAGAATATTACGAGATGCTTCTTGATAGTTCAGAAGAATTGACTGGATGTTGGTACCTTCACTGAAGTAGTTGAATCTTGACTGCTCAGTACTGCTGGCAATGAACTCACGAGCTTTGTCTTGTGAAAGAAATGAAAGTGGATTGTTGACCACGATAAAAAATTTCTGAAGGATATCATCAAGGGTCTTTTTCTTGGTAGAAACAGTGAAACCGTTTTCACTCTTGATGTTGTATGAATTGGCACCTTCTCTCGTGAGTTTTCTCTCGACATAAATGACCTTTCCGTATGTCTCTTTCTCGTACAGATCATACCCGTCATTATCGATTTCCACCACAATTCTTGCTGTTGATTTGCCATCCTTTATAAGACTCTTGATGGAGGATCCTCGACTTGTGTCTGTAGCTTTTGCACCCAATCCAACAGAGATTCCTGTCAAAACAGCACTCTTTCCCGATCCATTTCGACCAATAATAAAGTTCATTTGTGGGCCAAACTCCAATTCAAAGAAGTCATGGCACATGAAGTTCTTTAGCGTGAGCTTACGGATGTATCCAGCTTTCAGGGTAAAATGGTCATCTTCATTTTCATTGTCCGACTCATCTGAATCGGTTTCGTCATCTCCAAGCTTCAATCGTTTCTGCGCTAGCAATTGGGACATGTACTGCTCAGCAGACTGACCCGACTGTTATGTTAGTATTGTTGATCTGGGATATTTGAAGCTTTGAAATCGAGTCTTCACATACGCTTACAGCGAACGACCTCTTTCGAGATTCTGATGCATTCCCCACATCATTTTCAGGGTCAGACGTCGTCATATATGGAGTTATGGGGATCACTAGTAAGTATGGATTGATCCACTGAAGGCGTGTCGCGATGTCGTGTTGACGTTTGCTTATATGCACAAGAACTAACTTGGTTACTATAGAGGATCCGATGGGTCTTGCGCGAGTAGGCCCGATGAGCGATACAATATGTGCTGCAGTGAGATAATGGGATAAGTTGATGCGAATAGGGAATACGAAGAGGGAAGATTTAGCATTGAAACACAATGTAAAACGATAAGCAAAATGAATAGAATTCTTTATTGATTAGAATTACATGTTAATCCTTTGGAATAAAATTATTAATTAATCTATTAAGAGATTCGAAGGGGAATCTTATAGCTAGCTATAATACATGCTCATTGAGTAGAGCACTGAAGTAAAATTGGACTGAGCCAAAAGAGCACAATTATCAAAAAAAGTTGATGATCAGCTCATTTCAAATTTTCTGAATATCAAACTTGAAATTGAAATTTCTTTCTGCGAACTTATTGCTCCAAATCAGCGCTTTTCTTAAAGCTCGAGTCATCTGCCGAGCCATAGCTATCGTCAGCAACTTCAACAATAGGCTTTCTGTCCAATGCCGTGAATTGAGAACCGGAAAATTTGGCATAGAAGTACAACACGGCAATTCTCAAACCAGCGGACATAAACGTAAAGAGCACACCTCCAAATGGTGCAATGACGAAAGCACCAAATGGACCCCAATCACTGGAATCGTAGAGACCATTCCAAATAAGGAGAAGCTTACCACCTTCCTTAGCGCTGTCGTAGTAAACAGCACCAAAGACGAAAACAGCAAGTAAAGCACCGAAGCCACCAACCATGACATCGAAACCACGAATAAACCAGAAGTAAGTGTTGCTCAAACCGAGGAAAATGGCTGGAATGATGGCAGCAGAAACCAAGTCAGCAATCAAGTAAATTTGCAAGATGTTGTCTGCAACTTTAACACCCAAAACAATGGTTGGGATCATCACCAACACAACCATACCACGAACGTAGATCATCTTCAATTTGTTACGGAACAAGTCATTGGAGATGGTAGAAACCATGGCACTCTGAAGACTGTCGAAAGTACAAGTTGACAAGCAAATGACAAAGATCAAGACAAATGCCACAATCCATCTTGGCATGTTGCCCAATAAAATGTAGAAAGCATTGTATCCGTCATCATCACCAACTTCCAAGTATCCACCCCAAACAGCCAAGAAACCAGTAGTTCCAACTAAGGTGCAAATGGCGAAAGTGACAAATGCGGCAATGGAGGTTCCAATCCAAAGATCCTTGTCTGATCTACTGGCAAAAGTTCTCAACCAGAATCCTGACATGAAGCAGTCATTTGTGATGATAGCAACAGGAAGAATGTAGAGAAGTTGCCATCCCAATTTGTTAGCATCCAACAAATGAGAAGGTCCAATTGCAGAAGTATCAATGTGAATGTACGAGCCCATACCAGCACCACAAATAATGACCAAAAGGATGACCAAGGCACCTTGGAAATTGTCTGTGATGAAACTGACACGGAATCCTCCAAATGAAGTGTAAATCGTAGTGACCACACATTCCACAATAACGGCTCCCAAGGCATCCAAGCCAGTCAAAGTCTCGATGGCGCCTCTGATGGCAGACAACTCACCAATCATGAACAAGAACATAGTGAAACATGTGAAGAAAGACACATACAAAGCAGTAACAATACCGTACCTCTCTCTGACCCATTCAGTCATGATGAAACCATCTGGACATCTTTTACGAATCATAGGACCAACAGCAGCAAAACCCACAATTGGGATAGCTCCTGATATGGTGTAGACCAACAAACCGTGCAAACCAGCAAGGTTGGCGATCTGGGCATAAGTAGTAAGAATACCACAACCCATAGCTAGAATGTTAGCATTTTACGTTTCCACAGCGCAACTACCGAGGAGTTCGATGAGGCTTTGGTTCTTCCTTGCATTCCTTCATTGATGATTTGTGGTGACCCTCTGGGTAAATTCAATGTCTCCGAGATGACAATGAATCGTGATAATTCTCGATAAGATTATCAAAAAGTTCTTCGATAATATTTTCCATCAAAGGTTTTCTGGCGTTTATAGTGGCAGCATGAGGTTCAGCACTGCTCTTCTCACATGGGAAAGCTCGCATACTTGTAACACAATTTGCCCACACAAACGTCGAATTCACCACCTCAACAATTCTGTTTTACGAATGTAAAGTGCAACAAAGCCTCCTCACGCAAGAACAATCTTGATCGAGTCCAAACGGTTTTGTCTCAGCTCCTCCGGTTCTCGAAAGAAAGGGAGGAGCACCCGCTGGCATGTTGCAATAAAAATGAAAAAATTAGTAATACATACCTGATGCAATGAAATTCACTGCCAATGGGAGTCCCTTCTGCGTTCCATTAGATGACAAGAAATTGTTCTTGTTGGCGAACTTCCACGCAAGGAACAAACCCGTAGCAAGGAGGAATGCATATGTCAAATATATGATGGCGTTACTGCCTTGCGAAGACAACAGAGCCATGGCTAAAATGAATAGTGAGGAAAGAAGCGTATAAAGCTAATAAGAAAGAAAGCTTAAGGTGATGGATTTTCCCTGCTTTTAACATGTAATGTCACATTATTGTGCACATAGTAATGTCTCCCAATTTAATGATTATGCGCTTACAGAGCTGCAGGGCGAGGGATTTACTTGGCTCACTAATTTTAATACGTTGGGCTTGGAATTTATCAACCGAGCGGAAAATTTGGAATATTTTGTCATAAAAATTAATAAGTTAGACATATAAAAGCAAATTTCATCGAAAAAGAGCAAATTGAGACAATGAGAATGATCGGAATTCAGCCACAAAGAAAGTCTAATTGAACGATCAAATCGGGAAGCAAAGACTGTGCGTCGATTCCGGTACGTTTGAGGCGGGTCGAGTCAGGCGACTTTAGACCACACCTAAGCGCAGGTTTTTCGAATATACTTTTCATTGACTCTGATATGCGCTCGTTAATTTTACTCTCCTGAGGGTTGAATAAACTTCTAAAAAATATGCAAAAAAGAAATGCTCCACGGCAGGATCGAACTGTCGACCTTCAGATTGCACAAGCGATTGCTTATGAGACTGACGCTCTACCTACTGAGCTAGTGAAGCTATTTCTGGCATGCAATCATCCTTTATACAACTTGTTGCCGTATTATGTAGGTTATCTGCGAGGGAAAAACGAAAAAAGAAGTGCTCCACGGCAGGATCGAACTGTCGACCTTCAGATTACACAAGTTAAACTTATGAGACTGACGCTCTACCTACTGAGCTAGTGAAGCTGCTTCTGTGAGATCTTGAAATTAATTTAATAGGAGAAGCGTTGGTAGTTTTTTAAGGCTTCCATGAAATCTAGTGGTATTTAAATCTAGTGGGATTTATCCTCCCCAATGTGGGGAAAATAAATGAATGGCTATATTTTGTCAGCCATCATAAATAATTGCTTTATTCTTGAAGTCACCTGATTTTTTTCAAGCTAGTCCAAATTTCATGACCTGTTTCAATCCCAATAAAATAGGGTTAAGCAGCAATTGCAGTGAATTTCCTGGCTTTGAGCGGTCAGTTCACTATTCTTGAATGTGTGCACGAAACCTCACCTGGAGGAAGGTCCTTCCGATCTCGTGCGGCTTTACCATTTGTCTTTTGCAGATCACTAACTTCACGCGTGGGGGCACTAAAGGTCTACCAACTATCAATATCTATGAAATCCAGACGATTAGAATCGTCATTGGACTTAAAAATGGCTATATGCTTTGTAGATCGCTATGACAACTTTACATAATCTCACTTACTGCAGTTGAAGACCTCTATTATTATATCAATATAATCTGCCTCAACATCTAATCTATACTCAATGCTTTCCTTCTGCTTGCATCTTGGCTTTATATCTGCTCAAAATATCCAAAGCAAACATGTGGTCTTCTTCTTGGGCCAAGCCACTAATTGTAAGAGCCCCATAAACACCGTCGAAGTTGGAAGCTCTAATCGGAACGGAACCACCATGTGTAGCGTAGTCAATGCTGCTGATAAAGAAAGCTTGTTCTGAGTTAATTGGCTCTTTACTTGCCTGCTTCTTTTCAGCCAACTTCCTTCCCATGTAGAAACTGGAATATCCGAAACGAAGCACAGTCTTCTTCTTTCTCTCAATCCAAATATCATTGTCAAGAACGGTTCCCGGTTTTGATGGACTGTGGAACAAGATCTGGCCACTCAGGAGAGTAATGTCGATGAGAATTGCCTTCTTGAACTTCTGGGCCTCAGCTCTTGCAAACAGACCAAGTTCCCATGCGATAGTAGAGTTGAAGTAAGGCAAGGCGACGGCCTCTCCTTCCAATTGAGCCAAGTCTGGAAGTGATAATTCAAATGGGCTAGGATTGATCGACATTGTGGTTTAAAGTGTGTAGCAAAGTGAAAGATCGGGGTTTCTTCGGGAATTCCATGGTATTTATATACTCAAATCTATAACGTGGGGGCGCATATCCGTTCTCGTGACATTCTGATGACACCATCAAATTAGTGAGGTAATCGTTATTCAGTGTATATAATGTAACTTGTGCATTGCATAATTGACTGATGAATTCAATTTATGGTAAGCAAAAACTAAATCATATGGATTTCTGTTTTTTTGGAAGTTGCAACTTGTGAACATTCACGAAATTACTCAAGATAAGTCCGAAAATGCGGAAATGCATTACCTTGTTAAAAAGCAAAAATTACCGAAATAAAAATCGAAAAAAGTCTTTTTTCGGCAGTTGTTTAATTTCATAATATTCTCTGTTTCAATTTTCTACTGATGCTGGCCTTCTACGAATTTAGCTCGTTGGGTAAGCAATTGCCCATACACAATTTTTCCCCACATTAAGAAAACATATACCCATACAAGAAACTGCGAAGCTTCCTAGTTCCACATAAGGGAGATATCAGTAATGGTGGTTTTCTTCATTAGTTCAAATAGGCCGTCACCCGAGCTCCGAGGCAAAATTTTGTCGCTTTGTCTCGATTTGTTTCTCTATGTTGCAGTGGTAAAATGATCTACTTTAAGTGGGAATACCAAAGCCAAAATGCTCAAATCTTCCAAATCCTACATAACCTGGTAATACTTAAGTAGAGAGCTAAACAATTTAAAAAGTTCGGCGGGCTGGCTTTATCTGTGTAAGAGAAGGTGATGTGCCCGTATAAAACTTGAAAACCCACCAGTGTGATCGACGAGGAATACATACTAAATTTATCTGCAAATTTATTTTCCAGCTCGAAACAGAAATTTTTTCGCCGTGGCATTTGACATGCACATACAGTTGGGTTAGGCGGGTGCGGAAACGTAACAATTGAAGAGTTCTGGAAATATGCCACAACCGAAAGCCACGTATCTTCATGTCCATTTCAGTATTCTTCATTGTTAATTAACGACTCGAACCATTTTTGGGATTTTTTACCAAGTTCCTCGTGATCTTCCTCCTCTAGTCCACCCCCGAGCAGTCTGCAACTCACCAGACCCATCTTATTGTAATTTGAAAAAGAAAACCTTTAAATTTTATTGCATCTGCAGATTCTTAAATTAGCCACATGGAAACTGGCTTATAGTCATTGGCCCAGTCGCTTGATAACGCCCTGCAGATTGCCTGAAGCCTTACTGTCGTAACCACGGTGGGCCCGAGGACTTCGCAGAGAGCCATCATGAGATATAGCCATAAGATATAGACGAGAAAAAGTCAGCAGGGTGACAACACGTAAGTAGATTTCTTCATACTTTTTCGATATCCTCTCATGTAGATCTTCTGCCGAAAATCTTTCGCCCGGTGCCGATGCATGTCGGCAGATTCCGTTGAGAGCATATTATGCCATTCTTATCTCTTTCGATGCGTAGGGTCGGCATTGTACAATTTCCTCTGCGCTCCTTCTCCAACCGTTTTGCCTCGAAACAACGGTCTTTTTTTCCTCCTATACCCCTTGTTAAGAATCGTACCAGACTACCACAATGCTTGCTAGCGAGGTGCCTGTCAATCGTCGTCTCATGCAATGTGCCAGTGCCATTTTCTGGTGCTTGTTATCAGGTGGACCTATCTTCGGTTTCGCTGCGCTCAAGCCAGTTTTGATTAGAGAGAAAGTCTACGAGTCTGTTTGTGACGTTTCTATCAATGCTACATCTTCCTGGGCTCACTCATTGGTCATGGATCCTAGCCGTTTTGGCTCCTTGACTGCTTCTTTGGTTCTGAATGCCGTCAACGTCTCCGAGGGAGATGTGGGAGCTAAATGTACCGACCAGGACTTGAAATTGAACATGATGTTCACTGTTGGAGCCATGTTGACCAACGTTTCTGCTTTGGTTATCGGTCGTTGTTTGGATGAGTTTGGTCCAAAGGTTTGTGGACTCATTGGAGCTTTCTTCCTTTACGTCGCATGTGCCATTTTCATCTTCAGCAGTCTGATTGAAAACTCATTCTTGTCATTCCTTGATCCATATTTGGTGGGTTATTCTGCTATGGCTCTTGGTGGTCCATTTGCATACATGTCTTCCTTCCAATTGTCCAACTCCTTCCCTAACAACTCAGGTACCATTTTGGCAATCATTACAGGTGCTTTTGATGCCTCTTCAGCCGTCTTTTTGATCTACAGAATCGTTTACAACGCTACCAACCAGAGTTTCACCCTTGACAAGTTCTTCAAGTTGTACTTGTTCGTGCCAACTTTCATCACAGTTATGCAAATTCTCATCATGCCAACTGACTCGTACAAGACTGGCCCTGAGTCTGATATCTGTGCCGACGATGAGGCTGAAGTCAGTGAAGAAGCTGTTACCGAAAATGATGCCTTATTGTCTCATCAACACTCGAACAATCATAGAAGAGACTCCATTGGTGATGCTTTGAAACAACCATATGCTACTGAAGGTGAGGATTTCTTGGTGCAACATTCTGGAGGAATCTTTGGTGTTTTGCACGGTTACTCTGCCAAGTACCAAATCAAAACTCCTTGGTTCTACTTGATGTGTTTGTTTGCTACCATTCAAATGTTGAGATTGAACTACTTTGTGGCCACTGTGGGAACCCAATACACCTACTTGTTGCACTCTGTCTCTAAGGGAACCTTGTTGAACAGATACTTTGACATTGCATTGCCTCTTGGTGGTATTATTTCTATCCCATTCGTTGGTATCTTCTTGGACTACTGCACCACTGTGGTTGTGTTGACTGTTTTGCTTATCGTTTCGCTTTTCATTGGTATTCTTGGTGTTGTGCCAAACTTCGCCGCTGGTATCCTTAACGTGTCGATCTTCGTGGCCTACAGACCATTCTTCTACACAGCCATCTCCGATTTCTGTGCTAAGGTGTTCGGTTTTGACACTTTCGGTACTGTCTATGGTTCTATCATTTGCATTTCCGGTGTGATCAACTACTTCCAGTCCACATTGGATAAACTCACCCATACAACTTTCAAAATGAACCCAACACCAATCAATCTTATTTTGGTCTCGACCACTTTGGTGATTGGTACCATTACTGTACTCTTTGTCAAGAAACAGGCTGCCCTCTATACCCACAAGAGAGCACACTCCCACGGAGTGGCTTAAAAGAAGCAGCTAAAAGTGCAAACAAAGAAAAGAAAGAAAGCAAATTACATTATTTAAATAATATAGAATAATCATACTAGAAAAAAAAAAAGAATTATGGTGTAATATTATCAATCCCAATAATTACTGTCTTGTACGGCATACACCCCACGCTCATTAGTATGGAACTTGCCGAGCTCCACCTTCACTTTCCGAGCACGAACCCTACCTCCTTCCCATACATCATGAAGCCCGTCGTTTCCACAGGAAAGGCATACTTTTGCACGATCTTGTCCGCTTTCGCAATTGTGATTTTATCCGTCATTGGGTATTTATTCAAGATTGGTCATGAGTCTATGATGGGGTCCACCAAGGATCCAGAAGATGGTGACGCTGTGGCCCACACTGTTTTCGGAGCAGTTTTCGTTTACTTGGCATTTTTCGTTTTCTGCGGTTCTCAAGTTTTCTTGATCCAGAGACAAGATAGAATCAAATTGTGATGTCAAAAGAGCTATCCACGCTACATCCATCTTTAGTTCTTCCAGTCAAGCCTTGACATTTTAGACAGTTAATGCACAGTTAAATTGAAACATAATTTGTTGTTTGCGGTCCTTTACTTACCATTGGGCCTGATGTAGAGCCTCATGTTTGATTACAAGTTTGCACTACACGCATTCATACAAACATTCATAAAAACATTCATTTCTCTTCATTACAACTTTGCTACGCTTTCCTTGCCGCCCTTCCAGAAGATGTTGCCACTCCAGTCGCACACATCAAACGTAAGAAGACGAAGATCATTCAATTCTTCCTTGGTAGCGCCAACATTGACAGCTCCCTTCAAGTGTCCCTTCAAAGTGGGGTTAACATCTTGTGGAATCAACGTAGTGATCACACAGAGAGAAGTCTCTTTAGCTCCCAAAATATCAGTATAACTCAAAAGAGGTGCATAAACGTTGTTGTATGCGTATTGCCATAAGTCAGGGTATGCATTGTACATCTGGTTGCGGACTCTGTTGCTGATTTTGCCGTAGACTGCTGTCCAGAACTCCAGCCCACGAACAGTATTCTCTAGTATCTGCTTATTGTTGATTGACTGAGAGCACACTGGCCCTTCAATGGTATCGTGTGTTGGAATCAGCTCGTCCTCGAATCTGGTTCCAGCAACATCCTCATGTACCACGTCAGAAGATCTGACATGGCCAGGACATATTGTGGCTGGCCGAACAGTTTTGACAGATGCTCTGAGACTGTTTGGAGTCACTTTCCTTAATGCCGTTAATGCATTGATCAGCTTGGGTAAACCAGCAATAGGTGCTGCCTTCAAGATGGCTTCACGGATCTTGCAAGCGATCATCGTCTGGGCAGCATGTATGTCTTCACTCTTCTTGTATTTATAAGGAAGTGGAAGCTTGTCGTGGTAGGTATATGGAATTAAAACTTCGGGTAAGTTGACACCCACAGCATTGAACTCATCGAACTTGTTAGCTGACGAGATGGAATCTTCAGCCAATTTCAAAAGGTAGCTGTCCGTCAAATATGAATTTCCGTTTGGTGTAGTTTCTAGAAGTTGCTGTCTAAGAGCAAAATGAAGTATCTTCCCTATCTCTTGGGGCTGGTTGACTACTGCCATAGCAGTAGAAGCAAAAACATACCAGTTGCTTTGAAGGCTAGGGTATTTATAAGCCAACTTGACGAGTCGCTCAGCGGTCAATATGGCAGTCATGGATGAATATTTTCGGGAATTCGACAAAAAAATGGCGGGCCTCCACAATGTATACATCCCCATAGATACGTAGGACATATATCCGGGGGAAATAGCTCGCATTCACATGATCCCCACCTTTTTCTGAGACTGAGATGAGGAGACATAATATGGTTAGATTTTTTTTTTTTTTTTAAAAAAAGTCACATACCGGAAGATAAGAAAACAGAGAAGAATACGATAATTGCAAAAAATTCAAATTAAAAATTAAAGAGATTACGTTTCGTTGTCCATGTTTTAAAACCTAAACGACTTATCAAGTGGGGTTCTTTATATGGTGCGAGTGGATGCACCCCACTAAATAAGAGTGCCCGTCAGAACCACTATTGAAGGCAGATCAGATCAAAATTTTTTATTGATACAAAACTTTTTTATTGAGTACATTCTCTTACTTTTCTCTGATGCTTCCGCTAACCCAAGTTTGTGCAATTTTATCCTTAATCTTCTTTTGCTGATCAAGGGTCCATTCTCCTAAAGCCCAAAAGTGTTGTAGACTCGAAAATGATGGTGCAACTTTGGCATTAAATTCTCTGAATGACATTCCGTATTGTGCACTGGCATCCCGAGGAAGCGTATCACCGAGTACTTGCTTGACTTCCCGTAATGGAGGAGTAATGTCATTTTCTTGGACATCAAAGGTTTTGCTTGAGTAACCATCAACGTCAAGTTCTTTGCCTTTTGGACTCTCCCATGGTCTCATCACCGCATCAATAGGATTCCATCTGTCGGCACTTCTCCATAAATCTGAGCCAACCATTTCTCTGATTCTTGAAACTGCTCTTTTGTAAGCGAATTTCTCGTCTTCTCCAGTGAATGCCTTGACATTTCCGAAATTGATGTCTTTGGGTGTTGATCCTCCAGAGTTATTGTACTCTTTGGCGTACGCTTGATCATATGACGAAACATTAGGTCTGTAAGGGTTTAATGTGTCCATAGCTGTTCTTGCAAACATTTCCTCTTGTTGGACCTCTTCCGAGTTGCTTCCCTCTGCCTTGACTTTCGTTTCAGGGAAGAACAATTCTTCCACCTCGACTTCGCTTCGGATAAAAAATTGACATTTTGCTTCATACAATGCATCTAGAAGCGTAATGAATCTTCTGGCTTCATTCTTCATTTTCGTTGTCATCACGGGAACTTCATCTATGATGACTGTCTTGTAGATAGATGCAAGCGTGATATAATCCGATGAACTGAATCTGCTCTTGCAAATATGATCAAATGTCAAGTAGCAGACTGTATTATCAAGGAAAGTTTTTGGGATATCTGATGTTCTGTTGTATACTGTAATTGTTGCTGGTTTGGATGGGAGATCATCAATGGTTATTCTGTGATCAAGAAGGGGAGAACCGTCAGGTATTCCCAATGCAGTTTTCTTGACAAGCTGATTCCATTCCAGTTCATGATTATCATTTCCTTGCTTGACAACCATATTACTGATTTTCGAAGAGCTCAGGGCGTGTTTCAGCCTGTAGTCCATTTGCGACTTCATGTCAACCGCAACACAACGAGAATTCAAGATTCCGACGAACGATTTGAACCTAGTTTTGTTAAATTCAGAGGAATAAAGCTCCTCGGGAAGCTTATTGGAGGTTGCAACCAAAACTCCTCCAAGTTTAAAGTAATATGTGAACAAAATGCGGACAATCTGAGCAGATGCAACATCAGGAAGCATGAACTCATCAAGCATGAAGATTGTGCTCTTGTTAATCATTTTTTGGGCAATTTCAAACAAAATAAATTCGTTTTCCATGGTCATTTTATGCTTTCTGTTCACTGAAGCTGTGAGCATTCTCTCCTTTTGAATGCGGTGAATCTCTCCAAATACCCATAATATGAAGTTATTGTAATGCCAACGCATCTTCGATTGGTGAGGTAAGGAGTGTGCAAATATATCCATAAGCATCGATTTACCACACCCCACCTCTCCATTCACCAAAAGTCCTTGTGGAACAGCGATATTATGGAGCTCTTCCTCGTCGGTCATATGCCTCACAATGGCCCTCTTTTCTGTCTCGACGTCCCGACGGAACCACAGCCGGAGCTTGTGGAGAGGCTCACTTCTCAAAGATTGCAACGCTTTCTGGTCAGCAGCGTGGCGGATCTCAAGTTTCCTCAAAAGCAATGATGTCTTGATAGCCATATCTTGTGGAGGTTTATAGTCCACAACACGGTGATAAAGCTTCTGGAACTCCTTCATGGTCCTCAACTGGGACTCATCATTCTCCAACAAGCCTTGAGAGACATAATTCTGGTAGAGAATGAACGGATCAGTAATCACGACTGAGCAAGATTGGGATGATGCGGCTCTTGAAGCAGCACATGCTGGGAATCTGCCTTGAACACCCTGAGGACCTGCCCCTGCACGACTAAATGATCTGGATAAGATAATTCGAAGATCTCCGGCGGCCATTTAAGTTGGGTTCAGTGGAAAGAAAAAAAAATGAAGATGTGGAGCAGAAAAATCCGATAATGAGCCGATACGGACCCATTCGCGATTAGATTTTTTAGATATCCGAATGCGGTATGAAGATATAATTTATATGCGGGACTCCGATGCAAGATTTGTGAAATATATACCAGGTCACTTTCGAAGAGTGGCCAGGCTTTCTAATGTAGATGTGCTGGATTCTGTTGACGTGGTGCCTTGGTGGTTGAGTCTGAGCTGGGCAAATTTCCGGTCGAGTGAGTTGGAGAGCCCATTCATTTCCTCATCTGTGCGGCCATAAAGCTCGTACCACCATCTCACCTCAGAGAAATTGAAATATAACACGCTGTCCTCCGAAGGTTGCTCGTAGCTTTTGTTGGTAAACTCTGCTGGACGAGATAAGAAATAGTCCCAGACGGAAACTGTGCTTTCGTGGACTTTGTTCACGCTCTTCATAGATCTCTCTGAATCACATAAAAATGTGCCATACTGGCATGAGTAATAATGATAAAAAAGTCTCTTCAAGAAGCGACTGTTGAACTCAAATTTGGATGGATGCTGACGTAACATCTGGTAAACACAATCCAAAAATTGATGAAAAATAGGCGATCTTTCCGAACTTCCATTGTAGAAATTATAGGATTCGCCATTTGACTCTGAAGAAGAAAGAACTCCCGAGGAAGCTGCAACAGATGCTGTGTTCTTGATGTGAGTTGCAGCTTTCAGGAGGAATGAAGTGAAAGCAGTCTTTGCACTGGCCTGATTGTTCACAGCGCCACTACCGTTGCTCGTGACACCAGCCAGGGATGTAGCTTGTGAAACCAGTGATGACCTCAGGATCATGCTAGACGCCTCGGATTCGGATGGAGCGTCTTGCTTATTATCCTTGGATGCTTTGGGCATTATGGCACCCATACATCCACCATGATCACCTCTGGTGGCGAATTTGAACCCAAAACTCATCCACTCCTTTTCAATGAGAACAATGAACCCCTTAAGTGTTCTGAAATATGGATCAAGACAAAGTTGCAGGAGAGCAGATACCTGGGATGTTCTATCCCAACCATCCGAGCAGTGAATCAAGACATTTGTGTTGTTTAAATGAACGGATTTGGTGATGCGGTCCACCGATTGAAGAATGATAGAAAGTCTGTGTAACCATTGAGTTTTTGTGAGTGACTGCTGAAGCAAAGGATGTGGACTTTGCTTGCTTCCACTGACTGCCATAGGGTACCGGTCCAAATCATTAAGAATTCCAACAAGCTTATTGAGAGAGTCTCGCATGACATGGATATTGTCAATATTGCAGAAGATTTTATCGACTTGCTGGAAATTGCGGTTCTGGCTCTCTGAGCTATTTTTATCATCTCCATCCGACGATCCTTTTCCTCTGTAATTCTCCACATTCTCTGTTCCTGCTCCCAAAGCATGCTGAGCGATTGCGTTAGTGATCGGTCTCAAATCAACAATTAAATTTCGTTGTGGTTGAGACCTTAATTCGCTATCTTCGGAAAGTCTTGATGACCTCTCGACTTTCTGTGATCTGAAAATTTCAGCAATGAGCTTCTCATCCTGAATCGAGCGATTCTGGAGGTTCAATCCTACCAAAGGCTGAGAACAACGTGCAATGACATTTCCATTCTCTCCTTGTCTGTGCTTGTATACCACTGCAGGGATTCTTTGCTTCGATCTAAACTTTCCGGCATGCTTCAAAACACTGTCCGAAATTGACGATGGTACCACAAGTTTCTCTGGGTATGACGGACAAAACTTGTAAGAATCGTTGATATTTGTGATTCTCCATTTACTTTCTGGCGAATCTTCAATCAATGTTTGCCTTCTATATTCTTCTTCAGCATCATAAATTGACCATCCGGCACTTTCTAGACGTGACTCCAAGACGTTGGCGTTATACTCGTAAGCGTAGAATTCCTTGATTGAGCTCTTTACCTTCGGCACTGTGATTAACTCACTAAGCTTCTCGAAAACATCCGTACAGATGCCATCGCTTATGAAATCAAACAGATAGTAAGTAAAGTCCTTACACTGGATCCGAATGTTTGAGGATGAATACCTGTCAAACTCATTGTACTGTGGAGGATCAATGGGAGGCAACTCGACTCCGCTTGCGCTTGTTGTGGCATTCGCCCATGAGGACCCTCTTGATTTAACAATCTTCTCAATGACTGGATAACAAAGCCAAATCTCTCTAGGTTTATCGCTCTGGTTGCCTTGTGTGAATGTGAATACCATATGGAACTGAGATAAGATAAGAGTCCCCTTCAAGTAGTGACCTCTCCTCGCAAGGAGGACATTATCGACGGAAAATACCTTCAGGTAGTCCATAGATATGTAATTTAGAGGATTTTAATAAGGCGGAAAAGTGTAATTGGGGGCGTTGGAGGCGGTTAGTGTTTTATCGATGTGGGGTCTTTCGACACAACTCTGGCCCCATTAGCTCACGTGAGACTAACTGGCAGGCTGTGGAAGTATGAGAGAAAGGCGGCATCTTAAAAATCTCATTTGAATTTTGACAATTTCAATTAAATCAAGCAAAGGTCTTACCATTTTTCCCTATAAGAGGCAATTTTTTGTCGATTTTCTGGATGCTGGTAACTGTTTTTGGCACCAGCTCTATACTCGATCTTGTGCGCAATGGCGCCGCTGTGATCCGAGCTCTATCGGTGTTGACAAAATATTCTCATTTTAAAGGTTTCGATTAAAAATCTAATATAAAATTTTAATTGAAAATGATATCTAATGAAGGAGAAATGATAAAGTTTGGTGAAGATATGGCTTCGCTTCTGCAGGCTTATTGCACTTCGATAGTAAACTGAGACCTCACCATGTAATATGACACTCTCAGAAAAATGTCCAACATTATTTGTTGCTTTCTGTAGAGCTTAATTTTCCTTTGAATGTTTCATATTACGCCACATGTTTCATCGTTGGAAACGATTTGCCGGCTAGAAGTAACCGTATAACAAAGCATATCGTCTACTATTTTTTATGCACGTTTGATCTGGTAAACCTCGAAAGTTTAATTACATTCTCGACCCGTTTTTTTTTTTGGTTGATACTCGCATGAATGGGAATGCAATACGATGGATCTACAGTCATAGAAATACACGAAACTAATTGAAATTGACCACAAGATATGGAATGAAAGTGGAAATCAGATATTCAAAGAGAAAAACGATTGCTTACTTTTTGAATCAAAGAGGTGGCTCATCGTTAGTAGGAGTATTGGATACCATCCAACTTCAAGTCGAAATTTTCGTAAATTAAACTCGGTCAGGGTTGAAGTCCCCTTTAAGGAGTCATTTTTAAGCGGTGAGTAACACACCAAACAATTGCATACAAATAAGGTGTGCATGACATTTTGTCAAATGCAAACTAACTAAAGGTTGCCTACATGAACTTTATTGCAGATCCTCCCTTAACCCGTTATTGTGTCAAACGCCTCCTCTCCACTTTTACGCGCGGCTATTACAAATCTTGCAGGAGGCGGTGATACCCCGGTCAGTCAAACCTGACAAATTCGATTCATGAGACATAAAAACAGGTCGAAAGACAAAGTCAAATCAGAATGAATCATATTTCGACGAATTTCATGAAACGAAACATATAGTTATTAGTAGACAAGACCAGCCAAAATGTATCAGATTTTGATTTGTTACCGGTTGCAAATTTTGCAATTTACTGGTTTCAAAGGCATGGATTCAGCTGATCTATTGTTTGACATACAATGCTCAAGATTCACAAGGACCCTTATTTTTATATCTATAATACTGAGTTCGTATCTCCTATTCTATCTACTCGAGTTCCTCTTATACTTTTTCTCCCTATCTAAAGACCCTCAAACTTTGCAATTCCATTATCAGGAACAGTAGCTTTGACCTTCTTCATTTTCTTCTTCTTTGGTTGATCTTCCTCTTCCTCTTGAGGCAATTCCTTTTTGGTGATCTTGTTGATGTCGATTTGTTTCTTCTTAGGCTTCAGTATAACCTTTGCCAAGTCAGCTCTCTTCTTTCTCACGATTTGAGGTGCTTCCGGTTCCTCGTCGGAATCAGAATCAGATCCCTGGTCCTCCAGATCAGAGGCCAGACCAGCCTCATTTTGCTCATCGCCGTTTTCGTCATCAGATGAGAAGCCCATGTCGCTTCCACTGTCCATATCTGAGCTCATGTCCGAATCAGAGTCATCTTCGTCATCATCGCTGACTTCCTTGTCCTCATCGGTAACACCCGACCAGATTTTCAATCCTTCCATTCCTGAACTGATCAAACGGTAGTCGTAATCGATTTCAAGTCCTCCAACTTCGTCCACACCTCCCAATTTACCCATGACCGAAGAATGAACTCTTGTCTCAACAACCTTACCCTTCTTATAATTGACTCTATGAATCAATCCCTCACTGTCACCACACCACACAGAGTCTCTTTGATCTTCGTCGCCAGCGTTCATTGTAGGAACCAATGCGTCAATCGATGCGTTCTTGTTGACCTTCACTCTGGAGATTTGATCCATGAGTCTGTTAGTGGAGTTTCTCCAAAGAGTCACAATACCCTCTCCATGGGAAACAAGAACTGTGTCATTCTTGTTGTCGTTCACATGATCAGTGGCATAGCACATGGATAAAAGTTCGTCTGCTTGGTCATCCGACTGAGTGATGATACCCTTTCTGATATCAATATGAGACAAGGTAGTTGACCCAAGAGTAAGGTAATGGTAGGCAGAAACAGCTGGCATCGGAAGAATCTTGTTGATTGCATCCTCGTGCATGCTAGGTAGCTTGAACTTCAATTTGTTGGAAGAGAGGTCTTCACTGTCGAAGACAAGAACATGTCCATTTTCAGTACCTGCTAAGAGGAACGGATGGGTTTGTGATAATGCCATGGTGGTAATTGCATCCTTATCATCATCGTAATGTGGCGTAAGAAGGGCCTTAGATGTGACCTTACCTGTTTCGGTGAGTGCTTTCTTGATGATGTGATCTGTACCAACAGAGTATACAGACTCACCAATGGAGTTTTCTTTGATGTCAAAAATCACAGAACGACAGGATCCCTTATGTCTCTTGGTTTTCCAAGCAGTAGAGAATCCCAAATCTCCCTCCATATCTTGATGGTCTGGAATCACAGTCCACCACTTTTTCTTAAGTTTTGAGATGGAAGCATTTGCAGCAGCCTTATCACCGCTTTGATGTTTTTCTTTGCGAGCAAGAACCTCGTTTTCAAGTCTTTCGGCATCATATTTGTAGCAGAAAAGGTGTCCAGTACCAAGTCCAGCTAAGATGATGGGCTTAGTTGGATGAGCAGCGACAGAGAACAAAGGATCGGAGAAATTCACTTCCACAATTGGTGGAACCAGAGATTCAGTCTCGAGCGATGAGAGGAAGGTCGAAGATCCTTTCTTTTTTCCCATTTTTCGTAGTGTTATCAGTAGGGTCTGAGATGACTTAGATGAGCTTGAGCAAAGTACCACGATGAGCCTGTGCAGGAGCTTATCTGATGAGATTCGATATGGGGACATAAAGATGTCTTGATCGTGATTCAACTGTTCTTACCTTTAATTATTTTTTTTACTTTTTCCATTTGCATATCTAAACACTCTTTCGCTATTGAACTTTTGTTGCTTTCTCATAATCCATTAAATCAACCAATTCTCAGGCTACTACATTTCGACGCTCCGACGCGCCAGATCTCAAATTAAATCATATTATGTTTAGAGGATAGTCCAATTGGTCTAAAAGATGTCACCACTGTTAGCCAATTGATGGTCTCTTCTCTTAACCCAGTACTTGTTGTTGTAATGCCAGTAGCCGTCTCCAGTAACAGGGTGCTCCAGCTTGACAAACCATTGAGGCTTGTAAGTTTCACGCTTCTGCTCTCTCACCTTTCTTGCGGCTCTTTGCTTCTCTTCGACACGGTGCTTCTCATCTGAAGCCTCGCTGTATCTACCGTCTTCCATTGCTCTCTGGTCAGGTCTCAATCTGGTATCCGTTGGTGCCAACCAAGGCTTAAGTTTATCATTGACTTCGTTCAAAGTGATGGCGAATCCAGTCAAGTTGAAAGGAACCTTAGGACGTGGCGCAGCCAGCCAAACAAGGAACTTCTTGCCACTATGAGGATCATCAGATTGGTCACCAGCAGCTTCAATTAATGAGTCCCTTCTGGCCTTGTCCACATGGCCGGTAATCTTCTTTGCATATATTCTGGAGTTCCAATGGCCTCCGATAGCCCAGCGAGCCTTACCCTTAGCATCAAGAACGGAACCAGAAAGCTGGTATGCAGAAGATGCCTTCCAACCACGTTGCTTCATGTCAACCACGATAACATCACCAGTGGTATGGTTTGTAACTTCCAATTGACCGAAGTTGTCAACTGTTGGGTTACCCATGATAATACCAACGACAGATGTGTTCACCTTCTTCCAACTGTAGAGTTCTTCCTCCACCTTGTTGCCTGATTTGTCCACGACACCACCATCAGGTCTAAGAGCACAGAACATCTTACCCAAGTGCTTAAAGTCGAAAGAACGACCACGGAATTGCGAATCAACAGCATTCTCACCGTAGTAATCCCACTTGATAGACTCAGCATGACAAGCACTGATAGGTGGATGATGACTGACTTGCTCGGAGATGAGTCTGAAGTTTTGGTCAGGACGGGAGTATTCAAAGGTTTCACCCAACAATGGGTTGAAAGGTTTAGCAATTCTGTTAATGGTGGATGCATACTCAGAAATTGCAAATGCAGCAAGGTAAACCATACGTAAGGTCGAGTCATTAACACCTGCAGCTGTGGTCAACAAATCGTTATACTCAATGTCTTCTGCAAGTCTTTGAAGCAACGAAGTACACTCGTTGAAAGAGACCGGCAATGTCATTCTGGTCATATCCTTACCAATCATAGATTTAAGAATACCCCACAAACCGACCTTTGGTCTGTCATCTTCCTCCATTGCAAGCTTCTTTCTTGGAGAGTAATCGTAACCCAAAAAGGAGCCTTCGTCCTCAAGCTTCTTAGCCATGGCCTCTTGAGCCAGTGTCTTGACAAGTGCGTTTTCTGGACCTGGGACTTCCTTGCCCTTTGGTTTTTCGGTGACAACCTCTTTCTTAGCTTCTTGCTTTGGCTCGGCTTCAGCTGCAACGACTTGAGGCTTAGAAACTTCTTTGCCTGACTCCGTTTCCTCATAATGAGGTGGGCCTTCTTCAAAATCAGGTGGGCCCTCTTCAAAATCATCTGCATCGAAAAATTCATCATCTGAATCGTGGAAAATCTCTTCCAACAAGCCGGTTTCATCAGCGTCACCCTTCTCGGCAAGAGATTCAGTGCTTCCTTGACCAGTCTTGAAGCCAATGACGCCCGCAGCCAGCTCGTTTGATACTTGAGGAGATGAAATTCCCTTCGACTCAAGCAACTTTCTCAACTTGTACTTCTTACCTTCAAACAGAGCGAGTGCCTGCTCGTGCTTCTGCATTTCATTTTCCAATTGTCTAATAGAGCTTTCCCAAAGCTTGTTGACTTCGCTCTGTCTTTCAATCTTCTTGAGAAGCTTCTCCTCTCTAATCAGGGTGTATGTGTCAAATTGTTCGATCAAGTCCTGGATGCTTGTCAAAGTTTTTGTGCCAATAATGTAAGTTTCTTCATCCTCTCCAAAGCCACTCTTAGCGGCCAATGCCTTGAACAAGTCGATAAGACTTGCCACCTCGACGTTAAGAGATCTCTTTGTCGAGTAAATTTGATCCTTAGATGCCTTATCTCCTTCATCATTGTTGAAGGAAATCGACTCAGAGCCCGATTCAGTGTCCTCCAAGTCGTAGTCAAAGTCTTCGGCAACAGAACCAGAGGCATCCATACTAATTCTAGGTTCAGCGTTGGAGATACCCTGCTCATTGATTTGAACCAATGGGACCTGGTTGCTGCTGAATGATTCGCCTCTGTGCGATTCGAAGGATTGCACTGATCTGGCATCTTCAGCATCAGATCCAGTGAAAGATGCCAAAGAGACCTGACTAGGAGTCTTCTTATGCTTTCTGCGACCTGGAATGTGAAGCAAACGACGTTTTTTCTCTTCATCAGTGACTTGAGAATCCTCGGTGATCACACTTGTGGTCTCATCAGCAGTACTTCTTCTTGGAACGATCTTAGTTTTACGCTTGATGTTGTCCTTAGCAATGGTGATAGCATTCTGCAAAGTCCAGACCCAACGATTCGTTTCGACAGGGTGGTTTGCCTTCAAGTGCCATTTAATGCCATTCTTACCGATAATCTCAAACTTCAATTTTTCCGATGAATCCAAGTGTAAAACAGCGTAACCAAGATTAAGCGAGCCCCTGCAAGCATTGTTAGTGTCACCTTGATTGGTATAGTACGACAACATTCCATATTGGTCCAAAACAAAATAACGCAATTTATAACCTGAAGCAAAATTTGTCCACTTTCTCAAATAACCCTTGTAGGTTGGGGCATTGCCAGATTTGATTGCACTATTGGTAGAAGCCACTGGGTCCATGATGTTCTGATCCTTGGATGCTGATTTAAGGAGCTTTTTGATAGCGTCACTCTTGCCAGTCAAGTCAACTGGGAGCTTTCCGCGTTTGTCTCTCTTAAAGGGGTCACCACCGTGCTTCAAAATCCAATCACACATTTCGAAATCCTCCTTTCTAATAAATTCATGAAGAACAGTGTTTCCCGTTTCCGGGTCTGCACCATTGATGTCAAGGAGCTCAGAAGCTCTTGGGTTGTTGACCAAAAGGTTTTCCAAGTTTTTGAAGTCACGATTGCTGAAGTACTGGCGCAATTCGGTTGCCGACCGCTCCACAAACTTCGCCCTCTCGAATTGCATGAGTTGTGCAATGTTTGCATCCTTTGCTAACTCCACAGGTTGCTTTCTCTCACTGTTAAGCACAGTGTCGTTGATATTGGGCAATCCCATCAAATACTTAACCACGTTGAAGCGAGATGCAGCGACAGCTAAATGCAAAGGAGTATTTCCGTCGGAATCCTGGGAATTGATCTCCAAGCGATTGCTGTCATTCTCAACAAGATGTTGGATCATTGGCAATGGAGCGATCTGAACAGCATAGTGCAAGATGGTCTCCCTCAATTTGATAATCTCGGCTGTGTCTACGGTTGATTCAACCGAATTGAGTTCGCTGATTAAAGAGTCAACTTTGGCCTGCTCTCCTGCCCTAAGCGAGTCGAGAAGCTTTAGCCTCTGAAGGGAGGCGCTAAGCTGTGACGACATGATAGATAGCTCAATGGGGTTCCAAGTGGTAGCAAGGAAATCAACTATGTAGGGCGGTCACTGGCGTGATCTAGACACGTGACTCTTGATAGTGCATAACGACTACAAGTGGTGACGTCCTGGGGAAAGTTTAAAAATCGGGAGCAAGTATAAATTTAGTTAAAGAGAGGGTCGGTTGTGGCGTCCTGGTGGCAGCCGATATGGTGTCAAAATTCCGTGACAATTCCTGTCAAAGTGTAAAATCATCGATGGTGTATTTTTAGAACTATGGATCGCCACAAGCGGGCACGCCTAGAACGCCACGAAAGTTGCATGAAAGTTTTGTTTGGCCAGAGCGGCTACAAATTCTGGGGAAAAAGAGAGAATGGTCTCAGGCGAGAACTAAAAAAAAAAAAAAAATTAAATTTGGTTGCAACTCGAAACGGTTGGGACTTCCTTGGACCTCGTAACTGCCTGAAACCAACCCTCGGAAGTATCGAAAGCCTCCTAGCAAGTTGCAATCCGGCCCTCCTCCATCTCGTCAGATATGCCTTCTTGAGATGACCAATGCAGGGTATTTGTCTTTTTTTTCGTCTCTTGCTCTAGAATTTTTGTTCAAAATTTCCATTCCGGCCCCACACCATTGGGTGTTTCCATGTGTGAGTCTCGTCAATTGACAAAGGGGCTCCATACTAACACAGGGTGCGAACCACCTCGGAATGCGCCAATCTGCTGTTCTTTTTTTCCTTCTCTTTTTCCACGTTAGTATACACCTTGACTTTGGTGCAGTAGTAAAAAAGCGTCTCCAAAAAAAAAAAGAAAAGGACACACTTAACATTTCGGCTCACACCATCACCTTTTTTGCTGCAACATCTTTTACATCCTACCAGCATTCTACATGAGACTGCTTGTCATTCGCTTGAGATAATATTCAATATTCCTGCCATTAGGTAACTACCCAAACACTGTCCAAATCAACTAGTGTTACCACCGACCCTACAAATACTGGAGAACCCATCAGAGTTAATCCCCTTCCACATTATCCCACAACACAGTCATAGTCATGAAAATCCACGGATTTCTTTTGCCGTTTCTAACGGTATTTTCGACGTGTCTCTCGTTCTGTGCTGCAATCGGAATGACCATTCCACCCGTCGTTACAGGGAACACAAAGAAATACTCCTCATTAAACAATCTAATGAACTGCATCAGCTATAGGACTTTCAAAGATGATATCATTCTTGTTACAGTGAAGAGTGGCGAGAGGATCGCGTCTCAACAATTGAATTTGAACGTTTTCGATAGCGAGAGTAATGTCCTCCGATCCATGGAAGACATGGCTCATGAACAAACATTTATGTTCACCAACTTGAACAATCCAATCCAGATCGAAGAATCTGGTAAGGCAAATGTCAAGGAGACCAGAGATGATTTCGGTGATCTCATAAACACGCATTCCGGAAAGTCGTACATTTACATTTGTTTCGACAACATCTACTTCGACAAATCTTGGAGTTTCCAGAAACAGAGCCGAGAGGTGCAGTTGCTGGTTTCAATCCGTAATATGACGAGTTTGAAGGAGACCAATTACAACAATTTTGCCAAGTACTTTGATCAAGTGAAGAACCCCAACGACGCCGACGTGAATGAAAATAATGAGTTCCAACTCGATTTCAATGAAAGAGATTTCGTGAAGGCCATGGACAAGCTTCAAACCCTGTTGAACGAAGTGGGTGAAGAATTGAAAAGTACTGAGGGCATCATTAACATGTTAATGGACAACGAATACCGTTTGAGAGATGTCAATGAAGCGATTTACGAGCAATACACTCGCGTTTCGATCATCTTGAACGCTTGCATCTTAATATTTGGCGCTTGTCAACTCATCTACTACAAATTTTACTTCACAAAGAAGAAACTTATTTAATAATGGGCAAGAAAAAAGGTTTCTGACGTGAATTAACTGGTATTTAATTTACATATATGTCTCAACTAAATTCCGTTCATTGACCTGTCGTGTCATTTATATTTGTAGCACATGCAACTTGGCTAAACTGCCCGCCTTAAGCTCCAGTACCACGCATCTTCTCAGTATTGACAATATCTTGGCAAATGCTCTCCTGGGCGTCTTTGTCAATCAAACTATTGACATCCGCATACATCATGCTTGCCTCGTATCCCATTCTAATTCTCTGTTCTGTAATTCCCAATTCACATGCGCTCAATGCCTTGATTACATTGTAGTAACGCGTGATCGTGTTTCTAACATTGTCACTGATGTCTGGATCGTTTTTGTCGCTGTAAATTTCCCAAGAACTCTCCTCTTCTAGTCTTGTGATAGAAACACTACCTTGGCCAGGATTGTAGGAGCCCTTTGTGTCGAAAGATGCTTGTGCCTTGTTTGTAGATGCATTGGACTTGAGAGATGCTTTGTCTGCGGTTGTCTTGCTTAACCAGATGAAACCGTTCACTCCCAAAATCACACTCACATTTCCAGGCAAGTTGTGCGAGTGATTCTTTTGTTTTATGATCAAACTGGATGGAACTTTCATGAACATACCGTTTCTCAATTTTCCGTACTTCAAAGAACGGGTATGCAAAGAAGCAGAGCCATTACTGAAGATACTTTGCACTTCAGCATTCAAGAGATCTCCCTCCTTCAAAAAATTACGCATCTGCAATTCATCGCTCTCTGACTTTCTTCTCAACACACCACCTGGCAAGTTAACAGATCCAAGCATCAAGACTGCGTCTTGTTTACAGCCGATATCGACTTTCCATCTCTTTTGGCCAACTTCTGTGATACGTCCAACAACATGGTCTCCTGTTTCTGCCTCATACCTTCCTCTCAAAGGAATCACACTCAATAATCTGCTCACTCTGGAAACTGATCCTGCCACAGAGGAGTAGGTCTTGTTGTCTAAGAAATATGTTCCGTGACCCTTCATCCAAGTTGGGTCGTCGGTGACGAGCTCTCCTGGTGTGACAATCGAGCCATCTTGGTTTCTCTTCAGTTCTGTGATTTGCTCTTGGTCTTGGTGTAGGGACTCATCAACATCGGACATATCCACATCTGAGTCATTCTCTAAGAAGTATTTCCCGCTCAGCGGTTTTGTAATCGTGATGACATCCTCCATTTTATTTATCTGGGGTTTTCCACAAGAAACAGCTACTAACAGTTGTAGCTACTGATGAGAAAATGTGCAGTGCGCGATGGTCGATGGACCTTCCCAAACGGTCTTCACTAATACTTGAGAGAGCTGCATGATAAGAGGATTTCGATCTTTTAAGTCAACCTTTCATTTGCAATTTCCCTCATTCCATCCCATAAGGTACCTTCACGCTTGGAACAAGACTGAAAGAAGAATGGTTATGCAAGATAAGTTTGGCCCTCCAGTCAACAGAGACATGAAGGTTCTCGATCGTGAATTCTTCCAAAAAGATGTGAACCTTCTTGTGGCCTCGTTCCCAGAACCAAAGTTCTTGGGTGAGTTTGTGAAGGCTTGCAAGGGAGAAATTTTGTTCATGCCTAGCGTTAAGCACATTGTCCAGGTTGATGAAGGAAGAGGTGTTCTCTTAAGAGACGACATTGATGATGTCAATGACTATGAGAGTAAATTATCGGCCACTGCCGTTAGCAAGATCAAGGAGTTTGGAATCACCATCAAGCCTTACGTTTTGCACTTGGACTACACCTTCTGGAAAGCCGATGACATCTTGAGAGCTGTGCTCCCAGAAGATCTACTTGATGAAATTCCAACTGGCTTTGCTCAAGCCGGTCATGTTGCTCACTTAAATCTCAGGAAAGAATTTAAGCCTTACGGACCCTTGATTGGACAGGTTATTTTGGATAAGAACTCCAAGGTTGAGACTGTTGTCGACAAGCTCGATACCATTGACACAAAATTCAGAACCTTCAAGATGAACATTTTAGCTGGTAAAGACAATTTTGTTGTTGAGCAGAGTGAGAGTGGATGTAAGTTTACTTTTGACTTCAGCTCGGTGTACTGGAACTCTCGTTTGAGTACTGAACACGAAAGACTTATCTCACAATTTAAGCCAGGAGAAGTTGTTGGTGACGTTTTCGCTGGTGTTGGACCATTCGCTGTTCCAGCTGGTAGAAAGGATGTTCTTGTTTTGGCAAACGACTTAAACCCAGAATCTTACAAGTACCTTTGCAAGAACGTCAATTCAAATCACGTTCAAAAATTCGTGAAGCCTCTCAATTTGGATGGACGTGAGTTCATCAGAGACTCGCCAAAGCTCCTATTAGACTGGGTGAAATCTGAGGGAAAGATTGAAAAACGCAAAACAATCAAACGCAGAAAAGTTGATAACGAGACCAAAGAAAAGACATCAACTAAGGAGGTTGAAATCACAAATGTTGAAATTCCAAAGTACATCACAAATTATGTCATGAACTTACCTGATTCGGCCATTACATTTTTGGATGAGTTCGTTGGATTATACTCCAGAGATCCAGTCATCGAAGAGACTGTTAAGGCTGATCCAAACTTCAAGTTGCCTATTGTGAATGTTCATTGTTTTGAGAAGTTTTCACCACAAGAGGAAGAGCCATCGATGGAAGAATTGCATAAGCGTGTCTATGAACGTATTGTCGAACAAATTAAGTTCAGACCGCCATTTGAAGCTTTCAAATTTCATTTGGTTCGTAAAGTTGCTCCTACAAAACCAATGTTCTGTGCAACTTTCGAGCTTCCAGAGGAGGTCGCCTTTTTCAAGTCCGCCAACTAATTAATTTGTAATTGCGAACAGTCTTCTTGCATAGGTAATCAATAAAAATTCGCCAAATCCTCAATCAACATGGAGGCAAATTCTTGCCAAACGGATCCATCCTTCTTCTTTCACTTCATAAGCCAAAATACTCTTCACTCGTTCTTGAATACCACTCAAACTGGTTATGCACATACTTCCTTGGGTACCGAATCTACCGATCTCATGAAACACTTGGCGTCCTCGTTTTGCTTCTGTATCATTGAAATTACATTCTTCTGTTATTTGAGAACGGTTTTGAAGACTTTGTACCAGCCAAGATGTTGTCTTCCCGATGCTGAGGGAATTGAACCGATCTCCAATAAGCTTTTTGGCTGGATTCTACCCACTTGGCGATATCCCCTCTATTATTACTTACCAATGGGGCTAGATACGTATTTTTTCGTTAGATTTATCAGTGTCTTGTTGTTGTTCTTCTCTTCTTGTGGGTTATTGAATATCATCATTCTTGTGCCCATAAATTACTATGGTGATACAGAAGCACACTCTTTGATTGGGTTTGATAGGCTCAGTCTCTCGAACATTGCTATGATCAAAACTCATCGACTCAACGCTCATTTTGTTTGTAGTGTAATCACTATATTGCTTTTCAGCTATCTAATGTTACATGAGTTAGAAAGTGTTGTCAAAATTCGACAAAATTACATGGTATCTGAAGCTCACTTAAATCAGCCGTTCTCCAAAGTGGTGCTCTTGGGAGGTGTTCCCCAACAATTCAGATCTAAGGAATCAATGTGTGAAAGATTCAAGAAATTTCCAGGAGGAGTAGATCAATGCTTTTTCGTTCATGATCTCGAGGATCACTGGTGGCAATGGAAGAAGGCGAAAGATGCTTTGAATATCCTTGAGGCACATAAAGTCAGACAGCTTAAGAGGGTCGAGAAGCGAGGGGCAAATGAGCCGCCAATTCATGAAAAAAGCTTATATCCACCGATTTACATTGGTACTCTAAAGATTCCAGCATTTCAAGTCGTGCTATCTTGTCGGCTTCCGGGATTTTTTAGAGTGATTATTTGCCAAAAGAGTCAAAAATTGGAACCATGGGCAATTGAAACCCTCACAAAAACATGTTCTGCTCTAAAAGAATTAGACCTGAAAGTCATTGATGGACTAATGGAGCACAAGAGTCAAGTCTTTGTCAAATTCAAGACCCGAGAAGCGGCACATATGGCTCAACAAACTCTCTTGTCTCTGGAGATGTGCACATTCAGCAGACAAACGACTGATGTCCATCCACAGGATATTCTCTGGTGGAATGTTGTGAAAGAAAGTAATGCAGCAACAGCTCTCCAGAAATATTTTATGTGTTTCTTATTCATCACATTTTCTGTCTTATACGTCATTCCGGTCTCCTTTATAGCTTTACTTTCTCAGATACCTACGATCACTCAATTGTTTCCATCAGTTGCCTGGTTGTCCAGGCTTCCTGAAAATTTAAGGAGCTTAATTTCCAATTTACTTCCATCATTTCTTTTGAGTTTGTTCACTGACTTCGTGCTTGAGTTTCTAAGGAAAATCACGTATTACAAAGGTTTCTGGGTTGGCCGTGAAGTTGAGCTAGATGTTCAACAATGGTATTTTGCATTTTTGTTTGTGCAACAATTTTTGATCGTCTCTATTCTGTCTAGTTTCATTGTTGTTCTCATTCAAATAGTTGAGAGGCCCGCTTCCATTCC
This sequence comes from [Candida] citri, assembly GCA_030571295.1. Lineage (NCBI taxonomy): Eukaryota > Fungi > Ascomycota > Pichiomycetes > Serinales > Metschnikowiaceae > [Candida] citri. The sequence continues at coordinate 1,078,528 of JAJLXN010000002.1, read as the reverse complement.
AATGCTATTCGCTACGGATATACCAAAGAGTGCCACTTTCTTTTTCAAATTTCTTTCGGTGAAGTCCATGACAGTATGTGGAAATAATTTTCTCCGATTGGGCCAGTTGATTCTTACTGGATTTAATTATTTTTGGAACGAGTCAACTCCTCGCAGAAAACTTGAAAATTCAGGAAATCTTCCAAAAATGAAATGGGGTTCCATTTACCCTGTCTATTCCCTTTACGGTTCGATAGGCATGGCTTACATTGTCATCTCACCGATGATTTCTGTTTTCATTGTAATGATCTTGATTTTAACTCTTGTCTATTTCAAATACTCTTTGAGGTATATTTACGACTACCTGAATCCTTCGGAAAGCTATGGACAGATGTATCCTAGAGCTTTGCTCCATTTATATGCTGGTGTTTATTGCTTGGAGCTTTGCTTGGTAGGAATCTTCTTCTCAAGAAGAGATGAGAATGGCCAGTGTCCCATGAAGTTCCAAGGTTTATCCATGCTCACCCTCTTCTTCCTAACTGCAGCCGGTAACATATATGCATATAATCGATACAAGAGCCATCTTGTTCGACTGCCTGTGATCTATGATTTGCTGTTAAAGGAAGACTCGAGTTATAAAGAGTGCCGATCTGCTGAGCTTTATAGGCCTCCCTGGTACGGATATGCCAAGCCTCACATTTGGCTTCCACAAGACTCACATCACCAAGCAGAAGATATGATTGCCAATTTGCTACCATTTGATGAGGCTATCGCAGGAGGTTCGACAGAAGGAGCCAAATTTGTAAAGCGAGGTCCCTTCATAAGAGTTGAGTTGATTGGGAAATCACTGTCTTAAGAATGTGCATCAGGAATGAATAACATTGGCAATCGAGTCCCATTCATTAATCATTCTCCACTGGTCACTCAGTGGCACAAGGCTATCATGGCCATATAATGTAAGGTGGTCAAACTTGGCTACAGCGGCATATTGCTTAACTGTGCGTATATCTCCATCACCATTTTCCGATGTATCTTGAACAAGAAGTTCAGATTCTGACAAGAGATACCCTGTCTTATCTTGAAGCTTTACGTCATCACCAATGAGCTTCAAACCTCTAAATTGGGCTGTCAGGACTTCTTTTCCCTGAAGATTCTCTTTGCCTTTGGAAGGTGTGAAGAATGTTTCCGTGTTGGCAGGTCCAGTATATTGAACGGAGAAGGGAACAACATTCACAGCCACTTCAGGGACGTTCTCACTGACTGTAATCTTGGAAGCCATGTTGAAGTCTCAAGTGTACGAGTCTGAAGCCACATTAGAAATGCGCGTCTTCAAAAGTAATTCTGCGCGAGTCACATCGAGAAGTGCGATACGAAATTTATGCCCAATATTATTCACACGTAAAGAGGAGAATAAGAAGAGATAAATCATACCGTAATTGAAGAGGGAAATTCTTATTTACTTTTGTTTACTTCTTGTCTGGCTCGTTTAAATCCTCCAGACAAAAGAAGCGAGAGTGGCGCAATGGACCGTGAGAGTTTCATAATTATGCTCGTAATGAAAGTACCTAAAGATTTAGATTCCACTCAAGTAAATTCTATATTTCGCTTAATCTTTGTATAGTCTACATGATTTATCCAATTCACAATACAAAATCTCTTATCTAGGATGTACTGGTGCTTGACATCAAGTTTCGACGCTCGCGCTCCATCCTCACATTCCACTACTTACTAGTTCTCATCCTAATGACTGACCTCAAGGCTGTCGAATTGGAATTGATAAAAACTGAGGCGATAAATGGTATGTCCGCTACAATTTTGGTTTTAAGTAACAAAGACTAACTGTCAGCACTCGCATTCTCCCATTCTCCTTACTCCAACTTCAAGTATGTTTGCCTTTCCAGTGAGATCAAACCTGAGTACTAACGCTTAGAGTCGGATGCGCCATCTTGACCGAGAGTGGGCACGTGATCACAGGCGCCAATGTTGAAAACGCTCTGTATGGGGCAGCCATTTGTGCCGAACGGGTTGCTATCACTAGAGCTGTGATGGAAGGTCACAAGGACTTCCGTGCTATTGCAATTTCCAGTATTTCGGATGATATCGTGACTCCCTGTGGAATATGTCGTCAAGTGATAAGAGAGTTCAGTAGAGATATTCCTGTATACATGTTCTCTAAAACTGGAGACAAGAGCATGATGAAGACATTAGCAGAATTGTTACCTGATAGTTTTGGCCCTGAATTTTTAGATAAGTAAGTTGGGAAATGGGGGAGTTGGTTCTCTTGTAATCGAGAAATTTTATAGTGATAATGAAGGAAAATACACTTGAGAAGCGCATCCACAATTTAGGTCAATTTGGCGCATCGTATAACATTCACGTCTCGAATGAGATCTACATGCCATTTTCAAAATTTAGATAGATTTATTCCTTCACTTCAGTATTCAGTATTCAGTATTTACGGTCTTAGCTCAGCTGTAAAAGGTATGATAAATGCCTAGAGAACGAGGAGGTGATTCTTGGGCCGCAGTTAACAAACTCATTCAGATGATTAGGACGCACGCCCACTTCAATTTCAAGCCTATTGTTATGGAGGTAGAGTTGGTATCTGATATTTAGCAAAAAAAACGTTACAAGAGAAGGCTGGGTCCAACCTACTCTGAATGAAGGAGAAACTCAATTAGCCAGTACTTATCAAACCGTTACTGTTGAGGTGGGCGTTCATTCACCCAAAGGAAGCCGACAATCCGGGTTAGGGTAATTTTTTACTATTTTGGAGTTTCAAATTTTGGTGGCTAGTTTATATTTCGAAGATGGTATAGAATTGCTGATGTTTTCTGACATATCATTGACATAATATTCCCGATAGTGTTGAGTCTGTGAACATCATCGGGAGATGTTCATGGCCCTTGGCCGAAGTTGTCATTCGATGATCAAGATCAATGGAGATATTCAAAAGGAAAACGCGGAGCACTTTTTTTTATGGCTACTTTCAGCCTTAGTGTCGAGTAAAAGAGAGATGAAAGTTGAGTCGACAAGCCAGTGAGCTATAAGTCCAGCTCACGGATAGAAGATGAAACTCAAAAGGGTTCAAGCTCATCATAAGTCTGAAGAGAAAAGTTGAGACGAGATAGAAGATCTATGTAGTTGTAGGAAAGCAAGGAGATCACAACTCCAAAGGAGATTAAAATGCTAAGGTTAATAAATCAAATTTATAAAATTAATATATACATGGAAAAGATAGCAAAAGGCTTAGCAAATAAATAAACAAAAGCAAAAAAAAAACAGACTGATCATCTTTAGTAAAGCGACGTTAGACGCTCAAGAGGAGCCTCAATGGAAAACGTATCATGCTTTTGCTTAGAAAAGCTTTTCTATTCTTCTAGCAACGCAATGTTTTTCCTTGAAGCCTTCCCTCTTTACTTGATGCTGATCGGGTCTGGTAGCGGAAATATGTTCCTTTTCAAGGTAAGGCACGCCTTTATAACCAAGTCGATCAACAGCACTGACAAAACGAAGGTATTCTATTCTTAGTACTGTTCTAAATTGGACTCTTCTCTCAACTAGAATATCTTTCCAATTCTTCAATCGGAACGTTAAAACCTTCCGCTCTCATTGATTAGCAGATGCACATCTTCGTCCTCGTGAGGAGTCTGCCCCACAGGGATGGCCCAGACTTCCATTGGTTCCATTTGGAACTTTATTTCAATCCCTTGAGGAGTGTCTTCATCAGATTCCAGAGAAAAATTCTGGAGTTTGGCAACTTTACTTAATTTCTTAACCCCAACGATCAAGTGGGTAGAATTGGAAGGCTGCACCTGCGCCAGAACTAGCATCTTTGATGGAGCCTAAATAGCTTCCCTTACATAATATAGTTTCATCTGTTAAATTCATGGTTGACCCCTTTTATTCTTCAAGTATTGGTCATTTGCACCCAAACTTTGCCCTGGATCTAATTATCTGCACTCTGGTGGATCTTCTCTCAATTTAGCACGCGAATTGACACATTTTTACGGCTGAATCTTGGTCCGCAAATCTGTCAAAATTTGGGATTTTTTAACGGGGAAAGTTGCTCAGACACAATTAAATTCTCAAAAATTCCATCATTGCATTAGTTTCAAAAATATATCCCAAAATGGTCGATATAATGCCCCACATGTATATCGCACGGCTGTGCACAGTTCCGTCCTGCGCCGCAGAATATGGTCTAATGCATGATCTGTATCTTGCACTCTGAAAGATCAAGGAAACTATAGCGCCCGAACATAATTGTTGATGTAGATCTTAGATCTTGTATATTGACACCCTGCACGAATTATTTTCGGCTGGGGGATCTGGGTATAAAAGGCGCCAGATCTCCCCAGAAAATCTACTTTCTCTTCAGCAATGATATCAACAAGAAACCTCCGGACTTCTTCGAAGATCCGCAGACTCCTCTCAAAGCTGACGAGTACAGACCAATCTGGTCAGGAGAAGTTGATGCAAGATATGAAAGTTGAAACTAAGGACTCTCCAAAGTCTTCCTTACTCAAGAGACTTGTTAACAAGTGGAATTGCAGAAGAGAAAGGAAGAGAACTGGAGCTGCTGCTGTCCCCAAACATGGAACCAAATGGTTCTGGAGATCTATGAAGCCAAGAAAGTCATCTTGGTTCAGAATTGGCTCCAAAAAACCAGGCATGGATTGTGTCCACAAAGAGACCAATCAGCCTGAGATGGTGGTTGAGATAATTGAGGCTCAACCTGAAGAAATTGTGAAGCTTGACTGCTCTTCAGAGTGTTCCCAATTCCTGGGAAGGACTCTCGCTTCGCAAGTTGCTCTTCCTCCACTTTCTACAGGCTTTCACCCCTTAGGATTTGTGGAACTGTTTGAGCTGGCTCAGGAGCAGAAGCCATGCACAGACCTTTGGTTCCCTTCAATGTATTATCATTTGAGGAACTTTATGATGCTGATGAAGGCTTTGAAAAAGTTTGAGCCTGAGCATTTCAAGGCAAAACAAGACATGCCTGTCATTATGGCTGGAAATTCTAGATCTTTCGCAGCCATTTGGGGTCGCGCAAACGCGCACTCTATAGTGATGAAGATTGAGTTGGCCCGGCTCCCAGTTTTGTTCTCAGTGCGCGTTGAGCAGATTAGAGTTAATGGCCCTAAGATTTGCTCCACCATTACGAGAATTGAGCTTCTTTTTGTCGAATCAAATTTAATTTTCTTCATGGGATTGGATGAAAGCATTCCAAGACTCTTGTCTTTGGAAGAGTCAGCGACCAAGATAAGTTCTACAGTAAGCTTTTTCTTGAGATGCTTACAGTCATATCTCACAGCCAATAAGACTACCTCAGTCGGCCCTAAGATTGAGGAATTGGACCGCGAGGAGCAGACTGCTGCTGAGGTTTGCCCTGAAAATGAGGCCAAAGAGGTGAGCGCGGCCCCAAAGAAGGAGAGTGCGGCCCCAAAGAAGAAGAGTGCACCATCGAAGAAGAAGCGTGCAGCCATGAAAAGACCCAAGGCAGCCCCAACTGAAGACTTTGTTAAATGGGACTCTTCAAGGGAGTTCCTGCCCTACAATTTCCCAGGCCCTACAGGTAAGTCTACGACAAAGACTACATCAAATGCCGTTGAGGTTGGCCCTAAAATTGAGCCAAAGGAGGTGAGCCTAGCCAGCAAGACTTCGGTCGGCCCTAAAATTGCGGAATTGGACTGCGAGGAGCCTACTGCGACCGAAGTTGTCCCTGAAATTGAGGCCAAGGAGGCGAGCGCGGCCCCAAAGAGGAAGTGCGCACCATCAAAAAAGAAGCGCGCGGCCCTTAAAAGACCAAGTGCGGCTCCAACTGAGGACTTTGTTAAGTGGGACTCTTCAAGGGAGTTCTTGCCCTACAATTTCCCAGGTCCCACAGGTAAGTCTATGACAAAAACTAAATGTCAAGACGGAAAGAAGAAGGATAAGAGTAAGGGAAAGAGAAGAAGACAAAGATTGAGAAATTCTTGCCAAAACTGATCTCTCGATCGGAAAAACATGTTCGCAAATCATGTTGGAGTGTCTTGCCTGGATATTTGAACGGTTGAAGTTGACTCTAAGACTGCAACGCAATCGACCTTTAGCTGGGTAACACATCAACTCCATACAAAATTGCTGGTTATTGGGATGTATAGATTTAGAATAAAAAAGTTTATAAAAAGTATCAAGTTGTAGCTCAATCATCAAGGACTTTTCAATTAAGATTATCAAAACCACGTCTTGGTCCAAAAATTTAGGGTAGCTTTCCAAAAGACGATATCGTTTTGGTGTTTTAAGACTCCAAACAATTGATTCTTAAAAATTTATGGGGATGAAAACAGAATCCATAAAAAGCTTGCGCGGCTTGTATAATCTAGTAATTCAGCGACAATAACTTCCCCCCACATATTTCACATATTTTCTCTTTGAACCCTTAGAATTACTCCAAAATCTAGCAGCTCTGTACCGCGACCCTTCGAAATCACCAACTCATATCTAGTCAGCCGTCTCGAAGAATTCTCACAAGATTGATTTAGTGGTGTGATAATGATGTGGGGAAGCTCAAGTCTCACTATAAGATCAAAGAATTCGGTGCCAGCCCTCCTTCTGGCCAAGAAAATAGGACAAAATGGTACGGATTTTCATCAAAGAATGAGATTAGACAAAAGACCTTTATGAATTCAACAATTTCAGCTTCGAGTATATACTCTTCAGAATGGGGAATCTATACGAATAACCTGACTCAGTCGCGATTACTTTGACTCAAGCTCAAGCTCATGAGCCCCAGCACTTAGAAATCTCTCTTGAACCACTGGATAAATTTTAGTTGACTGCACTGTAACTGGGGCTACAATTGCAGGCCTGAAGCTTCTTCAAGTAAAAATCAGAATTGGAATCTTCTCAGACCGAAGTTTCACCCTACAGTGCATCTACACACGAAGCACCAACCTGATAAACGCTTGTCCCAGTGGAGGAAATGGTGTCTAGCCTAGAAATGGTACTGTAAATTCTAGCTATAACGACTAAAAAACCGAAATCCCCAATCCAGGCAATGGTGCTGAATTTCAGTACCTTCGAATTGTTGCTTGAGGAAATTGATAAGTGCGAAAACTCTTTTGCAGCCACATCGGAACTCCCGGAGGGAATGGACAAGAAGGCTGAGGAGCATGATGAGATCAGGAAGTTCAAGGAACCCCATTTCTGGAGTAGTTTCAGACAGAGATGAATGATCGTAAGCCCATGTATGTACTTTCGTCTTTGTAGATCTGAATATAATTCTCAGGTCATTCAGTTAATATTGGTTTCGGTCAAAAGATCTATATTTCGATTATCATGTACGCTCTTTCTATATGGATGCTAACTCAGAGGCTCATCCATGATTTCATAAATATTACCTACAAAGTGACATCTTTTGTGGTAAAGAAAACAGAAAAGTTAACTGTTGGTTCCTTTTGATCTAATTCATGCCTGTTCATTCGATGAAACTTGCTTGAGTTTTTTTTCGGAGGGTGTGAGAAATTTCTCATTCGCTATTGATAGGCGAAAATGTAAATTCCTACGAACTTAAGACAGATTTTTCCTGGAATAAAAGAGATCTCAAAAATATGTTACAAATTTTATCCAAGCCATATTTAAAACTTTGTTTTATGGAGAACTTTAGGGGAACTCTTCTAAGCTTCTTATGTAAGCGCTAACAATTTGGTGCTTTTGGGTCATATTGCGAAAACATTTGTAAACGGGCAAATATTTCGTATGAGTCAATACCCATAACGAGTATGACAACTGAAGATGCTTGGCATTGACAACCTTATTAAAAAACCTAACTGTTGACTCTGACAGATGAAAGTCGCGTTATTAGCGACCGATCAGTGGAAATGCGAAGGCGCACTTCGGGCTCACGCGAACTGGCAGACTCTGATCGATCGGAAAGGCCGTCGGGAATCATGACAAAAGCGGACCCTCGGTGTGCATGCTCCACTATAAAGTAAGCCTAATTCCGCACCATTGATAGGGTGATAACCATATTCAATTAAAAAATCAACATGAGCATTGCTAATAATCCCCTCAAAATTGTCGACGTTTCAGACATTAATCAGTCAACTGCCGACGAGCTTTTGAAAGCCGCAACTTCGCAAGGATTTTTGTTTGTTGAGGGTCATGGCTTCTCAGAGGAAGAAGTTGCAGATCTATTTAAAATGTCCAAGGCATTTTTCGAGTTGCCAGAATCTTATAAACTGAAATATGCAATTGACGAAACTAACAGTGGCTATACCAATTATGGAGGTGAAAACTTGGACCCTGATACTCAGAAGAAAGGTGATCCGAAAGAGGCGTTCAACTTCAGCAGGCTCAATTTTATTACTGGTGAGCAGCCAAAGGAGATCCCTGACTGGTTTGAAGGAACTGAGGAGAGAAAAGCTCTCCTTAAGAAAATGTGCATACAGTTGTACGAATTGTCCATCAAAATCTTAAGACTTCTCGCTTTAGGCTTAAAGATCGAAGATGTTGAGGGATTGGAGGGCACTAAATGGTTTGACTCCAAGTTTGCACCTGAACAGCCGTCCGGTACAACTTTCAGATTATTACATTACCCCGGACAGAAATCGCTTAGCCCAGAATCTGTTATTAGAGCAGGAGCACATACTGACTATGGCTCTATGACGTTACTTTTCCAACAGGAGCATCAAGAGGGTTTGGAGATCTTGTCTCCAGTGAGTAAAAAGTGGGAGTCGGTTCCATACGTGGCTGGGGACAAAGAGAGGTTTCCAAACCAGGCTGCCCCGATCGTCATTAACATCGCGGACCAATTGTCTTATTGGACCGGAGGTCTACTCAAATCCACCGTGCATAGAGTAAAATTTCCACCTCAAGTTCAGGAAAGCGGACAAGACCGTTACTCCATTGTATTCTTCAGTCACCCTAACGATGCTACGTTGTTGGAGCCAGTTCCGAGTGAATTAGTCAGACAGATTAAGGGTAGAGGTGCTAACAATGAAAAGACACCAATTACTGCAAAGGAACATTTGGATAAAAGGTTGGCTGCAACTTATAAATGGGCTTGATAGGCTGGATAGGGTGATTGGCTCTTAGCGCGACAAATTGTGTATAAATAGATCTAGAGATCTAACGGAATTTGCTGAAGGCCGTTAATGTGAAACATGATAAGTATATTTTTTTTTTTGGTAAATCGATTAAGAATTTCAAACTTCATTTGGAAGCATCTCGTTTCATCGATCTGCAAAATTGGGCCCGTCTGTTATACAGCAACCTAGGAAACATACCCCAACCCGACATTCTGCGCATTATCGAAATTCCGTGAGAATGGCTGAATTGAGTAGTTTAATGCGACAATGATTCGCGCTTATCAATTGGCGAAACAAAGCTCAATTCCGAGTCCCCTCTGATCCACATCATCATCTTATTTATTATAATATTACAGATTTTAGACAGCAATCAAAATTATTGATTTATGAATGGTGAATTCTGCTAAGCTCACACCTAGGCATTATGCCAGCAGTCATCCAAATTCGCCGCAAGTTACATCTCCAAGAATAAGGAGTCAGGAAATCGACGCTCGAGTCATCAGCGATGTCCAGGATGTCATTGAGATTATCAATGATCAAGAAGTGAAGAACTTTAGACTAGGCGTCATTCTTTTGGTAGTTGCTATCACTACTTGGTTGATCGGCCTCGAGCTTGTCAATACTGTTTTGAAGGGAGACGACTTTCAGAAGCCCTTTTTCTTGTCTTATTTGACAGGATCATGTTTCATGCTTAATTTTGTCCCAGAGATTTATCGCTTCTTCATCTCATTATTCACTTCTGACAATGACAGCATCGTTGAGTCATCTCCACCATTGTCGGCCTCAGATTTCATGCCTATAGAGGTGCAGCTGCTGCGTTCAAGTGGAGCAAAACGTATTGAAAAGCAAGACCTCGACCCTGACTCGCCTATCCCGCTCACATCAAGAGAAATATTCGAGCTTGCTATTCAAATTGCAGTAATTTATTACGCATATAATGTATTTGTTATGCTGGCGCTCAAATACACATCCGCTTCAAACCAAACAGTCTTGGGATCTACAACTGCCATATTTACTTTAGCTGTTGGTGTATATCTACAAGTTGACAAATTATCTTGGAAAAAGTGCATTTGTGTTGCCACAAGTTTGTCGGGTGTGATTTTGATCAATATTAGTGAGAATGAGGTAGAGCTGAATGATGGAAACAAATTTCAACCTATAAATCCTCCTTTGGGTAACTTTTTGGCATTGCTTGGTGCATTCTGCTATGCTATGTATCTACTTGTCATGAAGGTCAAATGTGGAACTGGGAATAAGACGACCGACGAACGAAGACTTTTTGGTTGGGTTGGTGTCTGTACTTTTCTATTGGGAATCCCAACTCTAGCCATTATGCATTTTCTTGATATTGAAAGATTTCAGCTACCTCCTTCATTCACAGTTTTTGCCATGATTGGCATAAACTCGGTGTTTTCCGTCATATCAGATTACGTGACAATCTTGGCCATGTTGCTCACAAGTCCACTTGTCACGTCATTGGCATTGACCTCGTCAATTCCTATAACGATTCTTGTGGATTTTATTATCCTTAATGTTACTGGAAGTAACTCTAGGTCATCATCAAACTTGCTCCTTTACGCGTTTGGGGTTTTGTCAATTTTGACATCAGTCATACTTATCAACATAAACATCACTTCCGAGAACGAGCTCATTGAAGATGTCATTGAGGAGGCCTTTGAAGATGCCATAAGGCATGATGAGGTTTTGTCCCCGGTGCTTTCTCCATATCTTGAGGCTACAAATTCAACTGGTTATACCTCGTCTCCGAGAGGTGCCTCTATTGGTATCAGTCCACTTTCACCCGCAACTTTGTTTAGAAGGAAAACTTCTTATAGATCTTCTCCACTAACTTTAGACCCAATGAATCGTGAAGATGCAGGGTTCAGTTTGAATGCCGAAGGCACATCCAACGAAAGATTACCAATGCAAAATCCCAATCATCATCGGAACCTTTATACAATCGACAATCCCTCAAGAGAGGAGGATGGTTCAAACACTAATTTGCTCGTTTTTGGTGGTGTCAACCATAACTATTTCGTGAAAAATTACGGACAAGAGACGCATAATTAAATTTTCTTAATCTATTAATAAATATGAATTAACATCAGGCCTTAATCTCTATTAATGCTCGTATGTAACTTATGTTCCCTCATGAACAAAGAGGTTGCATAGCCTAGAGCAATTGTAACAGCACTGAAAATAAAAGCGCCCTTACAACCAAGCTGGTAAGAGCCTCTGATTGCCTTCTTCACGGCATCAGGCACTTCGTTAGAGTATTCAGTGTTCTCAAGTGCCTTTTTGATAATTCTTTCCGCTTTAGAATAATCATCAACCACAGAGTGAACTCTGATGTGTAATTGGTTTCTAGTAATGGCTTGAAAAATGGCACTGGCTATTGAAACTCCCAAAGTGGAGCCAGTAGATCTAAAAGTGTACTGAATTGATGTTGTGCATGCTTGGTATTTGACTGGTACCGAGGCAATTAAAGACAACAAAGTAACGGTAAGGATGCAAGAGTAACCAAAACCTGGAGGAATCATCACTGTAAATTGTGTTATCATGCTTGACTCTGGACTCAAATTGATCATTACCATCATTCCCGCAAGAGATAAGATACCTGCAAACACTGTGACGGGATAGTATCTTCCGGTTTGGCGCATATACAAGCCTGTTCCTAAAGATCCGAAAGAAACAGCGAAGAAATTAGGAATTAAACGCTCTCCACTCTGTGTTGCGGTGTAACCCAAAACGGCTTGAAAGAACAACGGAACGTAGAATAGGTTGGTGTATGATCCCATAGTGTAAAACCAATTGGCCAATGACGACGAGAGCACAGTTCTTTCCGTCATCAATTCCATTGGAATAATAGGTTCTTTCGAAATGAATATTTCAGTGATCACAAATCCCACAAGAAGGAATACAGAGGTAGCCACAAGCGAAATAAAAGTGATTGAGGAGTAGGAAAATTGGGTTCCACCCATAGATGCCGCAGTCAACACGATCATCAAAGCCGACACTAAGAAAAATGCCCCCAAGAAGTCTACCCTCTTCAATTTATCCTTGAACTCGGATCCTGCCGCTCCTAATCCTGGAGAGCCTTCTGGTAAGTTGAGAAACATCCAAATTGCGAGTCCCACTGACATTGCAAGAGGAACTTGTAAAATGAACACATATCTCCAGCCAAAATAGTCCGCAATAAGACCACCAAGGATTCCTCCGGAAGCTGCACCAAGTCCGTAAAAGATATTGGCCATTCCCTGGTACAAACCTCTTTCTCTAAGAGGAATTAAGTCTGACATGGTAATCGTACCCAAAGTAGTCAAGCCAGAGCCGCCAACGCCTGTAACAAACCTTCCAACGACGAGCCAAAATAAAGAGTCAGTGACACAGATACAGCAGCCGACAGCAAAGAAGCCACAACAGATGAGGAGTAACAGTCTGCGACCGAAGATGTCAGATAATTTACCAAACAATGGCTGGAAAGCTGAGCACGAGAGTAGGTATGCGGTTGCAATCCACCCAATGTTTTCAACGGCATCCAACTCCGAAGCGATCACTGTCAAAAGCGTCGTGACAACTGTGGTGTCCAATGCAGCCAAAAAACTCGCCATATACAAGCTTGAAATGACCATATAGAGTTGTGCTTTGGGCAATCCAAACTCAGAATCTTGGCTTTCAGTCCCGTTAGCTTGCTCTTGATCCTCGAGGTCAGACCTTTCCACAGATCCATAATTGTGGGAACTCAAGGTTTTCTTATCTATCAAACCTTCATCCTCAGCTGCAAGCTCTCCCGCAATCAACCCTGCTTCACCAGCCGAGCTATCCTTTATGATATTGGGATTCAAATGAGGTTGATGATCACCTAGAGATTTCGACATTTCTCGCAATTTCTTTGCTGAGCTGAATATCCGGGAATCTATGGTATTTATGGTCCAATCCACGCGCGGAATCGGGATGGTGTATTTCCGCGACGGCATATCCCCTGTCAAATTATGATAGTATTTAGCGCATCAAACTGTCCGCCACAATTTGCTCGGCGAATGATAACGCAAAAGGCAAAAAAAAAAAGAGAAAATACTTAGTTTCTCCTTATTGTCATGATTTCAAGACCTCTATTAAAAATACCTGCAATCCTCAAACACTACTTACCTTCACATACCCCATGTCTTGGAGAACACACTTTCCAATGACATGCGTCATAATGTTGATTTGATTGAACATAAATGCTAAGCTTGTCTTTCACATGCTCATATTTCCCAAATGTTCCTTACATACAACAATTGGTTGTATAGTGTAGTGGTTATCACTTTCGGTTTTGATCCGAACAACCCCGGTTCGAATCCGGGTACGACCTTTTTTTTGCTTTTTGGGTGGTATACTATCATCCTGCATTTGGTCAACCCCACACGAATTTGATTGTTGTCTGAACTTTAGTCTTGAAAAGACTCTAAAATCGTAAACTTAGAATGCCCAAAAAATACACATCCATAGCATTTGACATGGTCTCTGATGTCACATCTCCTGATCTTCGAAGCATAAGGTACGTCGGTTCGACTGAACACTTGAACTGTCCAATATGCCAGCAGCCATTTATGGTTCCCATGACCACCATTTGCGGCCATACATTTTGCAAAGAGTGTATTACAGAGTGTTTCAAATGTGGTCAATCCGATGAGAACGAAATATCAGGGTTTTGCCCTTTAGATAGGACTCCCATATCAATTCTGAATATCCACGAGCTATTTCCCACACCACTCATTATCACTAACATGGTGGATGATCTACAAGTTTTTTGCTTGAACCAGGAACGTGGGTGTGAATGGAAAGGGTCTCGTTGGGAGCTAGAACATCATGTAATGCAGATATGTGGATATACACGTGTGGTATGCAAGGGGTTTTTAACAAGCGAAAAGCATGATGGCGGAATTGCTGTCGAAGATCTGGAGGATCTGGATGATGCTAGTGAATTAAAGGATGAAGACACTAGTGATTTGAAGCAATACAAGAATGGAGAGAGGTGCAAAAAATTGGTACAGCGAAGATTTGTCGATGAAAGCACTAGCAAATGTGTACATGAACTATTTAAGTGCACCCACTGTCAAGCAAATATCAGCAAGGTTTGCGAGGAATCGCATTTGAATGATGAATGTGATCTCAATTTTACATGTTGTGATATGTGCAATAATGACATGATTCCAAAAAAGAGCTTCGAAAAGCATATATCCAATTGTAAAAAATCTGGAAGGCTCGTTTGTCCAGCTAGCGACATTGGCTGTACTTGGACAGGTAATAATGAGCCTGCTTTAGAAAATCATACGCAGCGGGGCAATTGCCAGCTATACCAGTTGCTCCCTTTCATGGAAAGTCTCGAGACAAAGATTTCGGATGTTACCGCTGAGAACGAGCGGTTACAAAAGCAAATTCATCATATCCTAGACAGTATTGTTCAAGGTAAAGTCACCAACCTCGGTTATAACGAGCCGATAGAGGAGATTGGTGTATTTAGGAAGGATCTCATGAATCTTCATGATCAGGATCGTTTATTGCACCTCAACTACGAGATCGAAAGATTGAAGAGTGAGCTCGACGATAAAATCAACCCATTCATTCAGAGAGAGTCTGAATCCGCCTCAGACCGTCAAAACATACTTAACAACTTGGTCAATGACAACTTCCTCATGAAAGATGAGATAAATTTGCAAAGATCCTTGATCAATAGTCTTCGAAAGCAAGTCCAGTTCTACTCCTTTAGGAATCGACAACCTCCTTTGGCTGGCAATTTCAACATCGCAAGTGGTGATCCGGAAGAAGTCATCAACAGCATGATTACTCGCTCAAATTCAGAAGAGCGTCTCAACTTGAAGTTATAGAGTATAGAATTGAATAGCAAACATAGGTTACCACATCTCAGTGATTCCCGACCAGTCCTGGAGCTTCCTTCTATTCCAGTAACTGTCCTTACCACTCTTATAAATCCACTCACCTGACTCTGGATGGGAATCGTTTCCGCCGTGTAGCTCAAAGAACCGAGGAATGTAGGTTTCACCGGACGTTTCCAACTCCTTCCTTCTCGCTCTTTGATCTTCCTCGAGCTTGTGTTTGAGTTCTTCCGCCTTCAGGATGTCGCCTTCAACGTAAGCGCTCATATCAGGTCTCAATCTGGAATCAGTTGGAGGCAAGAATCCTTCTTCTGTCTGCGTTATCTTATTCAAACTTCCTGCAAACTCAGTGAAACCAAACTTCTTCTCCGACTTTGAAAGTAGCTGACCAGCAGTCCAGATTGTTTTTTCTGTAGTATTTGTCTTTAGCGTCATAGAGTCCGTCCAGTTACCACTGACCGAGTATGGTAGAGGTTTTTTGTCAGGACCAAAAGCCTTGATATTCACCTCCTCAGATCTACCACTAAACATGCCACCTTTGGCAAACTCCACAACGGCCTTTTGACCACTGCTTGACTTCACTGTCATTGAAGTGGAAGGCTCAGTGTACTTCTCTCCAGCAATGATATTCTTCAACACACAAGTAGGTTGAGACCAAGTAAATACCTCACCGGTCGACCTGATTACCAATTTGATCGTTCCTTTTGTGTAAATTTCGGAAGTTTTACCCCAGAACTTCTGCGATGGAGCAGGACTGAAAGAGAGAGTCCATTCTGCAGACTCAACAAAGATAGCAAACACTGGAGGCTTGTGTGAAACCTTTTCACTGAGAAGACGGAAACCTTTATCCTCTCTAACAAGTTCGTACGTCTCACCCAACATCGGATTGAAAGGCTTTCTTGAACTTCTAGTCTTCTTTCGCATAGAAGAGAGGTAGCTGACAGCAAAACCTGCAATCCTCAATATCATCTCCCCAGAATCTTCTGGGTATTTTCCTTGTAATGCATTATCAATCATATCACAATACTCAAGAATCTCCGCATATCTCTGTAAAATTGTGATAGGTTCATTCATATCAACCGGCATGGTAAGCGAGGAAAGGTCTTTGCCCACATTTTTACGAACAAATGAGAGAAGACTTGGTGGTTCATGGTCACACACTGGGATATCGCAATCTCTTTCAAAAGGCTTAATTGGAAGTGGGTACAATGAGCGGTCAGCATCATCGCCATTCGACTCACCAGCTGCCTTGGAGTCGTCAATTGATGCTGTTGGAGCAGGCAAGTCGTTAGTTTCATTTGATGAGGTGTCAGATTCCGATTCCTCCTCTCCTAGGTCCTCAGTTTCCTCCTCATCATCATCATCATCATCATCGGATTTTTTGTCTGTAGCAAAAGAATCAACCAAAACGACTCCCGAGCCATCAACGAAATCATTGGCATCATAGAATTCACTATTTGAAGTCACAGATGTTAGATCATTGTTTGTTTTACGTCTCTCGAGCGTATCCTCTGCAATAGCAGAGATCACAGCGATTTTGTTTTGCACTTCATTTGCCGTGAGCGAGCTGAATGAGCCTAACAATTCTTTCAAACTATCATTGACTTCCTTTAAGCTTCCTTTAAAATCACAATCATCGTTCAGGTTATCTAAATCACCTTCCACTCCTTCTTCTTGATGATTTCTTTTGACTATATTGAAAGCGTTCACCCATGCCTTAAAATCCTCATCATTAAGTGCCTTAAGATCCCACACTTCCATTCCCGAATCAACGAAGATTTCTCTGGTTTTGGAGTTGGCACTTATAATGGAATGAATGATTGGCATCTGGCCCCTCAACTTGTTGTCATTGTTTTTGAAATATGACAAGGTGCCGTATTTAAAATTTAAGATGAAATATCTCTTGGTATAACCTTGAAGCTTCTTTCTCTTTTTCTTGAGCAAGATGCTTTGCATCAATTCGCCATTTTTTGCTCTCATAATATTCTCACCTTCGTTAAGTTGCGTTGATTCGGTGTCCGTTGGAGTGATTCTTTGAGGAGGAGGGATTGAAACGGTCTCAGCTGAGTCATTATTACTCACAATGCTGGAGCTGAAAAGGACCTTTTTGCTGATAGTTTTCGAGAATGAATTGTCAAAAATAAAAGCAAACATACCACCTTTGGAAACCTCGAGCTTGCCTCGGACCATTTCTCCAGGGACTAATTTGAAGTAGTTCTTGACTAAGGTCAAATCCGAATTGTTCAAATTAGAAGAGAATGTGGAAGACCTGGACTTTGTTTTGAAGATACTCAGTTCCGTGATTTGATTAACCGATACAACCGAGGGAGATCTTATTCTGCTTTTCGAAGAAGCGGACGATTCCAGGTTGACATTATCAGGAGGTGTACCCGAGATTGATGTTGTCCTACTGGCTTCTTGCTCAGGAAGGTCCTCAGATGAAGACTGGTCATTCTTCGAGTAGATACTAAAGTTGATTGATTTCTTCAAAGGCTTCGCTTGCCAGACAATTGCACAATTGTCGGGTGCACGAACCCACTTGACCAAAAAATCCTTCGAGTGGATCTCCAAAGTCTCCATTGAAATTATAGACTGGTTTGCAAATTCAGGAAGGAGTACGCAGCTAGCAAATACCAAATATATAACTCATAAACCATTTCATGTGGAAACGAGTTGTGCATACTACAAAAGCCAATTTACTCCACGTCAACTTGCGCCTAGTCAACCTTATCGAATCAGATCAAGACAACCCCGTAATTCGTATCTGGATAATTACCTTAACAGGCTCTCAATTGAATCGAGATCCTATCACCCGGCCCGGCGATTGGTTGCACGGATGCTTTTTTTTTGGAGATTGCTCAACTTTTTTAATAGAAGTCATATGCTCTTTCCTCTTTTGGTATCGAACAAAGTGGGGCGAACAAATGACAAGCGCAAGATTTTGTAGCGTACCTTTATTCGAGAAAGGGGCCGCAATATAAAAATTCGTGCATTTGCTCTGTTGCTTGACAATTTAAATCCTTAAGCTGTAGGCCCATTCTCTTGAGGTGAGTGCTAGGTGACAATACCAGAATTTGATTTGTGATAAGATGTGATCTAAAGTGGAATTGCTATTTGTTAATTGTCAATTATAGCATTTAGTTTAAGAGTTTTACCCGAGCACTAAACGAGAGCTATCTGTTTGAATTGGAAATTAGACTCGCCAAAATCAAAGGTAATACAAAATGTGATATCGACTATTTGACGATGCATACTATGGCACACCATACATGGCGACGGATCTACGGTTTTCGGCTAGGTGCGCAAATCACTTCGCTCTCTATGTTTTGCATGTGCTGGACTACCGCATGAACCGAAATTTCTCAGTGACTTCAAGATGAGTATAATGAGGCGCATAGAGCGCCTACATAATATCGTGACAGGATCCCATAAGGGATTTTCAAAACTGGCATCAAACAAAGCTTTAGAATGTAAAAAAATGATCACGCCCAGGCTCGAACTGGGGACCTTCTGCGTGTGAAGCAGATGTCGTAACCAACTAGACCACGCGACCACTTTGATGGGGACTCTAGCGGCCAAAACGTTAATGTAATGATTAAAGACTTTCAATTTGTGCTTATTTGCTCAACACAACGAATTGATACCTTTAGTTTAGATTATAGTCTAGGCTAAAGTTGACACGTATGATCTCAGCATATCAAAAATACGTCTTGAATGGTATCGTTTAGGGAAAACTTGCAGCCAAAACTTCTTTTGTTTTTGAGCGGGGATACATGTGTCATTCAATACAGCAGCAGATTTAGTGCAAGAAATAAAAAATTTGTTCCGGGAAGCTCTTTGTTTTTATGTTCGTGTTTAAGACTGAGTGTGGGCCTTACACCGTGAGTGCTGCATCTCTGCTCTCGCGTATTTATCAATACGCGAGTATTTACCCTTTCAACTAAGTGGCATGCCAAAAAGAGCTAGGCTGGATTCCGAGGACGAAAACTCGACCAGTGAATCAACAAGCCATTACGATGATTATGTATCAAACTCGGGAGTCATACTGGGGTTAGTGCGTATGGTATTATCCAGACATACCAAGAATCAGAAGATACGAAAGGAGCACTTTACATCAGTACTACATCGCAATAATTTGAAAGGTAACATTATCCCTTGGCTTAAGCACGTGGATAATGAGCTCCGCAATCTTTTTGGGTTGTCTTTGTCTCATGTGGGCAATGATATTGCTGTGGTTTCCCAATTGGACGCGAAATCGACTGAAGTGCTATCAAAGCTCATACAAAATGAAACCTTACCAGTGATACCTGGAGGTGATTTGTCAGACTCATCCTATTTGATGGCGCACAAAAAACGTCGTGACATCATTGTTAACTCTCCAGAACTGACGCTAGGGGGCATTGTGCTTTTAGTCATTTGTTTGATCATTATAAACGAGAACCGTATCCGAGAATCAGATTTAATGGATACACTTTCTGAATTCGGCTTCTCGGAAAATCTAAGCTTGATAGTTCCTTGTTTCAATCGAAATGTTCAAGAGCTTTTAGTGGAGCTAGTGAGGAGAGATTATCTACAGAGATCAGCACCAGAACCATTCGATTCACATAACTTAATGGTTGACTACTCACTAGGTAAAAGAAGCTTAAGAGAGTTTGAACCTCAAGTTATACTACTGTTTTTAAAGACGGTATTAATGCATGAAGAGTTTGACTCAAAATGTGAAAAAACTGTCCAACGATGTTTTCCCGATTTTACATTGCCAACACCCGACCTTGAATAACCACATGATGAGGTTTGCCTAAGGATATAATGAATTTCAAGCTTTATTGAACTCGCCTCAAGAGATTCAATCCTATGGAGAGTTGATGGGAATGCCTAATTTTGTTCACCAAACACATTAGTATTCTCCGATTTTATTCAAAACAACGTGTTTTCTCTTTCACGGAGCTCTATAAACGAATGATTCTTAAAATTGTCTACCTTAGAAATTATTTGCAACGCTTAGAGATGTTAAGTACTGATCACCGTGAAGATGGTTTTGAGGTCTAGTTTAACTGAACACTCAATACATCTGCATTTCAGGAAGCTGATAGGAAATTATGTTTCCCATTCCGATTATATCGGGTTTGCTGTAAGGAAGTCGACATTTGAACGGAATGTGAAGAGAGTTTCAGAAAGATTTGAACTGGTTCTTCAATTTCATATAGGATCACAACTCTAATTATTATCCTCGTGATCTAATTACGACAAAGGGTATGTGGAATAGAATCTTACTACTTTAACTCATAGTTTAAGAATTCGAGCGATTACATACGAGTTTATGCGTCTGGTTGCCTTTGATTTCCGGTGGCGTATGGTGTTCTCAACTTCCGACACCCCTTTGAAAGACGTGCGCGATAATTTATCATCCTGCACTTTGTTCCCCGCCTTTTCACCTCGATTTCTGACAATCTTTTGTGGGGACAGAGGTTCAGAGAACATCTTCCCCACCTGAGGGAACATCATGTCTCAAGGGGGGTTTGATCGCACCGCCATGTTCTAGTTGGCATCCTCTCCAAATGAAGTCTCAACCTGGTAAATGATTTGAAAAGTCTAGCAAATCAGCACATATCAACTCAGGAGAATCATGGCAGCGACTAAAATCTAAAATTGAAAAGGTGATATGCTCTCTTCGATATCAATGAAAATCATTTGATTCAATATACGCATAACATCTACCTGATCTTTCAAATAGAAGTTTTACTGATGATATCCGTAAATCGGTTAGTTCCCCTTATCTCCGGTAGATGCTTACCCCGCAGAATCAAAATGTTGTCCCCAACGTTGTGGAAGCCTGCTTCTGCGCTTCATATTTCCAAATCAATTCTGCCCACTAATATTGGCAATTTCAATGAATATTTTATGGGCTGAGGTGAAGCCAAGGAAAAAATGAACGCAATGCTTCAAATCTTAATGATCAGGGTATGTGGATAATTTCTACTTAACCTTCTACACTAATTATTTGTTCACTTTATGTGCGCCATGTGTCCTATATGGCATTCCAAGTAATGGTGAATTCTTCTTCTACCAGGTTCTTTTTTTTTTTTTCCCAAGATTGCGAATAAAATCCGTCAATTTCGCAAAACAATGGTATAGCATTTCTTTCCAGGTATGAAACAAGAGTGTGTTGCCTAATGAAACAAACCCCCTTTGAGAATGTTTTCCAGGCGCCTTGGTCGTCATTGGGGCCTATTCTTTTAGATATAGTAGGATATTGGAAGCTCGTGAAATCTCAGTGGAAGCCATTTGGGTGCATCCTCATTAAAGGTTTACATCCAAGATTTACTAACTTATCTTCTGAACTAAATCTAGCAGCGGTTCTTTGCGACTTGTATCACTTCATGCCTCAGACCTTTTACCTGTAATGCAAATAAATTATTCTCCACCATACCTTCAATGCAGCTACGTTCAGGTTTGCAAGAAATAGTCAGACATGTAGTGACATATATATCTTTATTATGAATATTACTGTTGTTGAGTTTAATTTGCACATACTGCAGCCGCCTTATTGGTAATTATCTAACCTACCTTGTAGAAGCACCTCATATATGTACTATGAAATTACCGGCATTGTCACGCTTATGTAACAGCTAGGCGCGAAATTCCGATTTCGATGTTTTTTGTGAATCTCCTTTTAGAGGCCTTTCAATTATAAATTGTGCCTCTCTGTTTCAACTCAGCATCCTTGAATATGTCTGTATATCTTTTTTTTTTTTTGGAGTTACCTCTCTGACTTGATTTACACAACGGACACCTGAATATCAGGGTGTTATTGAGTGCGCTGTAAATGTATTCAGTACCGTATCAGGCAGTTCATGCGACCTTCTCGTTTAGCATATGCGAGCAGAACATTCATGTGAAATCTCCGATATTCAGACTGGGGGAGCAATTATTTCCGTTGTCGAGCTTAAACGCCGGACACACTGATTTCATATGAATATAAATAATGCCCCACATAATGATATGCGAATTGTTGCGAGATTATCCTCTTCCTGACTTAACTATCTCAGTGAGTGTTGCACGTTAGTCCGAAAACCGGATAATTGAAAGTAACACTATTTTTGTGACATCCGCACAATTCGCATTTCCCAACATCCATATTCTTCAAGATGGTCTTGGACACATTAGATATCTCAATTATCACTATATTGGCTCTAGCAGTGGCCTATTACTTTGGCAAGGACTTCTTTGGTCAAGGAGAACAAACATCAGCAGGTTTCACCGCAGGGGGCCTGGACGATGAACGTGATATCGGGGCCACTTTAAAAAAGAATGGCAAGAACGCCGTGGTGTTTTACGGGTCACAGACTGGAACTGCTGAAGATTACGCTCATAAATTGTCTAAGGAATTGCATTCGAAGTTTGGCTTGAAGGTCTTGACCGCTGACTTAGCTGATTACGACTACGACAACTTGCAAGACTTAGACCCCGAATATCTCTTCTTTTTCCTCATGGCAACCTATGGAGAAGGAGAGCCCACGGATAATGCAGTCGAATTCTTTAACTGGTTGGACAATGATGCAGATCAAATGGCAAATTTGAAATTTACCGTGTTTGGTTTGGGAAATTCCACCTACGAGTTTTATAATGCAATTGGAATAAAGCTCAACGAAAAGCTTGAAGGTTTGGGTGCGGAAAGATTTGCTCCTTATGGACAGGGTGACGACGGTGTGGGAACAATGGATGAAGATTTCCTCTCTTGGAAAGAAGAATGCTTTGATTCACTCAAAAACAATCTTAATTTTGATGAACGTGAGCTGGTCTACGAGCCTTCGTTCGAATTGATCGAAGAAAAAGCGCTTTCAGCTGGCGATGAGGGTGTATCTAACGGAGAACCTAACAAGGCATATGTTGAAATGCTGAGGGATCTCACTAAGGGACCTTTTGGTCATACACACCCTTACTTGGCCCTGGTCAAACAAAGCAAAGAGTTGTTCAATTCCAAAGAAAGATCGTGTGTTCACGTGGAGTTTGATATTTCCGACTCAAACTTGAGGTACACCACAGGAGACCACTTGGCTATCTGGCCATCGAACTCTGATAAAGACATCAATCGTTTCTTGGAATGTTTCGCTTTGGAAGGCAAAGTGAACGAGGTTTTTTCATTAAAGTCATTGGACTCTACAGTTCACATTCCATTCCCAACTCCAATCACCTATGGTGCAGTCGTCAGACATCATTTCGAAATTTCTGGCCCTATCTCAAGACAGGCATTGATGTCGATTGCTCCCTTTGCTCCTAATGAAAAGGCAAAAGCGGAAACTTTGAGATTAGGTGGTGATAAGTCCGCTTTCGCCGAAGCGGTTTATGAAAAATGTTACAATTTGGCTGACGTTCTTTTGCAACTTTCTGAAGGTGTTGCTTGGGACTCAGTTCCATTTGTATTCCTCATTGAGCTCGTGCCAAGTTTACAACCAAGATACTACTCCATTTCCTCCTCTTCTTTGAGTGAGAAGACCACCATTCATGTGACTGCTGTTGTTGAGGCCGAAGAGCGCGCTGGCCATCTCGTCACAGGTGTCGCTACTAACTTGTTGAAGTATATTGAAGTTCAACAAAATAAATCAGGAGAGAAGGCGCACGCATCTTATGATCTCAAGGGTCCAAAGAACAAATTCAGCAACTTCAAGTTGCCTGTACATGTCAGGAGGTCTACATTCAAGTTGCCATCTAATCCCTCGACCCCGGTGATCTTGGTCGGTCCTGGAACAGGAATTGCTCCAATGAGAGGTTTCGTACGTGAAAGGATTTCTTTGTTGCAAAATTCCGAAAATGTCAATTTGGGTAAAATCGTGTTATTTTACGGTTGCAGGCAAAGAGATGAGGATTATCTTTACAAGGATGAGTGGCCAGAATATGCTCAAAAGCTTGGTGACAAATTTGAGATGGATGTTGCATTTTCGAGAGAAAACCCAGGAAAGAAGGTTTACGTGCAAGACAGAATCACAGCTAAAGCCAACGAGATCAATGCCCTCTTGGAAAGCGGAGCTTTTGTTTATGTGTGTGGTGATGCATCTAAGATGGCAAGGGATGTTCAAGCTGCTTTCGTGAACATTATTTCCGGTGAAAGAGGTATCCTGACCGAGAAGGCTGCTGAGCTTGTCCGGTCATTGAAGGTGCAAAACAGATATCAAGAAGATGTCTGGTAAATTCTGTTTCGAGCAGATATAGTAAATTTAAATCGAAAGCGGCATATCATCGCCAAGTAACGTTCTCTTCGCGCAAAGTTTCCAGTCAGGATTGTAAGAATTATAAAAGTCTTGAAGTTGGTTTTCAGTTTTTGACCAATGCTCGTATTTGGCCTTCGATTTCAAATCGAGGTCATAAATATTGGATGTTATGACAAATCTTTCCCCCTCGATCTGGACAATATTATCTTTTTCAACCTCCTGAGCTTCTTCAAATTTTTCGAATCTGATAAATAGACCAATATCGCGTAGAGTCATCATGAAAGACAATCTCTCCAGCACATCATCCGGCGACTTTAGATACCTCAAGTCTTCATTGACATTCTTTACTTCCTGAAAGTGTTTGAGCTTTTGAATTATGTTGTCTGGATCCACAAGAAGTTTCTTCAATAACTTGGAAATTGGAATCCCGCTCGTATTTTCTATATTTGACATTGTTTTCTGAGGAATTTTCGACAATATGTTGTCGATTCCGATATCAATGGTTTCAGGGTATAGTAGGTCAAGCAGGCAGAAATGCCTCTCGAGTCCCTTGAACTGTTTAAGCAGACAGTTTCTACAGTAGTTCGTTGTGTTGTCGTAAAGCCATTTTGGCTTCAATTCTAGAATCACTGAGTCGACACGGGTCAGTCCAGACAGGTTTTCGTCCAAGTGGCGTCCGACGTAAAGACAGCTGTACTTCGACAACTCTCGCCTCTCATAACATCTTCCATACAAAATATTGGGAATCAAAAGTCCATGCGGCTCGGTTAGCATTAAGCTGTGAGTAGCAGTGCTTAAATCCTCAACAAATAATGGTGTCAATTCGACTAGTTGAGTTCTCATAATCTGATCTGGGAATAGAGGCTTGCATTTCAGTTCGATAAATTGATATAGCTCAAGAGTTGATATGTATTCTTCAGGCTTCTTCCTCATCCTTACTCGTAACAATTTTCCCTCAAACGAACTAGATGCACCGATGTATTGGAATAATGCATTTGCATTTCCTTTGGCGAAAAACTTCCAGTCTTTTGGCCGGGTCAATTTTGCAATCTCTATCAGCATAAGGGATTGTAGGTTTCTTTGCGAATTTCACGATAAACTATAAACTTACTACACAAAACCCTCACTACTAAAATATCCTGCAACGAAATCCTAAACTTTTGATTTCACAACCATACCCAGAGAATGGCACTCAGTGAGAATGATAAGCTTAGCAGGCCCATTGATTTCAGAATATATTGGATTCGAATTGCGGGCAATTTTGGTAATGAATTTGTTGGTGTAATTTTGTACACTTTCGGTCCAGCTGAGTAACATTCTCATGCCTTCAGATCTTTCGATCTTTTGTTTGGTATCCATGCTCGGGTTAAGTTTGAAAAGCTTTTCGTTTGCAATCGTCACAATACGTCTGGTCTTCTCTATCAAAGCTTTTCCCAAACTGGATAAGAACGAAATTATGGTCGTTGACGAATAAATGCTTTTGGAAAGCTTAACAAATTTTTGTTCTGAAGTAGTAGAAGCAATAACAACGTGAGGGTTCACCAAAAGTTTCTCTCCGCTTTTCAAGCTTATTTGAAGGGGATCTCGAGAACTTTTTAGAGCAACAGTGCCATGTCCCTCACAGCGCAAAGGGCCAAACTTGGAACTAGAGTTCTGGGAGAGGGTAAGATCATAGCCAGACCATGCCACTAAATAGTTTGGATTCATCACATACCAATTTTGCTCCGGCCGAACATCAATTAGCAGATAACTGCAATTGTCACCTCCTGAAATCACGAATGAAACTGGTGCTTTCAGTCGTAACTTTCGAAATTGCACTCTAGATGCTATCATTCCCAGCTCCCCACTTATTAAGCGTACGTCTCCATTGATCGCTGAAATTGAACTGGGCGTTATATTGAGGTTGGCTGACTGTGGCAAGCGTATGTGCAAAAGTTCACCAGAGGAACCCACTGGTTCAAATGCTGGTAGTTCCACGAAGGGCCCCGACCCTGTAACAGTAGGAAGCAGGCTCCCGGACAAATTAATAGACGTTCGAAGAGAAGAATATTTGCGAAAGGCAGTTGTAAAGTTTCGGAGAGTATACATTTGATTAACCATGGACAATTATGAGGAATTTGTCTGTGATCTGAGTCGCTTACAGCCCGGGGTACAGGATTTAAGTTTTCTCAACCAGTTAGTGATCAAGGCAAGATGAAATGTCAACTCACACTTCCGAACGTATAATTCAATACAAATGTTTCATTATACTTGTAAATGAGGCAAAAAAAAAAAAAAAAAAAAAAAAAAAAAAAAAAAAA